>VWZN01000225.1:85086-100142 GCA_013396955.1 Regulus satrapa
CAAGAAAAGTAATTTTATCTGGGTGTTTAGTGGGCAATCTCAGCTGAGAGTTAAGACAAAAAGGCAAAGAAGAGGGATCAAAGTCATTGCTGGGGAAATGTGGGGGTCTTGCAATCCCGCTCTTGCTGCTTTTATACCTCTTCTGAGTGGAGATTTGACAGTAATGCTTATAATTTCATCACAAATGCATTACTCTACCAAAAAATTTTATTGTATTCTACTCCATCCAGGATTGAAGAAAGTTTCCATGCTATTATCCCTCCTATAGAATTTCCACGTGCATTAGCTGCTTCCCGAAAGACATATGGCTGTTCCGGGCAGTTAAGTGATTTATAGCCCATGAATTAAAGGAATTCCAAATAATTTGGAAAATGTATGGTATTCCAGACTTTTAAACAACTTATAAAAGTTGTTTGTCTAACCAGCTTCTGTGTGATTTTTGAGCAGTGATTTAAAAAATCAAGCCTGTTTCTAGCCGTAACTCAAATTACCACTTGTTTCCAGTTAATCCACTGGTGTTCGTAAATATCTTAGAGAAAGTGGATTGGACACTTACTTCTACTTCCACAATCTTTATTAAGCAGATTTAAGCACTACATAAAGCTCAGCTAACTGAAGAAAAGATGGTGCAATTAAAGCAGACACCAAACCTACGTGTGGGATGACTGCTGTGTCCTGTTTTACACACAACATCGCCACTCCCAGGGACAGGGGATTCCTGCCCCTCTGAATTACTTTCACACATACAACAAACCTGTCACATCTGGGCTCCAGAACATGACAATCTGCAAAACCAGCCTGGAGCGGCTTCTCACTGCCGAAGAAGCATGTATTTATTAATGGAAACCACAAGCTTCCTTCAGAGAAAAAAAGTCCACCATGAATTTCATGGAAGCAATAGGAGCCTAAAGATAACAGTGTATACTGGAAACCTCCCCATTTATCACACTGTTTCATCCTCCTGTTTTTAGATAAAAATCACTCCCAGGAAATAGCAAGGCTTGCAAATATTTCTGCTGCTGGTTTACCTGGATATCAGTAATTTACAGAAAGCAACGATGCAAAGGAAGGGCAAGAATGTGTGTGAATATTCAAATTTTGAGGGCATTTTGATGGAATTTCTAACCACTGATGCTTTGTGTTTACAGCACAAAGTGGAACAGGCTAATGAACCTTTTGGCCGCTCAGTACCACATGGGAGTCTGTCATTCCCTCTGTCGTGGTTTAAACCCAGGCAGGAACCAAACACACGCAGCCACTTGCTTGTCCTTGGCTCTGTGCTAGCCCTGCTCAGCAAAAACAAAAACAGCTCCACATTATCAACGTTGTTTCCAGCACAAATGCAAAACACAGCTCCACACCAGCTACTGGGAAGAAAATTAACTCTACCCAAGCCAAAACCAGCACGCCCTATCTGAAACGTTCTGAGATCAATAATGAGCAAGAATTGCTTCTCTGCCAAGTTGCCCTGGACAGAAATCCTGCTTCAGTAGTTACATGATACCACACTTGGGGAAAATGGAGGGATACCAACTATACATCAAGTATAATTGTTTGGATATGTAATTTTCCACAGAAGGATTCAGCGTCAAAAATTCCGCAGTATTTAATGCTTGAATGGTTATTCAGATTAATGGTGTGCCGTGCCAAAAGAACGGTAGCTGCCTCCCAGAGCTATCTGTGCAGTTAGAATATATTTTCTTCCTTCCCTCCAGATGTTGATGTGATCAGAAATATCAGCCAATTTATGAAGTTCAGAAGCAGCATGGCCAAAGCTCATCCTTAACCTCGATCCCATTTCCCAGGATCCTGCCAGAAGAGATCCTGCCTACAGCAGCCCATCAGTTACCATGGTTGTCCAAAGGTGAAGACAACTCCAGGGTTCAGGCTGGAGAGTGCAATGTCTTATTTTCAGAGGGATTAAGAGCTGCAGATATTTTGCGTCTGATCTTTTTAGCTTCAGGTCTACTCTGTCTGCCAGTTTGAGGGTCAGATCCTAATCTTCAAAGCCATCAAGAAGTTTAAATCTCTTTAATATTGGCAGAGCATCTCTATGTGCCCTATTGCTAAAGAGCTGCATCCTCTCAGCAAAGCAGCTCAGAGTGTCCAGAACAAAGTACACTAAGGCTGGAGACAGATGGTTTTGGCAGAGGGGCTTCACCACTGGGTAATCTCCTCAAGGAGGTCACACACTCAGCAGTCCTGAACCATAAAACCTTGTCTCCTTTCCAAGTTTTCCCTGTGGAATGTTCCACTCATCTTTCTGCCTTTTTTTTTTTTTTTTTTTTTTAAATATCAGAAACTTAGAACTCTGAGCTAAGATTACTTAGATTTATTTACCATCTAGAATGAGCAAACCTGCTGTCACTGAAAAGTGCTTGCACAATAATTTAAAAAAATCACGTTTCTTATTTTGAGATGCTTTTGACAGATGTGATGGAAAGAAATGCTGTTGTTAAAAGTTCTCAGATTTAAGTGATTTTTTTATACACCTGCAAACCTTTCATTTGAAAAAGCTTCTTTTCCAGTAGAACTGAGTTGATTTTAATTATAAAGTAAATCCTTCATTACAGACAAAGATTTGTGTTGCATATTCAGCTTCCTTAAGAAATGGCCTCTTCTTCCTTTGCACATATTCTGATGGAGATAATCCCCTGCAGCTGGTGATTCATGCTGAGATTGCTCAAGCAAGGGTTTGATGCAAGATTTACATTTGCAGTAGAGTGCCTACATTGTGTGAAGGGACTCTTGCAGAAAAATAGATTTATTTTTCCTTTATAAGCAATCAGCAGTGTTCCAAGTGGTGAGGCAATGCTGGGAGTCAGGTACCAGCTTGAAGATCACCTGATCCATACAGCAGCCTCCAGTTTGCTCCATTTTCTTTAATGGTGAGGAGGAAATAAAGGGGAAATGTTAAGCAAAACCAACCATATCCTGACCCCACAGCTACTGTCACATTTATTTTGCAGTTATTTTTCTGCCTTGGAGTAGGCCAACAGGAGAACTTTGCCTGTTGATATTTCTATGGCTGTTGTTTCGGAGAGAAAGCAAAGATTGTCTTTGCCCCAGTGGTGCTTGTTTTCATAGCCACCTTCCTATTTGGCCAGAAACATTGAAATATTGAAATCAGCACTACTAATTGCTGCAGCTACATTTTCAAACTTTCAGCATTTCATGGTTTTATTTGATACTTCAGACTCTGAAGAATCTCCAACTTCACTTTTGTAGAGTTGGTAGGTCACACTGAGGAACAAAATAAAAGATGAATCCATGCATACCTTAGGGGCTCAGAGTTACAGTGAAACTAAAAATGTCTTCATTTATTATTTCCCAGCTAGATTGCATAATCTGTGATATTTAAAACTAACAATTTTGCCAAAGATTCTGTTCTAGATATAATTTTTTATTTGAGAGAACCTTTTTATAATTTAAATATGAAATGGTCTCCCCTCAATGACATTTCACAGATTCCAGTTTTGTGATTCACTTGTGGAGGGAGTTATTTTCAATCTTTCCCATGATCTCAATGTCATGGGATTTTTATTCTCTGGGAGCCATGATGACACAAATAACATCAACAATAACAAATGGTTTATCCATGTTGAATTTGTGATAAGAAATCAGCTCACGGCTCCTGATGATTTCTTAGTGGGCAGGAGGTTTCGTTTCCAGCCACCAGTACAAAGGCTGCATAGACCCAACCAGATTTTAGCAGAGCTGCCATTTGTTTTCAGTTTTTTCTTGTGCCTTCTGTGTAATTTGTCTCTCTGCTTCGTATGGTATCTGTAAAATGGGATCCTTTGGATTTCCTTCTCTTTGACTATGAACAGGTTGTTGCAGTGGGACAGAGTCTGTCATCTCTGCCCTTGTGGCAGAGCACTTCACAAAGGAAAATAATAGGAGAGAGAATGAATATTGAGTGTTTATCACGAGGGGAGCCTGATTTTGAAGCCTGTAAATATATTCATTTATCTGCATATAATGAATAAAGTTATTAATAAAGTGATAAAACTTTCAAATTATGTGGAGGCTTATCCGGTGTGCAAATTCCTGATACCACAGGATGGTTTGATTACCACACTAGCTGGTGATTTCTCAACTGCTCAGTGCATATAGAAAGAGAAATCCTTATCCCTCCAAGACATTCTCCTCACTTCAGGCAGACTCCACTCCTGTTTCTGTTTTGTGGTTAAATTGAGGACATCGATTTCTTGGAACGTCTCATACTAAACTGATACAGAAGAATAAATAACATTTCAAAAGAACAGCAAAGGCAGTGCCAATGTGCCTGAACACTGGGGGATTGTCTGTCCTCCTGTATTTTCTCCCCCCTGGGCTCCGTGTGCTCAGTCCAGCTGCTGGAAGAAGATGATCTGAAGAAGTTGCTGCCTGTGCCACAGCATCACAGAGAGCTGCAAGGTCACTCTGAACCTCCAGCTTCTTGGTCTGCAAGTAAAAAATACCATTCTTGCGTTCAGGCTTCTGGGTCAGTGTTATCTCCCTGGAATTTGGGCTCAAATGGCCCAGCCTGTTCCAGCTAGATCACATACTGTTCTTGGGAGCTACCAGCTTGTGCTGCGTCGGGTTGAGTTCTCACTGCATCTCATCAATGGCTTGCTTGTGTTGAAAGATTAATAAGGAAAAAATGGCAATATATATTGATGTTCATGCTGTGTTTTTGGCAAAGGAGGCTATAAAAGTAATAGAGGATTTTAACCCCAAAATCTGTCATAGCAAGTACTTGAAACACAGACACCAGACCAGACAGGAATTTTGCATATGGTCTTTTCATTTCTTTTTATAGCAGGAATAAGTATCTCAGTGGAGTGTGTTTTCTCTCTCTCTATTTCCTACCACTAATGTAGTTTCGAATATAATTAAATTATGTTTGTAAAACACTGCAAGGTACATTGTATGAGGACAACATAGTTGTTTTTTGGGTTTTTTTTTTGTTTGTTTGTTTGTTTTTTTTGTGTACATTTGCTGCAAATACATTTTATTTCTGTCTAGTCAAGAGAACAGAGTCAAGATACCTTACCTATCTATGCTCTTTTGGGTGTTTTGAAACACTTTTTATTGTTTCAATATGTGGTCAAATGAAGTTTAATATTCTTTATGAAATCCTTACTTTTCCAGGAAATCTTTGGACTGAACTATTTAAATAGTATGGTCTAAAGCATCTCTAGATGGAATTCATAGTTTTATTTTGGAGACTGTTCTGGTACACACTCAATATGGTCCAAGAGGTTAAATCCCGTTGCAAAAATGTGTGATGTTTCTAATGTGGGTAAGAATATTTGTTTGCAGATTGATTTCGAAGGAGGGCTGCTTCAATTCCTTGCAGATGAGGAGAAAGAGGACAGCTTTCTTGTAACATTGTTTTGCTTTTATTTCCAGTCTCACGGCAATTGGATGCAGAACTGGTATCATCTCTCAGGCGTCTGTTGCTTTCCTGCCAAGGTCAGCTCTGCAAGCAAACTTCATATTTTACACATGGCTGTCCCGTGCTTCAGTTGCTTCTCTGGTGTATTAAAAAACAAACAGGCTCCTCTCCAAAGTCAAATGTTCGTGCCTTTGGTTTATTTCCCTGTCTCCTTTTTAACCCTCACATCTGTTTAAGCTCCAGCAAGGTGCCCCCACCCTCCTACCCCAACCCATCCTCTGCTGCCCGTTCTCCTCCTGTCTGACTGGGACACGTTGGGCTAGGAGGCTGAAAAGGGGGATCAGACCCCAAAGTGGCCATGAGCGAGGTCAGGGGTGCATGAGAATTGCACAGAAGGTGCTGGTAACAGCTGTAGGAGAGTGGTAGGACTTTGAGAGCCTTGTCTCAGAGCATCCTTTTGCAGCTATGATAATTTGTTTTTTCCCCTGTCTCAGGTGTAAGATCCAAATGTTCAATATGTATTAGAAGGTGTTCAAAATGACCTGGAAATTGCATTGTACCATTCAATTGCAAAACACAAATGTTCTAAACTCACTAGTTAAGCTTTCATGTTTGGGCTATTTTACTCCCTGAGTGCTGTGGGAGTTCAAGTTTGGTTCTTGGTCTTTGAGAGACTGATCTAGTGAGCTGTATCTATATGCTTACCCCCACTGATAGCTAATCCACACATCCCTCTCATGCTTATAAAAACCCATTGAAGAACCAACTGGGAAAAGCACTAGGAGTAAAATTTCCATCACTTTTAAAATGAAAAAATAAATCTTGACTTGTGCCTGTGTTTCTTGCTTCTCTATCGTATTTTGAGGATCCCTTGCTGCACAGGGAAATGTGTAAGCAGTCAGGAAAACTTTCTGACACTGACAGGGCTCTGCTGCAGAGGTGCTACTCTCCTTCTAAACTCTCCGTTGAAAGATGCCCAAAAAGCACTTAAAGAGTTTGGGAAAGAAATCCCCTGTCCAGGAGCTGTAATGCTGATGTAGATGGATATGACAGGCAGCCTCAGAAGCCTCACTGCAGTGGCCATAAAAGCAGCCATACATTATCTATATTGTACTGGAGGTGAAAAGGGTTACTTTGAAAAATACAAAATAGCTGAGCTCCTGTGAGAGCATCCTCTGGACTGTTCAGTGTCCAAATTCCCCAACTTCACTCCTCTGTGCTTATAGAGCCCTACAAGTACAGATAATATTTCAGTTTAGAAGCCTGATACTTTCTGGCTTTATAACTCTGTAAGCTAAATAAATCCTCTTCTGCTTTATATCTCCAAATTGATAACAAACTTCCTTTTGTAATAAGTGCAGCTGTGAAAACACAGGCCTAGAATCCACAGAATACAAGAGCAACCCTTGAGCTAATGGGGTGTGGAATGTTGGTAAAAAAAAATGTATCTACTGCTCATCATATGAGTCCAAAAGTCATCCCTTGGTAAAAAAAGTGATTCTAAATTACCCCCTCTTGTGACTTATAAAAACATATCTGACAGCCAACCTTTTCTATTCCCAAATATCAATACGAGCTGCAAATAAAACCAACCAAAACAAAACTTGAGAATGAGTCCCAGCAAGGTGAAATAAACCATACTAAATCTTATGGAATTTAATGAGAAATCAAATGACATTCCTTTGGCATATTCCCACAGTTTAATTTAATGTAAACAGTAATGCTATAAGTATTCAGGTGCTATTGCTCTCCTCGTGGGACCCAGGAGGAGACCTCTACTTCATTTTTATTCCTATATGGTCAAAACTGCCTATAAGTGAGAAATAATTTAAAATGTAGGTCATTAAAAATCTCATTCCTCTAGGAGAAAATAATAAATCCTCTAAAGAGAAAGGTCTATTGCAATAATTTTAAAGATTTACTGTCCTTAAATATCCTAAAGATAGAAATTGATGACTAGAACCAGGGTAAGGTCAATATAACATTGTAAACTCGATGAAATACATCAATAAGGATGAAAAACATAAGAAATCATTTGCTGACACGATGAGAGGGGACTGTGAGCTTTTTATTTCTAATGTATTGTGAAATCTTCATCAAAAACTTCAATCTTGCCATCTGTTAATCAAGTTCTGTGTAACTTTACTCCAACCCTTAGCCATAAAGCCTTGTTTAATAGCAGCAATGACATCTTCCTAATATGAAAATAAAACGTTATGAAAAGATGTTGATAAATCCTTCCTGTTGAAGAACAGTTTTGTACTAAAGGTGTCCATCATTCTCTTATAGCTGTTATTCAGAAATATGGGTTGGTTTTGCTTTTGCTTTTGATTTTTTTTTCACTAGAATAAACACACTTTGAACAATATTTCTGTGTTAGGCAGCAAAATAACTTTATTTATACCCAGATAATCATTCTAAACCATGCAATTAATCCTTTCTATTCCCTAAGAAGACAGCGACACTACCACAGAGAGAAGAATGGCCACAGTTAAATGGATGCAATGCGCAGTGAAACCCAAGTCCAAACCAGTTTACACTGATATGAATCCTTTCATTTCCCCCAGATTTCTGTGACTTCTTACACTGCGGGGCTCTTTGTTAGGATTATAGGTTCTATAATGTAGAACCACTATATTATATCTACTTGAATTATAGTAGTAGCACACTGTATAATCAATAATCATGTTGTTATGATATATTATTATAATGTGACTAAGAAGAATATGTCATGTATGGTCTTTTTTTCATTCTTTTTCTTTTACTCACTCCCAGATTTTGCAGGCATTACCATATTATTCTTTGGTGGAGCAGAAATGCTGGAACACACTCAAGCCAAGGTTATGCAGCAGCCAGACTGTGGCAATGGACACACATTGACCACGCTCCAGGTTCCTTAAAATCAGATGCAAAATGCAAAGCACCAGCTGAATTTAATGTACAAATACAACTAAACATGAAATGGCTGTCGGAATACAGGGCTGGGGACAAAGCTGGGGACTGACAGAGAGGATGCACGTGCTGTGGAGTGATTCCATCTCTCCAGCAATGCTTGGGAAGCCGTGTCTGGAGCAGGGTGTCTGGTTTTGGGCTCCTGGATAAAAGAGCAGTATGGTCAAAGAGAAGTGAATCTGGTGATGGGTCATTAAGATGAATTATTTGGGTGCTGTGATGAGCAAAGAGAGCCTGACAAAGCTGTGTTTCCTTAGCCTGAAAAGAGAAAGTCTGGGGGAGGCCTTATTGCTGTCTGTAGAAACCAAAGGAAAGTGTGTGGAGGAGACAGAGTCAGGCAGAGCTCGGAGGTGCACAAGGAAAGGGTGGGAAGTGATGGGCTGGAACACAGGGAATTCCAAGTGAATAAAAGGAAAAGTAAAACTACCATGAAGTTAGTCATCACAGGGATATAGACACAGGCAGGTTGTGGAATTTTCATTCCTTGGAGATATTCAAACCTCAACTGTAGGAGTCATTTAGCAACCTGAGCCACTTCATGTTGCTAGTTCTCATTGTCCTGGGTGCAGAGCAGGCTGNATGGACTGACACCAACCCCTGACTGACAGGGGTCAGCCTGGATCCTGACTCTTTTTTGAACTACTGCATTTTATTTTGATTTTCCTATTAAGTTGTAGGGTTTTTTCTTGGTTTCTTTTTTTTTTTTCATACTAGTAAAGAACTGTCCTTCCTATCCTCATATGTTTGCCTGAGAGCCTCTTAATTTCAAGATTATAATAATTAGGAGAAAAGGAATTATATTTTCCATTACCGAGGGAGGCTCCTGCCTTCCTTAGCAGACACCTTTGTCTTTTCAAACGAAGACATTCATTTAAGGTGCAAAGTCTTTTACTCCAATTCTTGCAGTTTTTCAGGGCTTTCAAATAAGTGCAAACAAATAAACAAAATACCTATAGAAGTAAACACGAAGATTGAAGTGCACTGCTATCTCTAGCAGAGTAAAAAAGAGTCAGGTCCGTGAAATCTCAGCTTTGGCCATGAGTGGCCATTAGCTGGAGTCACTGCTCTGGGCAAGCAGCTCAGGAGGAAAGAGCCCACAGTCTGAGCTGCAGAAGTTCCTGTCTGCCTGAAACAGGAAATCTCATTCCACTCCTGCACAGGAGGCTGTGTCAGTGCTGACCACGTCAGTGGCCAATGGGAGTTAACTCCATTAAAGAGAAAATTCACTCATAACAGCATGTTCTTTAAAACTCCCCACTTTCTGGGTCAGTACCTCCTCAAGGGTGCTACACACGGAGTTGAAATGAAAGTTCTTGAAATGAAAATTCTTGAAATGAAAATTCTCGAAATGAAAATTCTCGTGTCCCTGTTAGGACAACCTGATCTACAGTGTGTGTTCAGTTGTGAGTAAATGGAGAGTGCTGGCAACACTGAGGAACAGAACGTGCCTGTCTGTCGGTCTGTCTGTCCCTTACAGAAAGAAGCTCTTAGACTGTCTCTGCCCGTGCTTCCTGGGAGAGGCACATTAAATGAAGCCCACCAGAGAATTTTTCATTTACCACTAAGCTTTTGGACTCCTTCGCAACCGCTGCAGCATCTACCTCGTAAATGAGGAAAATTAATTGAAAATTGCTCTCAGCACGGAGAGGCCGACGCTGGGGGAGTATTGTCTCTGTGCTATAGTGATTTGATTGGGGCTGCTGTCACATGTTATATATGTTATGTTCAGCTCAGCGCTGAAAAACAGCCTTTGCCATTTGCCCTGTTCTCACAGACAGGGAAGCTCAAACCATTGTTCCTGGTTTGTTTGCAGTTGTTGCAGTCTTCGTGCTGATAATTTAACAGCCTATAACTTAGATGGGGGTAACAAGAAAATATCTTTGAAACAATACAATGCAAAGGCACATAAAAGGATAATTAATTCTGGTTTCATAGTTCTGTACATAGCATGCCCTGACTTATCCTTTGCCACAGTCATTTACTCTGGAAAGTTCAGTAGTAATTTTGCAGTATATAAGGGCTTACTCCATTGTCCCATAAATTAAGGACATCCTTTTGGGCTTCAGAGGACTTTGGATTCAGTTTTAGCACACTTCTCATCTCGGGATCTCAGAGTGTTTTGTAATTATACCTAAATAAATCTTCACTGTGTCTCACTCTCCTGTAAGTAACAATTCACCTCTCCGGAGGGAAGGGTAGAATTTGGAGGCAGAGAATAAGAGGGGAATGCAAAGGAGGAGGCTGTAGTCCTCTCTGGTGGGTGTGTGTGCTAAATCTCATTTGTGTTTGCTTTGCTTTTGTTCTCAGACTGAGGAGGAGGAGGAGGAGGGGTGTTCCAGACATCTGAAGTTCGCTTTCATCACCTCCATCAAAACAATAGAAATACACCCCCCAAGTTTTAAGTGCAAGCAAAAATCAGCTGCAAACCTGCAACATTTTCTTCAGGTCCCAGAAATCTACAAATACTGTGGATTTCCAAATCTCTGAAATACGCTCCTATTAGATCAGGTAGTCTATCAATACCCACTGGGTACATTCCTTGTCTTACCATTGGGAATCCGAAAGCTCTTCAGTCCTTCCAGGGAATTTTCCAGGTTGTCTGTTCAGTTATTTACAGTAACTGTTAGTTTGTTTATTTCACTTGGGGGTTAACTCAATTCCTCCTCTTCCTACTTTTCCTACAGTCCAGAAATATCTGCATCGTGAGCGTGCTCCCAGTCCTTAGCTTGTTCATTCTAGGGGTTAAATCATCCGTGCCATTCTATAAGAGTTTCAGTCCTTCTCAGTTTTTTCCTTTTGTTTCCATACAGCTGCACCAGCCACAAGCATCGCCTGACCGAGGCCATTCAACCCCCCTTTTTTAAATTCAACAGCAGTGCGGGTGCTCTTTGGAGTGGTGAATTCTGCTGGCTGACACCACTCCAGAGGAAGAAGAAATTCTTCTCTTGGCCAAGTACTTGCTTATTCTTTTAACACAGGCTCATGCAAAGAGGAAGGGCTGACATTGTTTCTGTCACAGTTTTGCCTGATTTGGTAGGATACAGAGACTTTTCTCAGCACAGAGCCCTGGCTGTGCTAGGCTCTGGGTACCTATATATATATCTAAGGACAACTCCCAGCCTTGAAAATCTCACCCTTATTAAAACCGAATCTACAGAAGGTGTGGGGAAATGTTTCTGTAAACAAACAGTGCGGCTATCATTGTGTGCAAGCTCGATTTCTCCCTTCAGCTCATTGGAAAGCACCCCTGGCAGGGCTCAGCAGGGGAGAGCAGCTCAAGTTTCTCCAGTTTTCCATGGTGGTTGGGTGCAGAGGCGGGGATGGAGCAGCTCGTGGGACCCTTTCTGCCCATGTGCCTGTCACCTACAAGGTGGCATGGTGGCTTTTCCCCACCCTGGACCCCTTCCCCTCACCACCCCTTGTGTGGAAGGTTGTGGAGGGAGGGAAGGAGAGGTGCTGGTGCTCCCTGGATTTATGGAGGGGAGCTGAGCTCTGTGAGTCTCACATGCCCTGAAGCGTTTGTAGAGAGAGTTTTATGTGCAAAATCTTGCTATTGGTGAAGAAGCAACACACAAGCCAAGGATATTTTTTTTTAGTCTAATTAAAATCTTAACGTGTTAACTAATACACAACACACAGTTAATTGGTTGTAGTACAGCGACAATACACAAATATTCGTGCTCCACATTATCTAATTATTATAAAATAAGCTCTGCCTGGCTCATTCATTGGGTGAATGGTTTATCAATTTGAAATCTTTAGTGCCTGTACTTCACTGGACTGCATCTCATGTCCCTGCTCAGGAGGAATGCTGTCCTCCTGCATCATTACACCAGGGCTATAAATATGTCAGAAAACACAGAGTATCAGCTTGTTGCTGCTGTCTGTATAAAAATTACTCTGCCATATGGCTGTAACATATGATTCTGCCATGTGATTTTGCTCAGCTCGAGAACTAAGGGAAAATTAAGTTCAGCTGAACAAGATGATGTTAGGATAGCCCTTAAAGCATAGTGCTCTCAAAGACCTCTCAATCATCCAGCTCTAGTAAAAGGCAGCAACTTCCAGACAGGCATTTTCCCAAGTACTTTTTCCATGCCCCAGCCTGTTTTCCTGTTCAAGAAAACAGAAGTTGTGCTGTGCTAGGCAACTTCTTGCCTCAGAACCTCTGAGCAAGTAGTTGTGACCCGCTCAGTATGAAATCCATCACTGGCCGACTAATGGTCATAACAACCATTGGGCTTAATCTCCCTTTAATTTTTTTTTGTTTGTTTGTTTGGTTTTTTTGTTGATTCTTACTTGTAACAAGCTCAGGGAAGGCCCTCTTTGATTTGGCAAAATGCATGCTTCAAATACTGATATTACCAAGGGTGCTGGGGTGCCTTAAGGCAAAATCAAGTAATGCAGCTGTAGACCTGCCACATCTGTCATGGACTGAGGCAATTATGAACTTGAACATTACATATTTTTATTTGAAAACTGGATGGAAATCAATGTGTGTTTTGGGCACCTTCTGTAGGAAAGGAAAAGCTTGTTGAGTCTGAGTTTGTGAGGCACTTCTGAGGTCTGTGGCAAGAACTACGTAGCAGAAAAATTGATATCAGCATTATTAATTAGCTCCCTCAGCTAATTCAATAATTATTCAATCAGGACTAAGCAAGTACATGCTAATGCAGAATGTCAGGTGACCAGCACATTCTCTAATCAGTTTGGAGGGTTGAACAAGGCCCTTCTGTCTTTAAAAACAGGAACCAGAACGATTATTTTCAGAATAAAAGTTCAGTGCAATTACCAAGAGAAAAAAAAAACAAACAAAAAACAAAAAAAAAAAACCAGTTTTAAAAGTGATTCTGTTCAATCTATTGATTTTATTATTGTGGCCATAATATTTGATATGCTTCTCAGAGGCTTATCTTCATATTGTGAATGTCTCAAATCCTTGTCATTTGTTGTTAGGAGAAAACCTCTCCCTCTGACATTTCTGCTTGGAAACATGAAATCTATGAACCCCAAATCCAAATAAAAATGTCAGCATCTTTTTTTACGACCACCTTATGATTATTAAAGAAATGTTTTGATCTGAAACGCTTGACTCAAGAACTCTGAAGGCTTTGGGGTGAGCCTTAACATGGTTAAGACTGTTGCCCCTCCAACACAGAAGTAGAGTTCAAATCCCTAGAAGAGAAATGAAAAAAACAGAAAATTCTGGAAAAACATATGGTTTTGTTTCTAGTATTTACAAATATATATATATATATATAAATAAATATATATATCTGTAAATACTAGAAAAAGAAATACCTGAGGTTTAATGCTTTCTCTCTCTATCAATAGACATCCAGTTGTAATAAAACACACTTGTCATGCTTCCCTATAAAAAGCAGAGCATGGATATAAAATGACTGATTGTCTATATCTTGTTTCTTTTTTGTCTCTTTAAGGAACATGGAAGCATCAAAACGTGTAAGAACATTTCAGTTTGCTTTCTAACCTGTGATTTATTTGCTTGAATTCAATTAGAGTCTCATTTGTCAAACACGGGGTAGCTCTCGAGAGGTGACCCATCAAACTCTAGCAATCACAAACTGCCAAATTTGCCCAAATTATGGCAAAGGTTTCTTCTTGCACCTCAGGTTTCTTTCGGGAGAGTCTTTGACTTCCAAATCCAAGTGTCAGCCAACCACCTCTCAGCACAGAGATGAAGTAATGTGTAAATTAAGGGTTTGGGGCTGATTCTATTCCTTCTGAAATAAATGGCAGCACTCCCCGTGGCTCCAGAGGGAGAAAGGTCCTCTGCATTACTTCACTGGCTGATTGCAATCCACCCAGGATCGTGCAGAGAGAGCTGCCAGATAATTCCTAACGTCACGGAGCCCCCGTCTTACTGCAAGGCTTTTTATCATCACACATTCAGCTTCAGCCCTAGCCATAAATTACATGGATTGTAATTGATTAGCTGTCAGAACAGCTGGATGGCAAGTTTTTAACTCATTGGTGGAGGCAGCTTCAGGCTGGAGGGTTTTGTGCTCAGGATGAAGAGTTGGTTAATTTATCTCAGTCAGCTTAGTCAAATAATCTCCCTCACTGCTGTAATAATAATTAGGAGCAAGGAACAAAAATCTGTAAACTCCTGGCAGCTAGACTAAGTGACAAATATGGAAGAGGTGTATATTTACTTCTGAAAACTCCAAGTAACATTAAACAGAGATCAGAACACCCAGGAGATATAATTTCATGTTCCCTGACTTGGGAATGCAAGCACCATATGGACCATGAGCAAAGAGTTGAGTGTCTTCCTCTGTACAGAGTGGTCCCTCATGATAAAATTTTATTTATTTATTTATTTATAACTATATTATAAGCCACTCATGACAGCCCTTGGAGGCAGTTCTATCTGTCACAGTCACTGGGAGCCTCTGTGGAGTTCCAGGCCATGGCTGCTCCCTCACTCCTGCCTGATAAATTCTCTGCCATATCCCCGAGCTCTTCTGAGGAGTCACTGCTTGTGTGGAAATGAGACTTCTGGGAATTCTTTGTGCTACTTTGGCTCTGTACCTGGGATAGAGTGTGTGAGTCAGCCAGGAGCAGTCCAGACGTTTTCTCTCTGGTTCAGATCTGAGTCTGGAGTTTGATTTTTGCGAGTTGCTCCATGCTCCACACTGAGTTCCTTCTTCTTTTTCACATTTGGATTGTGGGTCTCTCTCTGATCTGATTTTTTTTT
>VWZN01000225.1:104753-116782 GCA_013396955.1 Regulus satrapa
GCCCCCGCGGCGGGAGGAGCCCTCGGGGCAAGGTAAGGGGCTGGCGGGGCGGGATGGGCTTTCCCCCTCGGCGCCGAGCCTTCCCCCGTCCCTCCCCGGGTCGTTCCGCCGCCCCGAAAGCCGCCCGGGCTTTGGGCGGATCGCGGGGCGCTGCCCCCGGGCCTGTCCCCGCTCCCTGCGCTCGGACAGGGCGGCTCGGAAGTGCCTCCCGGGGGGCTGCCGTAGGTTTTCCCCGCGGAAAGCCGCAGCCTTTCCCTCCGTGTGTGTGTGTGTGTGTGTGTGTGTGTAGGTGTGCAGGTGTGCGAGTGCTCTCCTGCCGCCGCACCTGCCCGCACCTTGCCCGCCGGGCTGGGCATCCCCCGGCTCCGTCTGTGCCTCTGCCCTCCTCCTCCTCTTCNTAAACCTTTAAACTCCCCCTTCCAGCGGGGCTCCGGGGCGCTGCTCTCTCTCTCTTTGCGGGAGCCCGCAGAGCTCCGGGCGGCTGCGGGAGCTCCGCGCTGCTCTCGGCGGGCCCGNCTGCCTCACCTCCTACCTGGTGGTGGCTCGTCCTTCAGTCCTTACTCGGGGGTATTTTTTGTCCGTCCCCCCCCTCCCCAGGTGGTTCAGCTGGCTTTTCCATCTCTGGATCGCTGGGAGCGGGCAAAGAGCAGCTCTCGGGTGGGATAATCCTGTTGAATGCCCGCGTTTGTTTGGTGCTCTCCCCTGCTGCCTTTTCCGTCTCCCCCGCTGTTCAGCCCTTTCATTCTCTCCGGTAACTTTCCCTGGCGCCTTTGCTCCTTCTGCCCCTCTCATCGCCATGGCACACTCTCCCTTACGCGTTGGCAGGGTGAGAGTGACCCGGGCACACCTCGGAAAACGTGTTCGTGGCATTCTGAGGAACAATTTGAGGTGCTCCTACTCCCCCCGTGAACTAAAAGGCTGCGCTGTATCCACGAAAAGCGAGATGTTGCAGTTTCCACTAAAGCGTAGTTTCAAACCAGCGAGTAGCAGGCAACAGAAGAAAGGGTGGAACAGGTTTTTCTTAGGGATGTTGTTCGAGAACCAATCCTCCCACTCAGAAACTGTGCTTTGCCTTGGCTGGTGAATCTTGTACCCTCCAGAGTGGTGTGACCTTTGGTGGAGTCCGCTTTGTTTACTTGAGGTCAAGTACTGAAGGTAGAGAAGTATTGCTCCTCTGCGTTGTGTCTGCTGAAATATTAACCAAACGATGGATCTCGCATGCCTTCGCAGCATAGATCATATTTTAATTACTCCTCTCCTGCATCATCAAAAAAATGTGGTCCTCCTCCCTTCCTATTGACCGTCTTTCTTCTCGTTTGTGATTGTGCAACGTCTATATGTCAGCCACAAATGTTGCTTACGTGGGAGAACATAAAAATGGCCATTTTTTGTTGTGTTGTTGTTGCTAGCAACTGGAAATACTTAATCAGCGTTGCGTGGCCGGTCTCCTTTCCCTGGAATACCCGTGGAAACGCTGCAACCCCTGCCCTCTGAGAAGAAACCTCTCCCGGGCCAGGCTTGCAGTGAGTTGGTGGTTCCCCCTCAGCCAGGGAGTGAGTGGTGGGTTCTGCAAGGAGCTCCCGGAGTTTCCAAGGTGTAAGGGAGACGCTCCATATCTCCTCCCGATCCCCAGCTCTCAGGGAGTGCAGCGTTATTGGCGTTCAGGTAATGAGATATCTGTTATCTCCCAGGCTGTGCTGGCCAGGCTGTGGAAATGGAAGTGGCTTTGGGCTTGGGGTGTGCAGCTGGTTTGTGCTGTCATGCACTCGAGGGGGGCTGCAGCGTTGAGTTATGTCCTCTCATAGCTGCAAATGTATGGTTTTGAGCGATTCTGTGATTTGGAAAGCAGGCAAAGCGTCCCCTTAGATTTATCTGGAGGGAGGTTACACCCCGCGAGCACCAACAGCAAGCAATGATTAGGTGCTGGTTACATACAGCAGTCATAGAGAGGGCAAGATTCATCCGAAGTTACTTACTTCTGCTGTGAGATGCACAGATGGAAAAAAGTACTGAAGTTTTCCACTTGGTGACCACTGAATTAATGAAATATGGTTGATTTTTTAATTTTCTTTTAAATTTTCTGTCCGTAGTCCAGCTGTAAATGGCAAATCAGTCACATTAACGACTGCATTTTTTCCCCTGTGGGTGACAGCTTATTAAAATCTAACGTCTGAAGTCAAATAATTAAAGCCCCAAGCGCCAAAAGAGATTAAATGTGTAAGAACTCTTCAGTCACTGTGGGGAGATAAAACTTGAAGTCCACATGACGAAGAACGTGCTAACAAAGTTCTTGTTGACTTTAGTTTGTGTCTGCCACTTGTTGCTCTTACACTCCCAGCTACAACTCCTGCATCTCTTCTCATACAGTGAATGACTGATCAATGCATAAGATTTTTTTCAAAGGCAGCTTTTGGCTATGCCAGACAGAAAAAGGAAGCCCTTTGTTCTGTGACCCCTTCAAGACTCTCTGTTGTGGAGTTGGTGGCCAGAAAGAAAAAACATTTAACACATTGGAACTGTGTTGCTTATGGTGCAGTGAACGTGGCCTGACCCTTGTATCTCCATTCAAAGTATATTTTTCAGTGTGAAAATTTGGTATATAAGAGGCTCCTTTCTTGTTTTTAGCACTAGTTCTCTTGTTTTTCCATTATTAAATGCTTCAAACCAGAAGAAACTGTAATTCCTGCTTTTGGGAATGTAAGTGACTGTGTAAGTAACTGTAAGTAACTTCCTGTAACTGGTGCCATTTTATCTTAGCTCCAGAGATGGACTCGGATTCATCCACCAATTTATTCGTCCAAAACGATGACATTCTGTTTTGTACAGCATTTGATTTACCTCCGATACCTAGGAATTTCAGTTTTCTACCCTGAATTCCAAGTTAGGTGGCTGTCATCTGAACTTTGTTTTGCCATGAACTTCAGCTCTTAGTGCAGTCCTGAGTGACCACAGTGTCTCTCCCTGTCGTGCCCGTAGAGGAATTGAGGTATAAAGTCATTGGAAGTTTCACCCAAGTCAGTGACACTGTTTTGGGTGTGTGTAGAAAACATTTGCAAAACTGTTTATAAAACAATGCTGTGCAGTCACTGAAGCAGAATGTTAAGACAAGGTGTCTTTTACAGCCATTGATGCTGGGAGAGTCACAGCCTCCTTGAAAACACCATGGTGGTGTGGGAAGAAGCAACCTCCACATCTGTTTTGTGAGGACGGGCTCTTTTCTTCTTTCTTTTTTTTTTTTTTCCCCCTTCCTAATTTTGTGTCATCGACACTGGAGGATAAAAAATGAATCACGAATGGAAATGTTGTTAGCATTAGCTTTTAAAGCTCTGTTTCATTTTGAGCTGTGGCCATGAGCGTGCAATCACTAACACATGTCTTTGATTGTAATGTCAGCTTTAGTAACATTTTTAAATATTAGCCAATTCAGGGCCTTGAATTGCTACTAGTTGAACGCTTCCAGTCCTTTTTTTTTTTTTCCCCCTTCCCTCTTCATGCTGCCGTCTCGGTAATTAAAGTTAGGCATGCTGTGAATCTCCACAGGGTTAAGATCTGACATGGAAATAGCAAATTACAAATTACTTTCTTTGCATTTATTACCTTTGTCTTTTGATGAATAGACTTCAGCAACTTTGTGCATCCTGAATAGACGAAGTTAGCAGATGTCTCTGGCCTCAAAGATGCAGAGTTAATATTTTCCATGAAGTTATCCATTTCTGATTTTCTGCTGTGTAGATTTCTGATGCATGACAGGCATCTTCATTACTGTGGTGGTGTGGGGGGGGGGATTCTACTTGCCTTTGTTCTTAAAGCCTCACTCATGTTGTCACTTTGACCAACCGTGGAAACTGCTAGGTTCTCTCTAAAGCTACTGAGGGAAAAAAAGAAGAGCAAAATACCCAGTATAAACACAAAAATGATTGAAGCATTCTCCTGGAATGATGTGGAAACTTTGAGTATTTTGACAGAATATTTAGTAGAAATTAATAATTTTAAGAGTGGTGTCTGTTGAGTGAAGGAAGGTGTTATGAATATCCAGTAGCTTAAAAAAGGTTCCACAGAGATAACATGGTGGGGGGTTTTTTTGTTTTTGGTTTTTTTTTTTTTTTTTTGTTTTTTTTTTTTTTTTTGTTGTTGTTGATTTCAGGGTACTTTGTTTGTTTTGTTATTGATATTATTTTGGTTTGGTTTTTTTCATTTGTTTTCTTTTTCTTTTCAATAATGCATTGGTTTTACATGAGAGAGAAGATCTGTCTTTTTTAATATCATCCAAAATGTTACCGTTCATGGATTTTCTGGATTTTATAGATTACCCCTGCAGGTAAGGGAACACCTGATTCCTTTCAAGTTTTCCATGAGTGCAGGGGAGTTGTATTCACCTGAGTTAATTGTGAAACTGCCAGAGCTGGTTCTTGGGGCTGGAGTTTGCTGTAGTTGCTGGATGCTTCAGATTAAATGCACTACAAGGATTTCTCTTATTGTCTGTAGCTCAGGAATGCTTGAAACTGGAAAATAAAGAAGTGACTCCTGGTGGATTTGTATTTATTACTTTAATTCCTGCTCCTGCACGTAAAAGCATTTTTAAGATTTGACCAGGTAGAAAATCAGGCAGTAGGATTGCTGCTTCTCCCATCATACTCCCTTCTCCTCCCCCTCACCCTCCAGGAACTGTCTTGATGGCCGAGAGGAGCTGAAAATGAGGTGTTAACAGCACCTGCTTTTCGTCCATTGGACAAGCCCTCACCCAGTAGGAAATGATTTTTATTTAGCACCCCCTCCCCAAAACAGCTGCATCAAACTTGTTCTAAAAAACATGAGAAATACACCAGCTCACAGAATTTCATTTGCTCCTCCATACTTGCAGATGCCAGGTGAGGGACAAGATTATCCCAACTTTGTCAATGTTTTGACTTGAGGTAGGCTTTGATGTTGCTGTGTTTTGTTCCATTAAAGGTCCTGGTGAATTATCTTTCCCCTGAAATGTGAACTTTGGTTAATGAGCATGTTCTCTCATTCTGGGGTGGTTGAGACGGCTTAATTCATCCCTCTGAATGCTCCTCTTGAGGAAACGGAGGACTTAGCTCTTCCTTCTAATGTACCCTTCCTTCTTCTGAGGCCACTGACCTTTTTTATTTGTTTCCAAAGTGTGTCTGAGGTGTACCTTTCTCTGTTTCCTAAGACAAAGATCTCTTTGTTTCCAGTGTGAAATATAATTTGAAGTAATTAGCCTGAAGAAAGGGTTTTTTATTTTCCCTCCGTAAGGGATTAGAAAGACACTTGGTGTTTCTGGGTGTTAGGTGTCTGGTTAATGCAGAGATTCACTTAAGAGCTCAATGCCTGTGAGAATCCCAGTGTACATCATAAAAATATTTTTGAATGAGCTGTTCCATTACTCAGAGCATGTGAATGTGAGACCTTTGTACAAAGAGTGAGGCATTTGTCTTGTACATTGTCTTATGCACTCAAATACACGGAGAACTCAATGATCTGGCAAGGATAATGCAAGGAAATTGAGGTGCATCATGAGGAGCTTGTGATATCATGTGGCAATAAAATTTAGCTTGATGATCTTCCGTGCTATTTTAAAAATGGCGTGGAAAAGTCAACCATTTATACTTGTGTCTCTAAAGTAATTTTCAGCTTTGCACAACTTGTTTAGAGAAGGCAGCGAGCACATTGTACTGCCTTCAGCTGGAGATAAAAATATACATCTGTGTCTCACATTCAGAATTGGGTGGCAGGCTGTGTATTAAATACATGTGTTCTCTTCTTTCCCCTCGATCTCATCTCAGACTCACTTTTCCCAGAGTGGAATTATTTATTCTCTGCTCCACTTCCAGCATTATTTATTGCTTTGCGATTCTTCCTGTGCTCTCACAACCCTTAGAGCAATGTTTCATCTTTCTGTTTCCTTCCCTTCCTGTATTCAGGGATGAAGTTTGTCCAGGGCAGAGGGCTGGGAGGCAGAGGACGGGATCTGATTCTGTTTTAGCAGCAAACTTCGTTAAGGCTAATAAACCTGGGCTAACTGGCAATTGGCCTCTCGGTGCTATCTCACACGGGGAGGGCAGGACAGCGCGAGGAATCTGGACTTTGTACCTCCGTGTCTCTTGGCTAAGTCACCCCTGGGTGACAAACGTCCTGCCTCTGCCAAGAAACAGCCACAGCTTCTCCCATGCAGCCACAGTGTCCCTGCTCGTGGCTGCTAAAGCAGCTGGGGGAGCCTTGCCCTCACTCAGCTTTGGTCTCGCCTCTCCCTGCTCAGCCTGGCCCCTGGGTGAGGTCTTCAGGTTTTCCTTCCTTCTCCACCTGCCCCAGCCATGTTTCTCCACCATCTTCTACATTCTGGTCCATCTTACTGTTGAGTCTCGACATAATTTTAGTCTCCTGTTGCTTTTCTTTTTTTGTTTTTGTTCCCCCCTGCATCTTTATTTAACCCCTCTTTTCCTACCCTCTTTGTTTCACATCACTCTTTAATAGCACATAGCCACATTCATCTCATGACACTTCTTGCAGTAAAGCTTTTGCATACTCAAACCCCAGCTTTTTCTCCTTCGGTGTCCTCTATTCCTTCTCTTAAAGCATTTCAAACCCATTGCTCTCGCTGGGAAGTGCTGGATGTGAAATCGTACGGATGGTCACGCCTCTGTGGGTTAAGTCATGTCTTCCCTACAATGCTGTGTGCTTTGTCAAGGCCATAATTTTAAGCTCTCATCATGCAGTTCTAGAGCTCAAGGCTTTACAGGGAGGTGTTAGAGTGTGTGTAGGCTTTTGTTTTCCCTATGTGAGTGAGGTGTCTAACACACATCAAAAAGGTCTCTCCAACAAACATAGTCTTACTGAATAGCAATGTAAGATATTCTCAGAAGTGCCTTCCATATGTGGAGGAACGAGTTCATTTCTGCTTAGAATTTGCAGGTTTTCTCACTTTTTTTTTTTAATGAAAGCTGAATGTTGACATGCAAGTGGCTTAGGGCAGCTGGCAGCAGGGAGTTGTGTCTTCCCAGGGGCAGCGCTGATTTTTTTCTTGGAGGAGGTGGATGCTTGGAGCATGAGAGTTTATGTCGCATTGGGCTCTTTGAGTATTTCAAGCTGTCCTTTTATAACTCTGAAAGTTATTGTCCAGACATCTCCACTCCCCTTTTTAAAAAATAACCTAAAAGAAAAGAAATCTCCATTTTGGAAACAGCTGTTTTGTCTCTGTCTCAGTTTTCCTAATTATAAACAAAAAAACGTATCTGACTCTCAGGAGCTTTGTGAGGCTTAATTAACAAATATTTATACAGGCTTTTGAAGATATAAGGCAGCATATAAATGCTAAGTAGTGTTATTATTACCACCAGCTGCTTTGTTGTAATTGAAGTAATAAAAGTTTCAGTGCCAGTGGTTGCGCTGCCGTTGCCTAAACACAATTTTTTGTGAGGTCAGGACACGTTGAGGATGGTGGCAAAGAGATGCTGTAGACCAAACTGAAGTACAGTGTGTGGGACAGCAATGAAATCTTTGTGAAGGATTAAAAAAAATAAAAATTAAATCATTATAATATCAAAGTAAAAGTCCTTAACTGGAGAAGAATGAACCCTCTGGTGCAGTATGCCTGAGTTTAGAGGTCCCAGGACTAACTGGGGGCTGTCTGTGCTGTGCAGTGCCTCCCTGATTAGGAATGAACTGGCAGCATTTGCATTTATGACTCTGGCATATAAAAGAAGGGATCTTTTGGAGATGATTGATAATTGGTAGTATAGGAAAAGTAACATGGTATAAATCACAATTAGCCTTTACGATTTTTTTTTTAAGGTCTACTTTTGTAAAACCTTCATGACTTAAAGCTGAGCTATTTTTATTAATGTTCTTGTGCTTATCTCTCATAACCAGCTTGTTAAAAGCGGATATGAACACTTTTTAAGCCTCTGGCTTATAAATTGTGAGAAAG
Source organism: Regulus satrapa (assembly GCA_013396955.1). NCBI lineage: Eukaryota > Metazoa > Chordata > Aves > Passeriformes > Regulidae > Regulus > Regulus satrapa. The sequence goes on from VWZN01000225.1 coordinate 112,684, forward strand.
AGAAAAGAAGATTGATTCCAACAGGCTTGAAGGTAGATTCATTTCTCTTCTAGTTAGCAAAATGAGAGAGGGGGAAGAATTAAACTGTGGACTTAGTGAGCCAATCAGTTTCAGCCAGTTTGAAAATCATTTGATTTAGCTCTAATGTACAATTTAATTGTAAAAGCATAACTTAAAAGAAAATAAATTCAGGGGAATTCTGTTTTGGTAAATTGATGATAATATCTCTAAGTTATTTCTGCCTGAAGTAATAAGAGTGTGGAAAAAACAAAGTAATAACAAAGGAGCAGTGAAGGGGGAACAATTATTTTGCAAACATCTCCTGAGGTTCAGAGGGGGTTACTTGGTAGCATTAAAAGAAGAATATTGTGCTGCTTGAATGTTGGAGAGGATTGATAAAAAACTGTGGTTTGATGAAAACATCTCTGTTCTTTTTACTGTACTGTAAACATTTGAGATAAGATGGAAAAGTTTGGAAGAATTCAACATCTTCTGTGAGTTCTTTCAGCATCCTTAATTGTTTCTTAGGAGATCCTGGTTTGAATATTGGCAGATATTTCTGGTGGGTTTTAGGGGGTTCTAATTTGATAGTTGGACTATCAAAATACCTATAGCAAATCTGTCACTAATCATATTTTAATATTTAGTAAAATGCTGGTTTTTGTTGTAAGAGGTGTTTCCTAACAGCTTCTGGATCAGTTCTACTTATGCAGACCTGAGTTAGTTTAGGCATTAGGGACATCACACAAATCTGGATCATGGGTGTCATGATTTCATAGTGACTGTACTGTAAGGACTTTGAAAGCAGAGAGGATGCAAAGCAGGGAACTTACTCAGTCCTTTATGATTATAGGTAAGCAAATTTTCAGACAACTTTGAACATTATTAAACATTGAGAAGAAAAGTCCCTTTTTTTCCTCCCCCTCTCTCTCTCTCTCTTTTTTTCCCAAAAAAATTATTTAAAAATTACCATGCAATGTTCTGCATAGGAATAGAAGCACTTTAAACATACAGAGGCAGGCAATATAGCCCTGAGGCAAATATGGAGACAACCCAAATGCTGAATGTAGGTTCAGAAAAGGTTACTGCTGAAAATATTTTCAGTAGCCAAGTGAAAGACAATTCATAGCATTGTATTAGAGCTGTTCTCTCTTTGTGTGAGAACGGTGAAACCTCATTGTGAATAAAAGTCTGGGAATTTTTGACAGCTGTGGGAAAGAGCAACTATTTTATGCCTATGTGTAGAGTAGGAGAACATTTAGATAGGAATTTATTTTTCTGCTATCCCAGACTGTAACACAGAGTAGTATGATAACTATCTCTTGAACTACAAAAAAATCTGCCTCGGGGGCTATGATTTTAAAGCATCGTGTGAAATGCTGATTTAATAAGGTCTGCTCCTTGCACATTTTAAGTGCAAGGAAATGTGTGTGTTGAGACCTTGCTAATCCTTCATTTGCACAAAGTCTTTGGCTTGTTCCCTAACTGTCAAGGAATTAATGGTGTGCTTCAACGAGATCCTGCATTGCTAGGCTGTAATTATTTTCATAAGAGATTCTGCACTGCATTTGGTGGTGCTTTATGAATTATCATAATAAATAGAATGGAATTGCTGTTGTCAAAACATATGAGCAAAGTAATCTGATTCCCATTGTTGGTGCACTCAGTGGCTCATGGAATTAAGTGATACCCGGTGGACTTCCAGGCAGTTCAAGCGAGGTTTGCTGAGCTGGGTTGTTGTGCTGGTGTTAAACAGGGGTGTAGCTGACAAGGAGCAATTCCATCGAGCCAGAAACAGGCTTCAGCTGTGTGGGGCACAGTGGCTTTTGTGCCTCTTGCCTGAGGATGGAGGTCCTTGCTGCCGTGGCATTGCCCAAACCCGGGCGTGGCTCTGCGCTGCAGACACATCCTGTGTCTGTGTGATTTTATGGAAATCTGCACCTAGCTAAAGCAGGTCATGCCTTAAGTGTTAGCTTTTATATTTGTCACATTCTATGCTGTTTTAGTGTGTCGTTCTGGGCTCCATATTAAGTGTTGCTGAGCTCTCTTCACACAGTGGGCAGACAAAACAATTCCTTCTCTAGCTTGGGACCAAGGACAGCTGATACAAAATTCAGGCCCAAGAGCACAAACAACAGTGAATTGGAGAGAGAAAAGCAGGGAGGATGGAACTTTATAATCTGTTAATTTACTCCAACATGCTAATGGACCAAAAATTATAAAAGTGTGGGGCCTCATGACTGGTCGTGCATTTTGTGACCATTCTGGGGGCAGCCTTGCCTGGGTTCTTGCATTGCCCAAGGTGCATCCACTGAGACCTTTTAATAAAGACCTGTTTTATCCTTTTGCTCTGTCTAGTCTCTGTTCCAGGTCAGCCTTTCAAGGCATCACAGGTTGTACAGAAGGAGTCATAGTTCCTCCAGATCTTAGCCAGTGACTGGAGGCTTGTTGTGCCAGGCACTCAGTTTCAGGAGAATGTTGTTATTTAAACATTGTGTCTATTTTAAAGTCAGATGATCTATAAAACCTGTTTAAAACCACAAGAGATCATTACATCATCTTGTTTGACCTCCAGAGCATACGAAGGAGGAGAGTCTCTCCTCTTCTATTTCTGGTAGAAAAATATCAATCAAGTTTCTTTGGCTTTCCTCTCAGAGGAAGATAGACACTATAATTTAAACTACCTGTCCCTGGCAAACACTGGCATTTTTCACTAGGTACATTAGTGAATTTTTAGTGGTTCTTTGTGTGTGAATCATGCCAGAACATGGTGCAACCCTCTAGATTCTATTGTTTGTGTATATATGTATATATAAAATTATAAATGTGTACATATATATATGTAGTTTGGCACATAACAGATGCAGTCCAGGTTTCTTCCTCTAGAGACACCTTTTCTCTAAAAGCAGGTGATCCTGGAATCTCTCCTGTCCTTCGTGCTTCACTGGGTAAATTGTGTAAACCCACATCACTTTCTGTGTACTTGTCCGTGTAATCATTTTTTATTCTCACTGAAGCATTTGTTTGCAGTTTTTAAGAGTTAAAGGCTGTGTTACCCTGTGTGGAGAATCCACAGGAGTGTTGGGGAGGTTCTTGTGTAGGTTCACATTGATTTTTTTTTTTTTAAATTTTTTATTTCTTGAGAGTGTTGTGGCCTTCCTTCCTCCCAGAGCATGGAACTGGTGTTGTACAGACTCTGGGGTGTGCTGTGCCGGTGTTTAATTCTTTTCAATACTGTCAACTCTTCCTCATGGCTTCTATCAAACAAGATTTACAGGTGTCACTGCAGGCAATTCAGTAAATTGAGTCCAAAAATTTGGTTTCTGTGGGGATGTGTCACAAGCAGTGTAAGTCCTCCTTGGTTTTTGAAACCTTCCTCCTAGAGCTTTAGTGCCGTGACTCCTTTAGGACCTAAAGAAAAATGTGTGGTAGTTTTACAGATGACCTTGCTCTTTATGCTCTCCCTGCGTGGGACTCTTGCTTCCAGTAATGAGGAAATGTTCTGAGGCAGTGCTCTTGCCACGATGACATAAAACAACAGAGACTTCCAGTTATTCCCCTGTTCTTGCCCTGTAATAGACACATGCCTTCAGGGACCAACTGACCTTAAAAATGATGCATATCTGGAGCTTGGGGTCATTTCTGCAGTACATGATTTCTTTTTTTTTAATAGGCATTGGGATGGTGATACTGCACTCACTGATTAGAAACCATGTGTGGTTGGTATTCTTGATCCAAGTGTGCGCTCTCCACTCTGGACACACATTCCCCCTAGAGCTCCTAGGAATGCACTCAGCTGTTGCTCTGACAGAAAGAAAAAGGCAGGAAAACTAACCAACAATTGCCTAAAATTTACCTTGATGAGTCTGAAGGCATTTTTCAACCTAGGGGTAACGATTGGTAGTGATGCTCATGAGTTGCTCAGCAGTGGGTGAAAGGGTTTCTGCAGCGTCAGAACCTTGATCTTTAAGTATTTGTTTGTTCCACTGATATTAATAGAACAAATCATCTGTCTGCCTGCTTAATGATTTTGAGGTCGGGGCTCAAAAATCTCAAATTAAAAAAAAGCAACAACCCACTACAAAAAAAAAAAAAAAAA
>VWZN01000225.1:116826-127764 GCA_013396955.1 Regulus satrapa
AAAAAAAAAAAGGCAAAGCTATCCCCAAGACATGGTGTGCTTGTTTGTTAAAGGAAACATAGATCATTTGGAAACAATTAAAAGTAATTTGTCACCATCCTTGTTACTTTTTTTTCCTGTCCTCATCTTACTGTGAGACACATTTTATTTGAATGTCTATTTTAAACAGACATAATGTTTTCATGAAAACTCTGCTGGGCAATGTCTAACTCCAGACATAAAAGCAAATAAACCGAGAGAAACCCTCTGTTTATCTGAGATGAGAGGACTCTTTTTTTTAAGAAAAGGAGAGAGAGAGAGAGCATCTAAACCAACTTAATGGTCTCTTTTGTCTCTCTTTATGTCCCTTAACGTTCTTCTGCAGTCCTCAGGAATGACATTATCTCGTTGGTATGTCACTGGGGTAGTACTACAAAGAAATCTCAAAATGCTACTGTCTTTAGGCTGTGCAGTGAAGAGAGGCAGAAGGTGCTGCAGTGCACTCTTTGATCTAGGCCAGTTCTGAATTTACTCTGTTTGCCGTTTTCAGAGGAGAGGGGGAAATCCAGAATTGATGTGAGTGTTTAATAATGGATAACATATTTCAGGTGCTTCCTGCACCTCACTGAGGTAAACCTGAGGACTGACATCCTTCTTTAGGGGCTGTTAATCTTTACATCTAGCTGAGATCTCTTGTGTGCGAGGTTGGCTATTTGGGATTTCTAATTAATTAAATTTGACAGCTCATCCTCAGTTTTACTACTTGGTATTGCCTCAAAGAAAGCTAAGCGAGCTCACTGTAAACTTGCCTGAGCTGTTCTCCATTGGAATCTGTCACAATTTCCTGTCACTTGCAAGGCTGTTGAAGGAGCTGTCACACAATGAGTACTGGGATTGTGGAGGTGGGTGCCTCAGCGGTGCCAAGTGAAGTGGAGATGAAGAAGTGGGGGCTGCAGGCTGGGAGATGAGCAGGATGGTGTCGTGGGGGGCTCACTCCATGCCCACTACAATCTTCAGGAGGGCCAGGATAGCTTCCAGAGTTCCTGGCCATGAGGCTCTGCAGTTGGTTTTCACTCAGTTCTTCAGGCTTACCCTTGAAAAGGTTAAATGGGAAAGGAAATTAACATCTCTAATTTTCATCCTTACGGCCCCTGTGTTTTTTACAGCACCCGCTATGGGCATGGAGGGTTTGTTCTCATATTATTTTCACAGTCTCCAGATTTTTCATGCTGACTGCAGACCTCATTGCCAGTGAAAGGCAGTGCAATCCAGAGCTACCACCCAAAAAGCCCTGATAATTCAACCCCCAGGGACGACACCTGATGAGCCTGTGACAGTGGTACCAAGCAGAGGTCTGGAGTGGGGAATATCAGTGCTGCCACTCCAGAAATCAGAGCTTGTTGCTTCTCTATCCCTCTTTTGCGAAGCCCTGGGATTCTTCTTTTATCTTGGCTCCGTCTGCTAAGTCCTGTGAAAACAATAAACTGGCTCACCTCCAGTACTGTGATTTTATCTTGAATTAATAACAAGTTGTCTTTTCTCGCAAAGATAAGTACTTTTCTTTGAAACAAAAATAGCTTTATCTTCTTGAGGATTCTACCATGTTAGCCAGCACATGAAATATGATGGGTATTGGTGGTGGTTTTTTGTTTGGTTTTTTTAGGGTTTNGTGTGTTCCTTAATAATCCTTGTGCTATCAGGACCTCCGATTTGTCCTGGATTTTAACGAGTCACTTAAAAACAAGTGGGTTTTTTTTTGGCAATTTGACTGTGATGCTCCCTCTCAAATCAGTTACCATTTTGAGAATGACATCTGAGTCTGCCTATGTTTCTGCATGACTGGAAGCTGTCACTACTCATTGAAAGTTATTAGTGCTGGAAATGGATATGCTGGTTCATGTGCCGGGGATGAAACATGAGGCACCAGCAGTCGAATTTAAATGTTGTTCCCATGAGGGAAGGAAGAGGTGACTGCAGTGAGGGGTGAGAGCCTTTGGGGGCTTTGCCTACAGGTTGCTAAAAGCAGATTGTGGCATTTTTTTTTATTATTCCAGAAAATGTTGTGCTTGAAGACCGAAGTTTAAAGGGAGGATGCAATGTTTTAGCTAAAGATTGTACTGTGGAAGATACTAAATAATGTTTTAAGATGAACCAAATTTGGGAATCCCTCCCCTTTTGGGGAGGGGGGATGAGCACTTGAGGAATTAGATTTTTAAGGGGGCAGGTGCAAAGTTTGACTCAAAGCCAAGCTTCTGTAAGGGCTCTTGAGAGTCCACACCTACACAGGAGGTGTGCAAAATGATTCTGAAAAGTACATCCCTGGGGATTGAAGCCACGACCTTCCATCTCTCTTTAAAAGACCCTCAGGAGATGTGAGCACTGCTGACACATTGTCACTTTCCTCACCTGAAAGGGCGGTGAGCCAAAAGGGCAGAAAGACAAGAGGAGAGCTGGAACTGGCCCTCAACACATCATTGATGCTGCTTGTTTTACAAGGCTGGAGTGGATGCTCCTGGATATTGAAATTTCTTCACTATTTTTTCACTTCATTATCTCTAAGCATGTTCCCAGTACAGGGATGGTTTTCCTCTTCCTCTTCTCCCCCTCCCATGCCCAAACACAAGCCCACAATGTGGGAGCCTTTGATTGACCATCCCTTCACCATTTGAGAATAGTGCCATGCTAAAATGCACAACTGGCACCACAGAAACTGCAAAGCTGACCTGACAAAGTGTGATTTTCAATTTTCCTTTTCCCTTTTATTTTTTTTCTCCCCCAGCTCTCCCCTTCTCTCAGCAAATTGTAGATGTGTCTTGATTCTTATCTGTTACACTGTTATGTCACTGGTTAAGGTTTCTGTACAGAACTCTACAACACTGAAATTGATGCACCCTGAAATTCATAAATAGAATTGAAACAGCATAGTTGTAAATTAATCTCCATTAAGCTGTTTTCTTGTTTCTTAAACAGAGTTCAGTTTGCTGTAGAAATTCATCAGTCTGAAGCTGACAGAGTGCAGAGGTGGCTTTGGAGGTGACGGGAGTAGTTAGGACAAACCAGATTTTACCAATGGATTCGTGGCTTTCATACTGCCTCTGAATAACCCATTTATTTCTCTGAAACAAACCAAGAGCTGTTGCTTTGTGCCTAAACCCCAGCATTTTCAAAGCAAGCTTACAGGTCTCTCAACCTCCCATGCAACAGCTTGGAGGCTTTTTCTTGACAGATAATAATATTGTGAGGAAAAGGAAGTTTTGCAACCCTTAAACTTCCTGAAGAAAAAAATGCTGCTAAGATTCCTTGAAAAAAAAAAAAAAATAAAACCACAACAAAATATTCAATGAGTCATAATTTACAGCAACATCAGTTTTCTGTAATGGTAACAAGATATAATTTTTTCCCATTTATCCCAAAGGAAGGCAAACTTTGCCAGCTTTTTTGCTGGTGTTACACTTCAATATTGCAATTATATTTAAAGGAATACTGTCCAATTTCATCTGTCAGTGAAATGAGCATACTTCTGAAGCATTAATGGAAACTCTTCACATCACATTTGACCATTGAGTAAAAGGAAGTTCTGAAACGTTCGCTGAAAACTGAAATGTTCTCCTAATAAATGCTAATTAGCGAGAGAAAATTCTCATCCAAGTGAAGTCACGTTTCCTGTATGAACTAATAACCCAATTTTAAAGAGAGCTCTTACCCGATCAACCTTTGAGGTATTGCACTAGGCACTGCAGTTTTACAACTCTTATGCTAAATATAATTTCTGAGGGATGTGCTTGCATGTAATGAAGGTGAGCTGAATGTCTGGTTTTAAGCTCATGGGGCTTGTTCTCCTTGATGCCTTTTTTCTCCTCCACATCTAATTGCGTTCTTGCTTCTGAGTGCCTGTTGTGCACAAGTTTTTCTCTTGACCTCCTAGAGAAAAATATTTGGTTTATGATACTAAGCGAAATACTTTTACTTACTTTTTTGGGTTTGTTTTTTCCAGGTACTTAAGATAGCAATGTATCAATAGTGGTCTTTGCTGTTCCCAGAGTTGCAGTAGAGTGGAGCATCAGGAATCTGCCTTGGCCTGGACCTTGAGAGTTGCTATGGTAACTGTACATCCCTCTGGGGACTAGAGTTAGGTGTGCACTCTCCATTTAACATTCTAGCATTTCTCTGCAAAGGCGTTAGGTCTGTGAAATCCATTAAAACATCATCTCTGGTGTACTAAGGAAAAGGAATCCCTCCTTCTTCCTCTTCCTTCCTTCACTGCAGCCCGTCTGTGATTTCCTCCTCACTCTGTGTTGAGTGAGGAACTGAAGATGCTCACCTGGAGCTTCCCATGTGCTGGTGGAGGCTCTGGTCCAAGCTGTTGGTCTCCAAAAGTGCCCTGGCTGAGGGAAAGGGACACTTCAGGAGCTGAGCATGGCATGTGGACACCCAGCTGAGTCAGTGCAGGGGCTGCCGCTCTCTGCACCGCTGGGCTTGGCCTCCTGGAAATCACTTTTCTTACCCCGAGGCAGCTGGCATCCTGCACCCTGCCTGGGCATTGCTTCCTTCTGAAGCACCACACAGATAAGAGCTGACCTTCAGAGTTAGTGCTCTGGAGGATAACTTGTCCTGGACCTTGTCCAGAGCAGTTCAAACATCACTTTCCATTGCCCTCTTCCCAAGGATATAACAGGAGCTGCACATGGACTTAGAGGAAAGAAGGATGGGGATGAAATGAACAGAACTATCGTGTAAATGTTTTCTACATTATGCAGTGAGAATTATACCCTCCATGACTCCTCTCTCCTTCTTTGTAAGACATTCTCTCTTATTTTGGGTGATGTTTCACCTCCCGTTCTGGGGTAGGACAGTGAGCCGACCCTGCTGGTGCCCCTGTGCACTCAGTGGAGCAGAGCACAGGCTGAGCGCCTCCCTGAGCTTACAGCTGGATTGAATTATGTCTGGGTTTCTTTTCAATCTGGCTGTGGGGTTTAGCACCATCTGGGAGCTGTTTATAGGCAGCAGTGGGTCTCATGTTCTCATTTGGGTGAGGGAGAAGAGGGGTGGCAAGCCCTGTCTCTGGTGTACTTTGTGTGCATGTGTGGTTGAGATCTGCCTGGACTGACTGCCAAAAAAATCTTCAAAGGGTCTTTCTCGCCATGGTCAAATCCTGCTAGCTTGCTACCTTCAACTTTTTTAGGCTTTTTGGTTCTTTTGGTATTTTTATTTTGCTGCTTTCTCAGTTCCAGCTGTTGGTTTCCTGTTGCCTGCTCCTCATCATCAGTTGGTTTGTGGCATTGAGTGACAGCTCTGGAGCCTTTGGGGTAAAAAATAGAGTGGGTGCATCTTTCTTTGGGCCCTGCTCATGGGGGGCGTTTCCCTTTTCCCAATTCAGGAGGTAGAAACCTTCATATCTTCCATTTGCCTGGATATTGTGAGGTGGGGATTCTTCTTCCCTCCCCAGGAAGCACAGGAGAGAATCTAGTTCTCAACTCATCCTGCCGATTCTTCTTAGTCCTTGGAGAATATTCCTCTAGAGATTCTGTGGGTTATTTTTGGGTTGTTCCGTTGTGGGTTCGGTAGGGGTTTTTTGAGCCAATTTTGGTAAACAAATTGAAATTTCCAAAGGCTAGAGATACAAAGAAATTTAAGGTGAACCTTTATGCTGAAACATTTTTGCAAAGCAACTCTGTTACCAGCTTTCAAGCAGTAGGTAATTTGTTTCCTCTGTAAAAACAAAAAGGGTAAAAAGTATCAAAAAAATCAAGTTTGTAGTCAACTTTTTGCCTTCCCTGAGATGCAGGTGAGAGCTATTAAGCGTGAGCACAGTTCTTTTCTCTTCTTCTCTTTCCTGATGTTTGAGGGAGTGGGGTGATATTTTACATAGTTATGATTAGAAATCCGTTGTCGATGCCTTGAATCTCAGTCCTGACTGGAATTCAAATATCCAGTTTGGTGGAACAGGTAGAGTTTACACCCCCAGGACATTGGCTGAGGATAACTCTGCAAGGCCACAGATATTTGCCTTCCCTCCTGCAAATTCAATGGGAAACATTTGCCCAAACTCCTTCCTTGTCCTGCTGCTTTGATTAAGCTGGAACATAATGCAGTGAAATGTGTGGAAAAAATGGGTGCAGACACCTTAATATAATTTTTTCTTTTTTTAAATACTTCTTCTTGCTGGGCACAAGCTAACCAGAGAGCTCCTGCATCTGCTGCTCTGTCCCAGTACTTGCCCTGGCAAGTGCTCAGCTGAGGCAAAAAGCTCCCCTTTAGGTTACAGAGGAATGTGATTTTCAGCACTGCTTTTGCTAGGAAATTCACAGTGAAAATAGTACTGGAAGCTGTCAAATTGCAAAGGGTTTGCAGGTTCCTGGGGGAATAAAAATCGCTAATATACCAAGCTGAAATTAGTGTTTTAGGAACTGTCTAAGCATTAATATGTGGGGATTTTTTTCCTCTTTCTTTTCCCCCCCTTGGCTATTATGGAGTCAGCTTTCATACTGTCAAGAAGGATGCACATGTAACCCTAACACATAATCATGTCTCACTGCAACTTAAAGGTGTGATTTACAGGACTGACAGGCTCGGTGTTGTATCAGCATCGAGTGGTTGCAGCTCAAGGAAAAATGCACTTCAAGTACCTACAAAAGAATTAGGCTGAAAAATATGTCACGCTTTTAAATCTGTGAATTGTTATGTCTCCGAGTAAGCCTTGTATGCAAAACATTTTTACTCCTCTCAGGAACATTAAGCATAATATTCTCATTTTCCTGTTACTGCGGCATTGTTGCAGTTTGGTAATAGGTATTTCTTTTTCTGATCCATCTGTGCCCACTGTGTTTGGTACTGCCCACTGCATGCAGCCTTCATTTCTGGCAGTTTGATGAAAATCTGTACATTACTGGGGACACAAAGCTTTGCCACGGCATGGCAGCTCACTGCAGGAGGGGGTATTTAAATTCCCGGTTTCATGGTGACAGCACTGTGGTGACAGCTTTCTCTCCTGGTCCCTTCTGCAGCCATCCCGTGATTGCCAGTATCAGCATAAATAATGAGTGGCTTGAAAAAAGGAACCGAGTGATTTTTAACTCCCCTTTTCTATAAATACAGCATCTTCCTGGCTAATTTTCCCGAGGGAATTTGCTGCAGAGTTGTTTGTTCTACTGACTGGGGAGTGTGTTAATCTCCTTTCTTTCACAAGGGTGTACCAAGGGGATCTTGTGAGGTCACGGGCCCAGCACCACTAACAAACAAATATTTACTGAGTTAATTTATGGATGATATAGATGGCAAAACTTAGAGCTACTATGGACAAGTTTGGGCGTTGTAAGTGGAATTTTTCCTCTCCTAGGGAAGGACTGCTTCAGTCCAGAGCAGCAGGTGATGGGCACAGACTGAATTCCTCACCTTTGTTCTCTAGCTGTACATGAAGCCATCCTGCCTCTACATTAATTTCCTGCAAGGAAAGCTTTAGAACTTGAAGATCCTGGCCTGAGTGTCCTCCTTCTGAGGGAACTCGAGCAATTGGCAGCCAGCCTTGCCGTGTCATGGTTCGCTGGGGTCCCGAGGCAATATTTAGTGTCACAGAATAAGCAGTGCTCCAGTTAACACAGCCATCTCTTATGCATTTCTGCCTTTCAAGACAAAGAACCTTTTCACTATATGTCCAGCTATTATTCTGTCGGTTCTTTGTGGGGAATTACCACATCTTTGTTTTCCTTTGGGCGGGGAAAGGGTTTTGCATGTTCTCACTGAAAAGCCCAGTGTTTGAAGACACAACACTTACACCAGGATTAACTTTTTAAAAGACTGGAGGGTCCCCGTGGAGTTGCCTAAGCCCATTAATAAAAGTTTGAATTTTCAGCCTAATGTATTAATTATGTTTGTCCAATTCCTAGAGGACCAGTAGATCAAATTAATCTTAATTAAATTTAAGCATGTGGTAGGAGGGGACAAAAAGAAAAAGTTATGGAGTCTGAAGATTGAGAGAGTCATTAGACAAGCAGACTGTTGCTTTTTCTGGGTAAAATGTATTTACAATTTTAAATTTCGATTCCTGTCAATACATTTTAACTTACTCATTTTTAGACTGGAGTTAGACCTTGTGTCGTACCGTGGCTGCTGTGCTTTTGTCTTCATGGGAAGATTGTTTTTCAGACCAATAGGCTGAAAGCTCTTTTGATAAAGCCCATCTTGTCATGCTATGCCTGTAAATTATTTTGATGAAATTTGCAACTCTAACAGTTATATCAACTCTTGAAATGAAATTTCTATGCTGGATGTTTCCACATACTCAAAAGACAAAAAGCTGAAAGTCATAAAGATGGAAGCCACTTATATTTGTGTTCTCAAGTCGACTTAAATCTCCCATTCAAATCCTGCTCTAGGAGCCCTTAGATGTGTGAGACCATGCAGAATTACTTAATCTCACCAGGATGTCTGCATTTTAATAAAACAGATGTCAGTTTTGCATCTTGAGGTCTATTTCTTGTTTCTGAGGAAAATTTTTCTTTTGATTTAAATCCAAGAGAAAGGTGGGCTTTTTTTATTTTATTTTTTTAAAATACTTTTCTTTATTGGGCTAATATTGCCCTCTCTAAAGCAACAAGACAGCTCTCCATTTCTTATTCTGAAGTGTATTTAGTGCTCTTTCTTATCTCTTCTTGTCCCATAGCAAAATTTGTGTACAAACAGGCACTGCCAGAATTATTTTTTTTTCCTGTTATATTAATTTTCAGTGGTTTAGGGCTGTGTATTAGCCTTGGTCTTCTAGAAGCCTTCTTGTTAAGAGCTGTCATTTACAACTGCCTTCGGCCTGTTTCTTCCTCCACCTTGTACCAAAACAATTCCTAGAAGCCTGCAGGAAGTTTAGCACGGGGTGTTCTTGGTGCAATCCACTGACATAATTGATGTATTTTCTACATTTATGTCCAAGGTGGGCAGCATGACGTACCTGGTTAATGTTTGGGGGTGGTTTTGACATGGCAGAACACTGACAGAAGTGTTTTCAGCCTCCTGGGAATTGGAAAAATTTTCTCTGGAGTATGATTTTGTTGCATCAAAAGTTTTCTCTCTCTCCTTTTCCTTATGCACCTGCCCTGTACACCCTTCCTTTATTTCAGCAGTCTGTTGCACCCTGGCAAGCAGAGGGGAAACTCTGGATTTATTATTAAACTCTAATAAAGGGTGCACAAATAGTTTTGAAGTTCAAGACAAATGACCCTGCTGGGGCAATGTAAATAATGCAGTGGGTTACCTGACAGTCTGGAGGCACTTCTAGAGTTTCTCACCTCCTCACATCTCCTGCCAACAATTGGAAAAAGTCAGCTTCCAGTTAGGCTAGGAGCTGTTGCTTTCTTCGTTAGGTTTAAAAAGATTGTCACCAGTTTCTTATGCAGCTTTTTCCATTATTTTTATTTTTTTCCCCCTAAGCCCCACAATATAGGTGTGTAGGATGTGTTTTTCCATTACAATCTCCTATCTTGAGTTTTGTGATCTGGCCCCAAGTTTATTGCTCCATGTAAAGATGTGGAAGAGTCTTTTTTAGCCTACAAGAAGAAGTGTTTTATCCACATTTTTCTTGAATTTTTTTTTTTTTTAACAACTTGAAGGTTTTATCCTTTTATTCATCACTGTGAATTGATATTTTATGGCCAGAATTACTAGTCTGAAAATAGCTTTGAATGCATAAAATAACAGTGTAATGAATGTTGTTTTAAATGGTTAGAGCAGATTTCTGATTTTATTTATTTTCCCCCGAAAAAAATCCTGGTGTTATGATTAAAATGATGAAAAAACGGATTAGGAATTGTTTGTTCAGAGGGATTTTGTTTGTGTTCAGCATTGGTAACGACACTATGCAGTGAACAAAACCAAATACAATTGAAATACTTTGTCGATAGCAGCAAGACAAAATTGTAGGCACTCTTGAGAAACTTAAAGGCTTTTACTATTTTTTATATTTTTCCTTCTGGATGTGATGCACAAAAGTCCCTTTTGGTCATGATTTTTAATGTCCTCACTTTGTTGGCTAGCAATGCTGATTCAGAGTTACTCTGTTTTGGTCATAATTGCCAGGCAAAAATAATGTTAAAGTATAAGAGATATGCAGAATGGTCAAGAAAAAGCATCCATGGTGTGACCATGGTGGGGTTTTTTTGTTTTATTTTTCCCCATCTTGCAGGGAGGTTGAGCATTTTGTGTTTGTTTTTCTGTATGATTCTGATGTTAGCTCAGGATTAAGCTCTTTTGTTTGTGGTGTAAATCCCGTTCTTGGCCTTCAATGAATATTAATTAACTTCTGTACTTACATGGGCCTTGTTGCAGAATCAGCTCCTTATTAGTAAGGCAAATAAAAGCATAAATGAGATGATACAAGGAAGTCAAAGAGAATCTGGGACCAGATCAAGGGCAAATACCCTTGTTCCAAAATTATAAAACAGAGGAAGAGAGATAATTAGAAAAGCTGGAAGATATTTAAGCACGAGGATTTCCTTTTTGTACACTCTTAACTTTTAGAAGGGCATTCCTGCCACACATTATTGAAAGCATTACTTTTTATCAGACTCCTATAAAGGATACATTAGCAAGAAAACCTTTCTGGAGGTAACTGGTGGCTTTTGTCCTTTTTTTTTGTTTTTGTTTTTTTGTTTAAGTGGAACCCTTTAGAAAGCTGATCCCTAGCTCAGACTTGACTAAAGGAATATTATTTTGTAGCTGACCTTTGCAGGGCTCCTGATGAGCACTTGGTACCTTTCATCACCTGGAGGAAACTCAGGGAGGGCCCTTGGCTTGCAGCAAAGGAGCTGACATGTTTGTTATCCTCATGGAGGACCTGAGGAGAGTATCAGGGCCAAGATCTCTAGAAATTCTTGCCTTTCACACTGTCCTGAGCTCTGTTCTGGCCTGCTTCAGACTGGATTGCCCATTTTTTAAAACCCAACCAAAGGGGGGAAAAAAAAAGCCAGAACCCCC
>VWZN01000225.1:127791-146361 GCA_013396955.1 Regulus satrapa
AAACAACCAGAAAACCCCCCAAAAAACCCTAACCCTCACTCCCCCCCAAAACCCCACAATTAACCAATAAACCATTTTAATATATTTTTATAGCTCTTATCACCACCGCTTTGCTACCACTTTTAATGTGACTATTCCCATTGCAATAGGAATTAGAAGATATTTTCTACTGAGAGCATTGCAGATTTTTTTGAAGCAGCTCTAGGAAAACTGCCACCTTGTCCTTGTTGTAGACTGTTAGGTTCTTGATTCTTCTTTTCAAAATAACATGTCATTTTTTCTTTTGTTAGACCCACTACGTTGACCTCAAATCAGGTTTATTATCTTTTTGTTTTCCCCCTTTCCCCAACCCCCATACATTACTAGAGTAATAAAAATTATTACAAACCTCACTTTTCATGGTTGCATTGATTTTATTTTTTAGAATTTTTTTTAGGTAGATTTAACATGGCATGTGATTTAATGTCTTTCATGGTGTTAAAATAAACCATTAATTAGTGAAGTAGAGGTCAATAATGAGGCGTTCAAGGGCTCTGGTCAGTACCAGTGATGGAGTAGAAGAAAAAAGGTCGAAGTTGCTGAATTGTGTAATAGGTTGCTTTGGCTCAGAGCAGGAGGTTTCTTTGGTGGGCAGTGCCAGAAGAGACTGGAAAACATCACCAAGAGTGCAGTGCGGATCCCAGGGGAAAAGATGAGCTAGTCAGTGATTCTAGCTGGGGATAAAAGTAAAATGCAAAGGTAAGAAATGCCAGTTGAGAGAACCAAGAGGAGGACTGAAAATTCTGGCATCCAGCTGTCTCGATGCTGTGCCTCTTTTGTGACTCCCAGGTGGAGGATAGCATGAACTGCTGAAGACCATCTGGTGTTAGAATTGTCCATAAACAATGGGATTTGATGTGCATGAGCCTAGGAAGAAAAAAAAAAAAAATAAGAGGTTGGTGGAAGTTTTAGGTGTTTCAGAGGCCGTGTCCATGGTGTGCACTGTCTTGGGATAAAAATTTAATGAATCCAAGTTTTGATATAGCTTCAAAGTAATTTCTGATTACATCATGATGGGAAAACTCCACTCCTCCTCAGCTACAAAGAGAAAATTATTGGCACTAAAATGAATTTATTGCTAAAGACCATGGTTAAAATAACTTTTATGGCCACAGTGGCCGTAATGTGGTGGATGTCTGTAGGTGTATTGATGTGAAACTCCTCTGTTTCCCTTTGAGGAAGAGATTTCAAAGGGCTGCCTGAATTTGTGCTTTCCTTAATAAACAGAAAAGGTTCAAGATCTTCCTGATGTTACAGTTCTCCAGTGCTAGGAAGGGCCAGGTTCCTAAGTATTAAATTTATACCAGTCTGGACCAAATGTTTTGTCATTCACCTTTTTGCCCTGAGTTTTCTTAGCTATGGATTTACTGACTGTACCTTCGTGCTGCTTCCCCATCCTTCTTTTAAAAGGATTTCTGTTTCCTGGCTTCCTTCTTCCACATCTTGAGAAGTCTCACACAACAAATGAGCTATAATACGTTTACACAAGGCAAGATTAGCTTTTTTGTTGTTGTTGTTTTTAAAAGCTTCTTCCTAAAGAATATCCTGCTCTCAGTTTTGTTTGCTTACCCCGTGCAAACATCTAAAGAGACAGGTTTGTCTTTTGTAGTGCTAGCAAGAAATCCCAGGTCTGTTGAAATGTGTATTGACTTCAGGAAAGTAGAAACTTAGCCTCTGGAGGTTTTTTAAATTAATAATCTCTCTTTGCTTTAAATGAAAAAATAATAATTGTAGGGTTTCTACCAAGATATGCCTCTAGCAGGTAGAATAAGGGTTTACATATGAATGTATTTGACAGTGTAACTTTAATGCATTGAGGTTCAGAAGTTGATCCAAGCTGAATATATTAAAAGAATTTATATAATACCCGAGACTAATATAATTTCTCTCCTATTTCCAAATAAAAACAGTACTGATTGATTTTTCAATTTATTAAGCCTGATCCTTGCAGAGTTTGGAAACCAAACATTGTGGCAGGAAGAATCTAAAACTAAAAGCAGGTTTTGTTATCTACCCTGTAAAAAGCAGAAGCTAAAAAAAAAAGCAGAAGTAAACAAGGGATTGACTTGTGACAAGAACCATTGGAATCTAATATCTGTCTGTGAATAAACAAAGTTTGACATTGATGTACAGATCCAAGGAAAGTATAAACACTCAAAAGGTGGCAATAATAATAATAATAAATATCTACAGTAACTTTGAACTCTGGGAATGAAGAAGAACAACTTTTAGACATCAGACTAGATTTACAAAGCTTTGCATCAGTATAAGTAACACAAAATGTATTTTTCAGTCCTATTGTCTTCCCCTCAGATTTGTCTCTCTTTATATCCATCCCACTCTTGGGCGGTATTTTATTAATCTCTTTAGGATAACTATCCTGTAGTGGAGTTATAGCGCAGCATTTTGAAATTATGCTGTTGAATATGATCTTTTAAATGTCTGACTTGTACAACAGTGGTGTGGAGGCTTCCTTTCCTTTTGGCATTCTGAAAAAATGATACAGCATCTCAGCCCAGCAGAGAGAGGCGATGGGCATTTTTGTGGCAGGTGTGACAAATCTGTCTGTGCTACATTGGGGAAAAACTGCACTCCTGGAGATGCTGGCAGTACTCTTGCATTGTGTATCTGGTGAAACGAGCATTTTTGTTAGTCAAGAAACTTTCCCAAATGCACATGTAAACAGACACTGATATGGGGTTTTTTTTTGGAGGGGGTCTCAGTATCTCCCTGTAGGCTAGAGGGTGTGTGTTATGTCTTTTTATTTTAATTTCATTAGCACTTCTAAAACAGGGATTACAAATGCATCACACTAAAGGAGATGTTGTCTCTTGTGACCTCACCAGTAATGCTTTTATCTTCCCCTTGCAAAGAGGTTTTTCCCTGTGCACTTACCCATCAGCTCCTGAAAGGCCAAAAGAGGTAAAAGCCGAACTTGGAGGAGGATTTTTTGGTTTCCCCCAGATTACATAAATGACCGATTTAGGAACAAAATATTGTGTTAAATAAACTGGTGTGTGATGATTTCAAGTTCTTTTTCCTGTGTGCTGCATTACAGTCTCCCTTCCACATCCTCAAACCCTGCTGGTGTGCACCAAGAGACTCACATAAAAACAAAAAGGAAGAGAGTTAATTACAGCTGCTTGTAATGCTGTGGAAGCAATGTTTTAAAAAACCAGTCAAAAAGCCCCTTCTCTACTATTATTACTAATTTCACAGAGAAGCAGTGGTTCTAGATCTGTTCAGATGACCACTTTGAAGCATGTGACCGGACTTTTTCAAGACAAGGTTATGCCAAACTAATTGATTCTTTTCTTTTTCCCCCCCTTCTCATTAAATAAGTTTGGCTGGGCCACATTTGCTTGGATTAAATACGAGCAGAAAAAAGAAAACTCACATTGGTTCAGGAAGTTTTCTTTGTGGCTCTTTGGAAAAGAACGTTCCGTCCGCTCTTTGCAAAACCAACACAAACAATCTCTTGGCACAGGCACTATTCTTTGTAGATACCTTGCTTGAAACTATCTCTCTGTTATTTTGCAGGATTAAGTATCACAGCCCATATTTCCTGGATAAATCTTGCCTTGTGTGCTTTGGCTTTGCAAGTTGCTTCTGCAGTGGTAGTTGGTAGTGTAACGCCATTAAAATCTTCTAAGCACTATTTGAGATCTGCTGATGAAAGGTACTGAATGGTGGAAATGGTGATTATAAATTTTAGGAGAGTAAATGTAATTTATGTGATAGCATTTATTTAGAAGGGGTTATATCTCGTTGTAGAAATGAGCATGTAAATATGAAAATATGAACAGGAAAAAGAGCTGTAGAGGCACAGAGTAAAAATGTGAAAGGTTTTTATTTATTTTGTAATTGAGGAATTGCGTGTGAGTTCTGTGGAGAAATGTCATTTTCCCTTTTAAGTTTTTAAAGGATGTCATTAAGCCACTCTGCTGCTAAAGGAGTACTGGGATAATGCATTTCATGTGCTTGTAGCAGACAGTTTTCACATGTGAGAATCTGGCAGGAGCTGCTGGAATTGGGAGTAACAGCAGAGAAGGAAACGTACACTGTGCAACCTTAATCAAACAGGGAGCAATCTCTGGTGCCCTCTTTTGATAATATATTCAGTGGAACCAGTTAGGGGAGGATCTTAAGTGATATTAATAAATTATTGGACTGATTCTTCAAGTGTCTAGAACTTCTGTTGGCTTGAGCTCTTACCAGAAGGGAAAACAAAGAAATCTTGTACCTTGTAGGAGGCAGTCTTACATGTAGTAAATAATATTCCCAGAGAGTGAGAAAAGCAAATCAAATCTGTCCTGTGGCAGCTTTGAATTGAGCTGAAGGTTTACACACACATTTGGATGTAAGTTTTGAGAGCTGAGATTTTAACAGAAAAGGAAAACACAATGAAGAACCCCAACCTTTTGAACTTTCTATTTCCATACATTTCAATCCAAAGACTAAAGTATTTTGAATGTCATGTCCATCTTATCTTTCCAGCAAAGCCTTTTCCTATAATTAAAAGGGCATCAATTTTTCTAATTGTTGCCAAATCCAATCCAAGCCTCCCACACAATCATTTCACCCTTCCCTCCCCCTCCCATCATTGTCTGATATTTTGTTTGCACAGTCATTATTCATTAACTCTGTTCATGTCCAGGGCAGCAAACAGAGGAGTCACATTAGCAAAGAGGAGCTCAGATACTCACCAGTGAAATCTGCTTTTCTCCTTTTCTGTTTTACATTGGCTTTCAGATGAGAATCCCAAAACCTGTAACAAATTTCAGAGATAAGAAGCCTGGAAACAATGAGTGTGCTACTCATTTCCTTTTCTTAGCAGAGTTCTTTAGTCTTTCATTCTACTTGGAAGAATTAATTTCTACACAAGAAGCTACTGAGATCATAACTTACTATTGGATACGAAAAGAGCTGCAGCCTGTCCTTTTTTCCTTCTCTTCCCTGGACTAACCAGTCTCCTCTTGAGAGAGGCCCTCCATACCCCTCATCACAGTTTTGTCCCTCTGCTGGACCCTCTCCAGCAGCTCTTTATCTTTCTTGGGCTTTATCTGTGTTTTGAAGAGAATGAAATGGGCATGGAAGGGTGGAGAGTCTTGCCTGAGGTCGCTGAGCTGGGAAAGGCTGATGCTCAAGAGTGGAACCTGTGGTGCCTTAAGATGTCGTGCCCATGTGTTGTGCTTTCTTCTGTGAGGGTCAGAAAAACCACTTTTTTCTAGTCAGAAAAAGCATTTATTGTTTATCTCCCCTCCAAATATTAAAATGTTACATTTTCAACAGAAGTAGGTGATTAACAGATAAACCACCAGTAGAATCTGGTCATTTTAAAATTTTTGACAAGGTTTAGTACAAAAACTTGATCAGTTTTACTTCATTTTTACATTAAAGTGCAACACTGGATCAATTCAGATTGACTGAATTCATCTCTTGTCACTTGTCCTATCAATGAGCTGCCTTGCTATTGCTTCTTCCTCATTCTGTTGCTATATCAAATTGATCTGTATGTTTTAAATAATTTTAATTAGAATTATTGTAAATGGCCTTGTAATGGAGAGGAAATGGAACCTCTCATAGAAGTCACTGAATTGGGATAATGCCAAAGTGAAGGCCTAAAGAGAGTAATCATAAGAAAATTCTGTTGTCAATTGGTCATATTTGCTAAAATTTGAATTGTTCAGCGCCTGGAATAGTGCAGCTATGAAGCTGCACAAGTGACTTGTATTACAGCTAGGGTTAGAATAAAATGTTGGATATGAATAAAGAAATAAAATAGAAAAGAACTGTCCTGTGAGATTCAAAATCGAGGGGCAACAAAATTTGAAGGGTTTTAGGGTGGAGGCTGTTCTGTTATCCTGACCATGAGGTTCCTGTTAGCTATACAGAGGAGCTCCTTTTGGAATTACTGGCATTTAGGAAATTGCCACTGACAGTAGTGGATGAACTCCAACCAGAACTGCATTTCTCCCTGTCAGGCACTGAGGGAAATCACATTTCAAGAAGTTCGGGGATTAACAAGTTCAGCTCGTTGTATAATGTGCAGCGGAATTGCAAAGCTGAACCTGTTTCTTTTCTGGTTTTCAGTGATTTGCCCTGTTGGGCAGCTGCCTTCTGAGTGCCTCTGGAGAGATGCCAGCCAGCTGAACTAAGCACCAGCAGGGACAGCACCTACCCAGGCTGAAGTTTGAAGCCCAGGCACGTGGCATTTGCACAAGTGATCACTGGTGAGTTGGACACAAGCACAGCTTCTCCCTTTTCTCTCTGTCTCTTTACGAGTGGCATCTGTTGCAAACTCTGAGTTTCTGGATGCACAGACTGGCCTGCCTTGCTTGGTTTTTTTTTTTCCCAGAGCATGACTGATGGGCTTAGAGAAAATGAGAGTGATCCAGGTTGCTGGCTAATCTTAGGAAATCCTTACTATTTGTTTGTGTGTTTATGGATTATCTTCCCCTCTCCCTCCACTGAATGAGTAACGTCCTGGTGAGGCCAAACTTCATTTCTGTGGCATCTGTGTGTTGTACTAGATGGTATCACTGGGCTTTTTTGAACCAGAGGAGATTTTATGCCCTCCTCCTTAGCGCTTCGTGGCCTGGAAATCCAAGCTGTGGAGCTCTGATAACAGAAGTTGTGACTGGCTGCTGTCAGCACGAGGATGATTAAAAATGTGTGTGTGCATGCTGGTTCGCTCCCTTTCCAGCTGAATAGGAAATGAAACTACCCAAAGCCTTTTATGTAAGGGCATGGATTTGGGTTTTTTTCCTGTTTAAATCTCTGTGTGCTTGTGTGCAGACAAAACTTCATCCCCAGCTTCCTTTTGAAGATGCTGTGTAAAGAAAAGAGTGAGCTTGTCCTGACCTCTGAGATGTGATCCTGTTTCCAGTTCAAAACTAGACATAACCTAACAATTATTATTATATTTTTTTTAGGGGAAGGTGGTTTCTAGTCAGTTTTTCCTATCTGTGATTTTTTTCCTCGATTAAACAATGGCAATCTGCTTCTTCCAGAAGCTGAAATGTTGTGATTCTTTGACAGCAAATGTGTGGAGAGCTGCCTTATACCTTGTAACACCTTGCTTTATTTGAGACTCCCTCACACTGGGCTGGCTGCTGTTTTCCTGGGAATGTGGTACCAAGGAATTATTGATGAGATGCAGCCTGGTCTGCAAAGCACACGTTTGCTATTAAAAACATGCTTGCCCTTAGCTACAGCTAATAATTTCAAAACCTCTGTGGAATTTGGGGGAGACAGCCACTCTATACATGGAAAGCATCCCATTAAAGTTGTCAGCATGACACAGCTCAGCATCGGGTGCTGAATTGTCCTCTGGATATCAGTGGGGGCTTTGTGCCTTAGGCAGAACTTCCTGAAGGTCTCATCTGGAGCAGGCAGGAGGGAAGGATGGGTGCAGGAAGGGTAATACACACCCAGGGCGCTTGTCTTTCAGGTTCGTGTCATATTGTTAAAAGGGTTTGTTGAAATATTTGGACAAAAACCTGAAGATCAGCGCTGTCCTGAGTTATGCATGCTAACTTGATTAGCAACAGAGTTGGAAAATTGCTCCGGCCTGAAAAATTATGAGGGTAATTCCGCTTTATGCTGGAGGAGGCAAAGGCAGAGCAAGGATTACAAGTATATTATTTCAAGGTCCAGTAACCAATTAAGCCAGGCTAAAATAATGGAAATTATTTTAATTAATGGAAAGTTTAGGAAAACAAATTTGCTGCTATTGTCACGTAACCACTGCAAGTTGGAACATACCTGTCCTTAAGTTCCTTTCCTTTTTATTGCTGCTGCTCTTCCTGCTTCAATTCAAGCATGACAGCTGCTATCTTGGGAACCACTGAAGGTAGATGCAGTTCCTTTCTGCTGCTGGAGAACTCTGAACCCCAGCACTTAAATAATACAGCATCATGAGTGCAAGCAGCAGCAGCTTTGGAGGAGAAGGGTTTTCAAATTGTTCCAATTGATTTTCAGGATGTGTAGAAATAGAGGAAGAAAGGTAGTTACTGAAGCAGTGGTTTGTTTGTTTTTTTAAAATTTAAAATCTCTGTCACTTGAGTAGGCGCACTTTTTTTCCACCCATAAATATTTTCAATTATTACAATTTTGAGATTTTTCTAGAAAAAAAATTGCTGGAAATTCACTGCACAAAGGAAGGCTGAACCAAGCCAGTGCCAGCACCACGTCAGGTGCTGACTGTGCTGTGACATAAATCACTGTGTGCTGTGACATAAATCCCTGCGTGCTCTCAGCACCTCCTGTTTCATGGCTGCACTTGAGAAATGCGTGTGAACCCAAATGCAGGTTTTTTAGTTTGTTGTTCTTATGGTGGTTTTCCTTTTTTTTTTTTTTTTTTTTTTTTTTTCCCCCTATTTCTGAGAGCACTATAGAGCATAGAACTCCAAGTGCAGGGTGTCTGGGGAGTGCCCTGCCCTCGGGGTTGAGTGGTGTTTTGCACTTTGTTTGCAATTCCACTCGATTGCTGTTTGCTGCAGTGCACTGTACTTTTACAGTAGTTAAAGTGTAGACTTTTGAAACTATAGTTTGAACCTCCATCTGCAAGCTGAATTTTCTTACATGGTTTTTATATTTTTTTATTTATTTAAAATTTAATTTTAGTTTCTAGTTCTTCTTAATTTTAGTGCCAGAACAGTATCATCATAGAATCATAAAATATTTTACACTGGGGAGGTCTTTAAAGACCATCTAGTACAGCTCCCCTGCAATGGGAAGGGACATGTTCAACTAGATCTGAGCCTCATCCAACCTGGCTGTGAATCCTTCCAGGGAAGGGGCATCCACCACCCCTCTGGGTAACCTCTTTTACCACCTTTATTGTATAGAGCTTCCTTCTATCCATTCCAATTCAACCTTCTTTTACTTTAAAACCATTATGTCTCATCCTATTGCTGTGGGCCCTGATAAAAAGTCTGTCTTCATCTTTCCTACAGGCTCTCTTGAAGCATCAAACCACTGAAGTGATTGGCTAATAGAAATATTGCAGAACTACTGCCTCAGGTGGTTGGATGCTGAAACTCACTGACAAAAATTGTAAACCATCATAAACCTGCAAAAGATTAATGGTCAGCTACCAGTGACTGCTTTGACACTCAAGAGAAAGGATAGCTTAAGCCACTGGTATAAATCAAACCACCCTTTCGTTAACATAAATTTTGCTTAGGTACAAAAAGCTGAAGCTGGATGGGTATTTCTAATGACTTTACTACAGCAAAATTTAACTTCTATTTCTAGATGGGAGTAAATGAGAGTTAATGAGATTCTGTTATCTGCTCCAATCACCTGTGGTTTTGATTTAAAAAATAAAATTCCTACAAACCATTGGAATTTTTAAAGAAACTTGTAATTCAAAACAAATGGTCACCCTATCTTTTAAACCCTGAGACCTGGCTGCTCAGGTGAGGGACGTGGTTCAGGACAGGTAGAGAAATCTGGGCATTTTCAGTGCTGTCATTGCAGGTGGTGTTGGCTGCTGGTGCCCACGTGCCTGGCTCTGCGGGCGAAAGCTCAGTGTCACAGAGGAGAGCCAAGCTGCTCGCCGAGCGATGACAGCTTGTCATTGCAGTGCTTTTTCCTCCTGGCTGGCAGCTGAAAAAGGGATAGAAATGACCATAATGTCTTTCCTCGAGTGACTCGGGAAGCGTTGGGGTTTGTTCTTTCCAGATTTAGGGGAAAAAAAAAAGATGCTCTGCTTTTCGTTTGTGCTGAGGTTACAATTATTTTATTGCCTCGGTTGGGTTTTCGTAGCGTATCCAAAATCGTTAATCTCCCATGGAGTGAGAGAGGATGTGAAGAAAAGAAGTGGTGAAGGGACAGGAAGGACAGAATGGTAGCTGAACAGATTGGAATTTCCTCGGGTTTAGGTGGGGTGTTTATTTTACAGCAGCTATTCCTGGTACCTAGGGGAGCACGTGGAGAAGGTGAGGTGACAGCATAATGGAATGTGGCACTTGCTCACCGTGTGGCAAGAACAAATTGTCTGTCTTCTCTCTCTCTTTATCTGGGGCTATGGAAGAATTTTATTGTTTAATGCATCAGTGTGGCCATTCTCTGCTCTGGGCATGCACACTGGCACGCTGAAAGTGGAATTGTGAGATCCAATGACACAAAAACAAACCCAAGCAATTAAGTCCCCTGTAGGGTACAAGCAGGAGAGCACCTTCTGTCATCAGAGGGACTGGGCTGGGTGAAGCCAGTCAGTTTGACTTGACTCCCACCTTTGTTTGGAGGTTGCTGTGGTGATGAATAACCTTTGCAGAGGGTGTGTGAGCCAGTGTGTGCTGCTGCCTTGGCTCTGGCAGATAAAACAAAGCCCACGGCTTCTCACCCCCGCATCGGAGCGAGTACCTGGCAGTGGGTTGGGCTCCCAAAATCAGTAAAAACTGCTGCCTCAGAGCCGGGTATTGACAGGGTAGAGATGCACCTGTCCCTTCCCCTCATTGCTCTCCTGGCAGGCAGCAGGAGCCTGGGTGGTGGCGAGCAGTGGCTTTGCTGCCTTGTGTGCAAGGGGAGCTGATGCGCCTCACCTGTGCGAGTTTAGGACACCTGAGCTTGCTCTCCTTGCCTGGCCTTGAGGAGGGAGAGGAGGTGCAGCAAGAGACTGCCAAAGGTACCCTGCAGAAGCAAAGAGGGAAATATTATTGTCCAAAAGGCCTGTCTTTAAACTTATCCACTTCTTTCGGGGTTGGGATTAATGAGCAAGATGGGATTTCTTGTTCCGACTCTCATGTATATTATTTCTTATCTGCATTACAGCCTCACAGAACGTGAGTTCTGCAGCACACCAAACTAACAAACTAGAAATGAAGCTCAAGGTCTCTTTCTACAAGGCCTTTCAAGGGTAATCTAATGAATTATGAGATGCCAGCTGAATTATTTTTACTTGTAACCCAATAACCAACCACCCGTGGTCCACATTGAGGACTTTTCCACCCAATCCCACAATATCACCCAAACCCATGAAGAAGAAGGTGAAGAAGGACAAGCCTATACCCTAAAACCTCCACCTTGCTTTATATATATTACTGTATCCCAAACCCTTAAACTCTAAGTTTTCCACCCTGTGATCTCACACGCTTCTATCCAAACTCCACCCCCACAATCCCAGCTCAATCACTCAATTGACACGGCTTCAGGTCAATGCAGTGTTCTCCTGGGGGCCAGTGCCTGGTTAGCACAGAAAGCTGAAATTCTCTGTGCCAAGGATTCCAACACCTGTAGTTTTGTGGGGTGTTTTTTGGTTTTTGGGTTTTTTTCCCCCCTGACCAATCCAAAGATTACATTTTCTATAGTGAGGAAACTTTTCCTTTTACTCCCTATTTATCAGTAAGTGTTGCAACAAATTATTGTTAAATTATCTGCAGCTGAAAATTGAAGTGTATTTTTTATACTAAGACACAAAAATCTGATCTAACAACCACACAGTGGTACAAAAGCATGTGAAATTTGAAATTCTACATAAGCATGACATGCTTTCCTCATGAAATCACACCAGTACAAGTATGCTTGGATGATACAGGTATTTTAAGATGCTAAAAATATCACTTGTAGGTAAGAATTGCCCTCAAAAAGGTCTTGGAAGCTTGTTTCTCCCCCCTCCTAGCAGGAATTGGCAAGGATGAATTGCCACCTGAGGCAACTCATGGAGAATTTTCCTCCCTGAATATCACCCTTCTTCCCAACCTCAGAGAAACTTCCCTGTGCACAACCCACAGGAAATGTTCTGTGAAAAACGGAGTCACTCAGAGATGCTCCAGTGGCCATGACAAACACTGTGATGTTTAAAATGTCAATTTTTGCTGGATAATTCCTGAAAAAAAAGAAAAAACACCCCCCCCCCCCCCCAAAAAAAACCCCAAAAAACAAAAAACAAAAACCTCAAAAAACCAAGACCACAAAAGTGAATTACTCAGCTCTGTGTCAGCTTTCCCTCTCTTCACAGACTTTCAGAATGGGTGCTTTCATTTGCCAGGCTGTGCCCTGTTCTTGGCTGCACGGAAGGATCAAAGAGGAAAATGAAAACTTTTTAAAAGCTGGGAGGCTCTCACAGTATTTAAGATGAAGGTGGCAAAGGCAGGTCCACGGCCCTCCAGTGCAAGAAGATGGATCTTCCTTCTGAGTTAGAGCACTTGGGGAAATAACCTCCACTCCTTTCAGCAGCTGTTTGAGGCTTGTCATCTTGGAGTTCTCCCCAGCACAATTTAAACATGCTGTCAAGCTCCTTTTAGTGACTTGCTTAGTTAAAATCACCTTCAGTAAGGGGTATTTAATTACATCTTCTAATACCTTATTCAGGCTGCCCTCCTGGATTTTTGAGAATCTGGAGAATGCTGCTAATAGAGCAGAGCCAGGATTTACAGGAATAAATTAATGGCAGTCCCATAGCTGTGCTTTTTACATCTGACACGTTCTCCAAGGCTAGCATAGTACCTCCCATACTCCTTCAAATTCATTTGTTCCATTTCAGCTCAGCCTTTTGAAATATTTGGTGATGAATGAGTGTGCTGTACAAGCTGGTGATCAGGAGCAGCTGTTCACAGGCATGAATTAAATGGAATCCATCTGTCAGTGGGCTCTTTAAAGTGTGAGTTTCACATTGTCAGGAGACCTGATCACACCAGAGCAGCGTCTGGGTGCTGTTTGCCAAAAAGAAAAGCACAAATCTAGATGAAGAGTGCTTGGATGGGCTCTGGGATACCCCGGTGGCCTCATCTGCAGAGCTGTGATTTTGCCTGCTGAGATGAGAGCAAAGTGCTTACAAGCAGCACTTCTACAGTGACATGCAGAGAGTTGTTCAGATGTAAAATGAAATTAGGAGGTTCTGACTTGCAGTAAAGCTCTGTAAGGGCTCATGTGTGGTGGCTGCCACTTAGTTTTTAATCCTGACCCTTTGACTCATCACCAGTTCTTTAAATTTTTTGGTTCTAGAGTTTTTCTTCAGAGGACAAGCAAAAGAGAAGTGGTGTTTTATTCAAGCCAGCAAAAGGAGAAAACACTGCTTTTTTGTGTGTGTGTTTGTTTCCCTCCAGCATGCATGCATCATTTTTTATATTCATTTACAAGCAGCGATGAGCAGAATGTATCTCCTGAAGCTGTTTTGCAAACTGCATTTAAGGCAACATTTGAGGCCAACAAATGGTTGTTTCCTGATTGCAATAACTGTTCTCATAATTTTAAGTGAAAGATTCAGTCTGTGATATCCTCTGCAAATGACACACTGGATATGGAAGCCAGCTGATTCATGGCCTGAATATGTTGATCTTATCCAGGGGTATCTTCTCTTGGTTTCCTTCTCCCAGTTTGCTTCTCACCAAGACTTTCGTGGTGAGGACTGTGTTCATGCTGGGTTGTGTGTACAGCTCGAGGGAAAAGCATTCCTTTTTGCCAGAAGCTTGTTCACCCAAGTATAAAATCTTCATTACATCATTTCACTTTAAGTCAGGAAGCTTTTCTTGGAGGAGCAGAGCAGATCTTCCTTTGCCCCGGTAAAACTTTCTTTTAAGTTGCCATGTTTTATTTCCAGGCTCTGTCATGGTCACCAGAGCTGTGGATCAGATCACTTTGCAGGTGATCAGATCTCCTGTCACCTGCAGCAGCAGTCCTGGTGCAGGGGGGAAGCCCACCTGTGTTTCCCTGCAAGAAGTTTCTCCATTTCATTTTTGCTGTGACCGCCTGCAAGCCCTGCAGCTCAGCAGTGCAGCTGCACTGCTGCTGCATTCCTGGTGCAGGGCCCAGCCAGCACTTTTAAATTCACACAAAATTCAGTGCTGGCAGAAGCACAGAGAGGGGGGGAGAAAACAAAACAAAAAAACCAAGTAATACACCAAAACAGAACACCCACGGCTGGCTTTGTGAGCTTGTATTGTGTGTCTCTTATCCTCTGGTAAGAAAACAACTCTCAGTTTTTCTTTAACACAGAGAAAGCAACACTGAAGCCTGTTATTTCTGCATACCTGGTAAATACAGATCTTTCTTTTTCTTTAGTGGAAACTCATTACCGTGTTCCACATGGAGAGGTGAGAATTGTGCTTTGAATGAAGAGATTGATTGATTGATGTTGGCTTGTGTGAAGGAAATATGGCTAACAGAAGGAGTCAATACATGCTCTTTTAAAATTTGTTTCCTGTAGAGCACATTGTTTTTCCTGCATGTGTTTAGTGAGGGAACTTAGTGGGGCAATGTTATTGCTTAATAGCCGCCAGTATCTTGTTATCTTCCTTCAAAATACTTTAAGAGCGTTAAAACACAGTTATTAAGATCTGGCACCCACTTGGGACTTGGGATTATAAACAGGCAGCATCTGTAAATGAGCTGCAGAAGCAGAGGGAGCATTCAGTCCTTCACCATTTAACCCAAAAAGCAGTCAAAGCTGTGCACCAGTGAGGCGTGTGGAGCCACCGTGTTCTGCACACCCTGTCCTTCCTCCCTGGGAATGCTCTGATCTCAGGAAACTGCTTGGTTCTCTCATCCCTCTCTGGCTTGCTCTGGTGCTCTGCCACCCTCTCAAGGTCAAGAAGCTTCTCCTGGAATGTCCCACGTTCCAGTTCAGTATGGACAGGCAGGGCGTGCCAAGCCCACTGCTGCAGCCCTGCTATGTCAGAGAATCATGAATTAAATCCTTGGTGCTTTCTCTAGACTGTGCTGATCATTAAGGATAAAATTACGTGGTTTTAAATCCAAGTTATTTTCCTTTGGCTTTTACAACCTGTTTTGAAAAATGAGGAGGTTTGGCACCATTGCGTGCTGTAAGCAGAAAAGCTGATTATTTTGGGGAAAGAGGAGGCTGCTGTGCTAATTTCTTGGTAGACTTAATTGCTGATAATCAGGGATCTGCTTCAGCTTATACAGTAATGACATGTTCCTCTGAATTTGTGCTGGATAGGGTGTTGCTCTCCCCAAAGAGTTGGAGGAAACCAGGAGCTTTGACACCTGCCTGTTTGGAGGGAGGTGCAGCTAATAGTTCCTATAATGGACTTAAAGTGCAGGAAAACACACTGTATAGCCAAGAAAGAAATGCACATTCCTTCTGTGAAGAGGAAGAGTAAATTTCAGGATATTGGCAAGGCATTCATACACCTGTACAGTTTTATAATGTTGAACTGCAAGCATCAGTTCAAGGTTTCAAAGAGGAATGGTATTTTAACCCTATTATTATTCTTATTACTACTGCTACTACAATCATTACAATTATTCCTCCCTATTTTAAAAGGGAGTTATTATAAAAAGGAAGGTATTGCTTTGGTTTTCATGCTGATCCCTGACTTTGTCTGTCTAAAATTCTCAGCAAAGATCACAAAGATCATTTGCTTTATGTTCTGGTGTACCATGGCTGTTAGCAAATGCAAAATAATAAAACAAAAGGATCAAGCATGAGTCATTATGGTTACGTATTGCAAAATGGACTCATTTTTCCTTGTTACTCATATTTTTTTCTCATTCAAATAAGACTGTGGTTTTTCCTTCTTGTGTAAACTAATTATTCTTATAGTTCTTGCAAATATTTTCTGGATACTTAAGAAAAAAAAAAAAAGTAGAATATTCCTTCTACAGGTTCATATTTCTCACACTTCATACTCTTGTCTGGAGGGGTGAATTCAGACCAGAGCTCTATGTCTTTATTGCCATTACTTATCTAAAAAAAATTAACCCCAAAACAAATCAGCAACAGCAAAGAAAACCCCCTCAAAATCCTTTTACTGTGTGACCATTTAGAAAAGCAGTGTCTAGCTTAAATATTTAGAGTTAAACATGCTTTTAAAATTCATTATCAATATGCAAATTACAATTAGTCAGGCAGCTGTAAGCCACAGCCCTCTTTCCCCTACTCTCTTTCCCCAGCCATTTCCTACTTTCTGTACTTCCTGGTGCTCCTTATTCACATGTGAATTGCTTTCTCTGCTCCTTTTCACTGGCCTCATGTCCCATTCCTACTGTTAAACAAACCCTTGCTCTTGAAACAACAAAACCTTTCAGCTGCTGTTTATAATTTACTTTAGAGATTAGGTGATTGTAAGTGGGAGGAGTTCCTGGTACCTGTTGCTACTCTGACAATCCAGCTTTGGTTTGAGCAGCTGTGGTCAGCTCTGGGCTTTTCCTCAGAGCTACACAGGTGAGCTCAGTTCCCAGTGTTTTTAACCTTTTGTCTCCTGCCTTGGTACCCAAGGCCTGAGTGAGGTGGCAAAGTAAAGCCTTGAGGAGGTTGTGTCGTGGCTGATGTTGTGTCTTGGCTGATGTTGTGTCCTGGCTGATGTTGTGTTAGATCCAGAGTACGCCCAATGTGGCACCTGGTGTTCTGAATTGCTCCATGCTCAGGTGTCAGCTGCTACATTTGCTGTTGAAATAACAGAGCATGACGTGATATGTCCTGTAGATTACATCTCCTTTTTTATTATTTTTTAAATTTTTAATTTTTTTTTTTTTTTTAATATGACACTATTATATGGAACATTGATTTATGACCCTGTATCTCCTGGAGATCTCTGCAGGTTCCATGCCTTTTGACAAGTTTGGCAGGGATTGAACAGGTGTGGTTGAAACGTCATCGGGTTCTTGCAAATGGGACGTGGTGGTGATTTTATGTGCCTGGCTTTCATTGTAAATGGGTTTCAAAATATATTCAATGAGGTTTGGATTGGAAAGCATAATACTGCAAGCAGCATTGGCGTCGCTAGAAATTCTCACTGTTTCTGCACTGCTTTGTAAATTTAGAATTCTTTTTTCTTCTTTCAAGTTACATGCTTTAAAAATTACAATAAGCAGACAAGTATAAAAGCTTTGAAAAGTCCTTATCTCCTGTGTTATGACAGCACAATAAAATTGACCTTGGTCCTGGGGGTTTTGAAAAGACTGCAGTAAAAGTGCAGATGTTTACCTTGCAAAACTGCCTTCTCTGCTTTGAAATATTTCGTGCTTTAGTGCTTTGTCAATAGCGAATTCATGATGCCTTCAGTTAAACCACTCCGAGCAGCCCCGCTTTGATTTTCCTCTTCCCTTTGACAATGGTCTCCACCCCTGTAAAATGCTGATGAGATGGATAGGTGGTGCACAGAAACCAGGTAACCGTTGACTTCATAGAGGAACGAAATCTTGTTTAACGCCCTTGGAAAACCCAACAAGGAAGGGCAGACAATACTTTACTCACAAAGATGACGACATCTCTTTGCTGATATGCAAAATCATTTGTCATTTAGGGAAGAGGTAAAAGAGAATCTCCAGTGTCAGTAATGCCTGCTATGTCTTAAAGCTTTTTTTGCTGTTGTTTTGTTTTTTGAGTTGGAGGCTTGAAAGAATGTGTTGCTTGCTGTTTGAGGATTTTAACTATTTTAATTGTCGTTTGTCAAAGTAGGTACTGAAGTTAGTGCAGGGTAGACCCTCTGAACCTGATAGCTCTGGGATGACAAAAGTATGATTATCACAACAGTCCTGGGTTTCATTTGAAGTTATTTTACTGGTCCTGAACTACAAATTTTACACAATTCTTTCAATTTGTTAATAAAGTAGTGTCCAATTTGTTAATAGGTTAGTCTTATATGTGAAGACACCATCTTAATCCCAAGGATTTCCTTCCTGAGTGTTAGGATTTTGTGACAGAAGTTATGAAAGGTGTTGATTCTAACTTCCTTCAGCATTTGGTTAAGGCTTAGGGACAGTGTAGACTTGAAAGCAGATGCTGCATTAGAAAAACAAAATTATGCATTTCACTAAAAAATACTTGGCATAAATGTGGCCCAGGTTTTTTTTTTGTTTTTTTTTTTTTGGTTGGTTGGTTGGTTTTTTGGTGGATACATAATTTGTAATCAAACTGAAATAGTTTTCAAATGGTGAAACATCACTTGTTTTTAGTGCTGTTCTAAAGTAAGATGATTTTTCCATGCTCATTTCACTCTGAATTGTCCTAACCATTGAGAGAGGATATGATGAGGACAGACAAGCTTGTTCCTAATTTTAGGGGTTGGGAAAAAGTTATTGAGAGGTGAATAAGTAACACTTCATGGTGAATCTGGCTAAGGAGGAGAATGAGTAACATCTCTCTCAGGAGATTGTTTTGTTTACGGGAGGCCATCTGTTTTAGGGGTGATGTGAAGCAGGTCTGGGCTCTCTCCAAGGTGACTGCACTTTGGTTGAGCTGTGCCCACGGCACATGAGAAGCTGTGGTTGCAGGAGCAGCCTCTGTTTCAGCTGGGAGCAAATGTGGTTTCAGTGGAACATCCAGAGGAACGCTCAGAGCCTTTGCTGTAAGGGCCTTTCTTTAGTCTGATGGATGATTCCATGTTTTCCTTCTGGCACAGTACAGTCCCTGGCTTCTTCAAGCCCTTTGAGTAGGATTTACCAGGCAATAGATCCTGAGGACAGCCGTGAGGTCAGGAGGAGGGAAGAGGAGCTCTGAGGAGGTGCATAGCACAGGGGGATTGGGAAAGAAGGATGGATGGAGGGAGGACACCATGACTCTGGGTGAGCCTGGAGCTGGGTCAGTCTCTGTCCCAGAGCACTCTTTTTTTTTTTTTT
>VWZN01000225.1:155917-169158 GCA_013396955.1 Regulus satrapa
TTTAACATACTGATTTTCTTGGCTTAATTTTTGTCATTTACCAGTGGTCGGAGATACAAGAAGGCTGTTATGCTACTGTTGGCAAGCACATGAGAAGATGCAACTTAGCTGTAAACAGGCAGAGAGTTATGATGGAAAGAGGAAATAGAGGAATTAATTACATTAGAGTAATATTTTCTCTGGATGCTGTAAGAGGTCCAGGATGTGAGGTTGATTGTTGGGAAGAATAATTGGTACTGGTTCCTAAATATAAGCTTTAACATGAGGATAAATATGGGGGCAGAGAGAGGCAGAAAGGGGTTTAAAGGTAATGAGGGGAGCTGAGGGGGGGGCATGGATTGATGCAAAGGTTTTCCTGGGAGGCTGCTGCAGCCACTCTGAGTACTGGGATTGCAGTGTCTGGGGCAACTATTCCTTTATTTAATGTATATTTTGTGGCTCCTGGCCCAGCTTCTCGTTTTGAGACACCCCAAGCCTAGATGGCACATGTGACATACAGTAAACCCTTGCTTAAAATTAATTTGAGATGGTTTCTCTTAATGGTAAAGCAGTCAATGTAAAGGTAAGGGTACTTGTCTGTTAAAAAAGAAAAGAATCCTGAGACCTGGCTGTGCAGAAGTTTGTAAGTCACCTCTCAGGGTATGGAGAAGCTGTTTATGCTTCCACACTATCGACAGTTTTTGCTCTTGGAGGACAGGAGACAGAAAGAGACTGGAAAAGAACAAAAATACAAATAAAGTAAATTCAAAGAGTGGTCTGCAAAAGCTTGAAGTGGTTTATGCTGCTATGCATTATACAGGACAAAGCGAGGGGCATGTGAATTTAGAAGCAATGCCCTCATCCCATTCCTTCCCCTTTCTTTTTGTGGGTTTGTTTGTTTGGTTTTTGCTCCACTAGTTTTTTGTTTTTGAGGTTGTTCATACTGTTGCTTCCTTGACTTGCAGGAAAGAGTTGTTGGGGGGTCAGGGAGTCTCAAATAGTTGTTTTTGGAAGTATCACAACTTCTTTTATGTTGCAAGACTTAAACGTTTTTAATTAAGTTGGCTTTGTCTTCAAAATGTGAATTTAGTCCTTAAAATCGAATGGTGTGTTTAAGGAGTCTTTTCTCATCTACTCTGACCTCCTCCCACCACCAAGGTCACTCAGCTGTACTGCAGAGAGGAAGCATGGAAGGAAAAATGTTTTTGGTTTGCCAGGAACCGCTACAACCTCAAGGGATTTTGAGCAGTGGGTCATTTTAAGAGCTGTGATTCGTTTAAGTACCTGGAATTTGTTCAGAACATTCTTGTTGTTGCTGTTGCTGGTAGAGAAGCAGTTATTCAATTTTCCAGTATGGTCAAAGTGTGAACAGCAAAATTTGTTCCTCTCTTTTGGACACGCCTTGTAACTCAGAGCGCTTTCAGCACTGTCCAGAGTGGTCATTTTCAAGCTTGTTAACTTAAGAGGTCTTGCTTCTGCACGTGGGAGCCATGACAAAGTGTGCTGTAGGATGACCGAAGCATTAGATAATGTACAGCCTGCTTTGGCATGGCTCCTTCCTGTAGCCTGGATGTGGACGTCAAATCCAAAGAGACAAAATCAGACTCATAGGGGCACACTCAAGTGCCATGGTTCT
This sequence comes from Regulus satrapa, assembly GCA_013396955.1. Taxonomy (NCBI): domain Eukaryota; kingdom Metazoa; phylum Chordata; class Aves; order Passeriformes; family Regulidae; genus Regulus; species Regulus satrapa. Next base: position 157,533 of record VWZN01000225.1, read on the forward strand.
TATTTAAATCTGTATGTATGTATGTGTGAATTATGCTAATGCCAAGCTGTTGTATCAACTCACATCTTGACAGACTGTCCGTGCTGGATAGGAAATGTTCATTCCCTGCTCTAGAGGACTGAGCTCGCTGTAACTCAATGCTTTTCTCCCCCTGGCCCCACAGCGAGGCCTCGGTGAAGGGGAATGTGTAAACAGCTGCAGCAAGGCTACTCCCAATACAGATGTGTCTTCCTGCAGTGAGATCTCTGGGTCACCAGGTGTCCCGGTAGCTCATTTTCTATTCCTCATTTTCCTCCTGGAAGCCAGTACAGAGCTGAGCTTTGGAGTTGGGTTGAGAACAATGTTGATAACACCCTGATGTTTTGGCTGTTGCTGAGTAGTGCTTTCCCTGAGTCAAGGACTTTGCAGTGTCCCATGCTCTGCCAGTGAGGAGAGGCACCAGAAACTGGGAGGGACTGTGGCCAGGGCAGCTGACCCGAGCTGGCCAAAGGGATATTCCATACCATAGAACTTCATGCCCAGTATATAAACTGGGGGGAGCCTGGCTGGGAGGTGCCCGTGGCTGCTCGGGGACAGGCTGAGCATCTGTCAGCAGTGGGTGAGCAATTGCATTGTGCAACGTTTGTCTCTCTTGAGCTTTACTTCTCTTTCTCTTAACTTTTCATCGCATATCATTATTATTATTATTAGTAGTAGTAGTAGTAGTATTAGATTATTAGTATTATTAATATTATTAGTATTATTAGTATTGTTATTTATCACTACTACTATTATCTATTATATTTAGTTTTGGTTATTAAACTGTTCTTGTCTCCTTTTATGTGTTTTACCTTTTTTTCTGGTTGTTTTCCCATCCCACCAGGGAGGGAGGGAGGGAGCAGCTCTGTGGCACCTGGTGTCACCTGGAGCTGAACCACAGCACCAGGGACTGTGCAAGCCATACCAAACGGGTTTCAGGAACCTCTCCATGGGTTAGCCAGTTGAGCTGCTCTTCTTCCCTCCAGAGAAAGGCTCTGCTGCTTTCCCCCCACCCGACTGCCCTCGCTCCTCTGGGTTCTGTCCTTGACCTGCAGCCTCCTCATTAGCCTGGTTGTGTCAACACAATGTTTCCTAAAATGCTGCTGCTGAGCTGCATGGGAGCCACAGGTTGGCAGCTGTGCCCCTGCCCAGACCTTTCTTGGTCCTGTTCAGATGTAACAGGACATAAGCATGGGACCAAAAAGGGAGAATTTATTTCACCTGTGGTCAGGAGCTGTCTGGGCTGTGTTTCTGGCGGCTTGAGAAGTCACTGTGATTATTGTACATGAGTGTAGATTCTGTCTTGGTCTAACTTCCAAGTTGTTTTGATCAGATGACCTCCAGAGTTCACTCCCAGCCTAAATCATGCTGCACTTTATACTGCTATTTAAACATAGTACAGATAAGGAGCAGATGGTACAGACAATGAACTGGTGAGCACAGCTCAGAATTCGGAAACAAAAGGTGATTCATGGGCTAAAAACCAGAGAAGAGTTGTGTACACCTCTCTTTTGCAACTCACCATATTTGCATAGGCTGATATTCAAATATTGGCTGGTCTTGATAATCCACTATCTAATTGATAGGTCACAGAAATAAAGGCCTGGCATGCAGATTTGATGAATGTTGTTTAAAATTCTTCGTCTTAACTCTCCTTAAAAGAGAGCTAGCCATGAAATGCTCACTACTAGGGCTACACAAGCGGCAGGGGAATCAACTTATAAAAGAAGGATTAAGTTGTAGATTTTTCCACCTCTGATAAGCTATTAACACATTTTTATTCATTTATACCCATTTGAAAACACCTTGTTAACTGGGCTGTTCATTGGTGAACAACTGGGCCATCCCAGTTGTTCACCAAAAATAAAACTTTCTACAATAGGTTTTATTAGTGATGCATTTGTATATATTAATTTTGCAGATGACTTGTTACATTACTGAATCATTGAATGTCATTCCTCCTATAACTAAGCATTTGTTTTGCTACTGCAAGCATTCAGACAATTATAAACACCATTGCTCAGCTATAATGATGTGTGCCCTCCCAAAGTGTTTATTCTGCAGTTGGTGATTTGTGCTCCAATGTACCTTAACTCCTAGTGCATAGTGTAGCATTTTTGTCATTGAACTAGAAGAAGAATCACGTGTTTTTGGAACAAGAAATAGTTTTAAATGGTGCCAATACCTGCTTGAAAGTCAGATCAGCACAGGAATTAGTGCGTGTTTTATATCTTGTTATCTTCAAAAATCTTCATATTAGTTACCTGGAGCTGCCTCTATTTTCAGAAGGTGGACACTGAAAATTTTGCTCTTTTGGCTTGTATGATTAATAACTGTACTGCAAAGCTACAGCCTCCCAAATCACCTGGGTCTTTTTTTTCTTTCAGGATCCTCTTAGCCAATTATTCCAGCCACCACCAGCCTTGGGAGTTGGTGAGAGTGCTGGCTCCATGCCAGCCTCCTGTGTGCAGTGAGAGTTACCTTTAGGGCCATGGTGGTTGCTGCAATAAAGATGCCAGTGTGCAGGCACCTGGCATGACATGTAGTCCAAGCTGTAGAGTATATAATTTTTGTAGATTTTGTAAATTTTTTTTTAAGAGTGCCATCATTTTTTTTGGTTCCTGTGGCACAGAGGTCCTTCTGCACTACTGGGTGCACTGACCACCAGCACCTCTCCTGGTTCTGGAGGTTGTTTTGTCGGTCTCAAAGCTGCTGCCAGCCCATATTGCTGTGCCTGCTCCCAGGTGTATTGTATTTGAAACCCTTGTGTTTGCCTGGCTCATGGGGTGTGTGCTCTTCCCTGCTTCTTGAGTAGATATATTTACCCTCTGCCATGTTTTTCACTCCTAACGTCTGTCCCAAAGGGTTATTTAAGGGTGGATATCTCCTCTTACCGTTTAGCTCTTATTGTGTGCTGGTGACTGTGCTGCAAAAATAGAAACCAGTGACTTATGTTCCTTCTTGGCAATAAATGACCTTGGGACTTGGTCTCTTAGGACCTAAACTGTAAATAATTAAGCTTTACCTCTTTGGAACCCTCATTCAACCCGGGCTGGTTTTAGCTGTAATTTTATAACAGTAAACTTTTTTTTTTTTTTTCCCAGACACTACAGTCATGTAGTGGGGTCAAAAAAAAACCCAAAATTTAAAGCTATGCACACCTTTTTCTGATGCACATGAGATAATAAATACTGTGCAGTCAAAACCCCAAAAGCTGGTGTAACTGCAGAGCAGCCATGTGTTATTTCCAACTTGGCCTAGCAATTCCAAACAGGAGCAGGCTCTCGGGGTCATTTTCCTTTTTTTTTTTTTTTTTTTTTAATTAACCACCTATTTATTTTCAGCTATTGTTATACAAAGTTGCAGAACATGCANTTTTTTAAGTTTGGGTGATAGAAAAAGTGCCAGTTGTCTCTCATGGTTTAGATTTTTTAGCCAGGAAAGGCTAATTTATATTCTGGGCATTCTGAGTAGGCTGATCTATGAGCAGCAATGCTCATATTAAATAGTGAGATTTAGTCCTGCGACCATATTTTTGTGAAATAAATTATTGAATTAGGCATTTAAAATTATTATTAAAAATGACAAAAATCTCCACCTGAGTGCACCACTGCACACCCAAATATTAACTTTTTTCTTCTAAGAATCATCTAGGTACATGGCAAACCTGGATTTTCAGGACATAAGATTTTTCAAAATCATATTTAAAAGAGACTGATGGAAGCTGGGCAACTGGCTGCTCTGTGGTTCCTTCGCCCCCTCCCCCTGAAAATCTCTGAAACAAAGGGAAAAAAAAAAAAGGAAAACTGTAGCTTTTGTTTTGAGAGAGACTGGCCTGCATCTCATGATGCTCTTTAAGAGGTTTCTTTCCCTTCTTATCCATGCTGTCTGTTAGCTTATCTCATGGCTGACTTGTACTCATTATCTGTGCTGAGTAACTTTTTCAATGTCCAGACAGTTCTCTACTCAATACACTGTTGTGACTTTATCCCATCCACCCTTCTTCCAAACAGTTCTAAAAAGTAATTTCCATCTTCTTTTACTGCAAACACTCTGGACTTCTTTTTCTGTTTGTAATATAATTTAGATGTAGACCTGTTGATCCAAATGCTTCTCATAGTAGCAGTCACTTTTCAGGTGTCTCTTTTCTGTGTGCAACAAGATGGGGATTAAAATTCCTCAGGGATCTAAAAAAAGGCATAAATGAGAAAAGAAGTGGAAGCAAGGTTTTCTTCCTCTCCTCATTCATGTGTTTGTGAGAGAACAAAGCTAATTCGAACTCTGTGGGATGTGGACAGTAGGCAAAATATATTGTGGAGATACAGTTCCCTCTGGATAATTCAAAAATACACACACACAAAAATCATTATGCTGCTCACAATTTCCTTTGTTACTCTTGTGGGTTGAAACGTATCCCAGATTCTTCAAGTTTAGTGCAATCTTTTTTTCTTCTTCCATAAATCTGGAGCTGTGGATGTTTCCTCCCTCCTCTGCTGTACTTTACTCCTGGGGAGGAGAGGATGTCCAAATGCCATTTCTGAGTAACAAACTCTCTCGTGTTCAGGCCAACAGCGTGAGTCAGGAGTGAGAGAGTTCTTCCAGTCCTTGCCTCCACTCAGACAGGTTTGGAAATCCCTGGAAAAGCTTTTGTGGTCAGTTTGGCATCAGCTTTTATAATGCATGTGGCTAGCCTTCTGCATCTTGTGTATTATCCTCTTGGATAATATCTCCCTGGAGTGCACTAAAACATGAGAAGAAGAGGAACACTAGATAAGAGCAGGGAAATGCAAATTACATGACATCACAGTTTACATATTTCCATTTCAGGAGCAATCCAAGAATGTATCATCTCCATCATTAGAGAAATTTTACTAATTTATGCACTCTGGACAATTTACAGTGGTTAAAGTCTCTTTTGTTAGCCTCTGAAAGCAAGTGCCACCTGCTGCAGTCCTTTGTGTTAAGATTTCATTACTGGGAGCGAGCGTGCTGTACAATCTATGCCCCAAATTTTGAAGGAGAACCATCGCTACCACTGGTTTCATGTTGTCCTTCTTGCCACCTGCCAAAGCTGTCTGATCACTCTGCTGGGGCTGCAGTGCCTCTTCTGCTCACATTTAAATGAGAGGAAAGGGGATGGTTAGAATCCCCTGAGCTTCCAGGCTGCACCAAGCCTGAGCAAGAGAGGGAGGCCACGCTGCTGCTGGTGCAGAGAGCTGGTGGTGAAGCCTGGAAAAGCAGAGCCTGTGCTCCTGATGTGAAACCATCCAGTGCCAGGGAGGGGAAAGCCCTGAGCACAGTGAGAAGTCGCCATCTGCTAAGTAATGCTAAAATTTGGCAGGAGTGAACTGCACAGGAGCCCCTGGCGCTCACCAATCGATCTGAGCAGCAGGAAAAAAATATTAGGGCATCTGTAGGGATTTCCCTGCTTGTAGAGCAATGGACCCTCTCCCTCACAGAAATCTATGGGTTTATAATATATTTCAAGCAGAAGCATTCAAGTCATCTGGGAACTTTTAGAAAAAGAGCTACACTTTCACTGGGGAAAGATTCAGTGAGGAAGACGAGGGCACCAGGGCTTGACCTTTCAGAAACAATCAGGGTGTTTGAGACTACTGACCACAAGTGCCCTTTTTTGGAGCCCAAAGTTGTGTGAGTTTTCTCCCCATCCTGAGAAAATAAGCTCTCAGTATATTCCAAATAAGCATGGGTTTTAGCAAGTCTCAAAACCCTCAGCTGAAAGCTGTCTTTGCTTCAGCTGGGTGTGAGCATCCAGGTGTGAGGGGCCCCTCACCAAGTTCCAGAGAAACTCCTGGGTGACAGCATTGCTGTGCAAGCATGACAGGAGGGGAGGTGCAGCATTGACTGTGCCCTCTGCACTGCATTTCTACTGGCAGGAGAAACCCTGTGTCCCACCCGCTTTTTGCTTGTTTATTTGATTGTTAAGAGTTTCAAGAGGCACTGCTCCAGCAGTAAAACTGGAAAGCTTGTGTTTAGGAGGATGGTCTTGTAGCAGGGGAAGGGCTGGTTCCAAAGCCTTTATCACCCTTTAAGTTCTACCAGCCTTGACCCACCGATGTGATTAGAGCTGTGATCTTATTTCATATTTTGCTCAGACAAAGCAGATGGGAATATCTCCTGTTAGCATCACCTGAGAGCCTGGCACTGGCTGAGATGTCCCTGTGCTTTAGAGAACTGAGTCACAAAAATGAATAATGGCAAAGGAAGCAAATTATTTTGGATGTGCAGTTTGCCCAAATGTCACCTTCAGTGCTCTGGACTGCAGCTGTGCTCTTTTCCCTTCCACAAAGGGTGGCGTGGGCAGCCTGACTAGGTATTAATTGTGCAGATGCCTTTGGGAAGAAGCACTGACCTTGTGCAAGGGAATGATTTGGTGATGGCTCTGATCTCACCACTCAGTCCCAATTTGTGTCTTGGCTCCCAGCAGTCCTCCTGTGTGGCTGAAGAGGAAGCATCCATCCCTGGAGGGGGTGATACAGCTGGCCACGGGGTCGTTCCTGGAGGAGGTGGCTCTGTGTGGCCCAGAGCCAGGCCCACACATAGGGGTGGTCTGGGGACTGCTTAAGCTCTTCATGGATGGAGAAATGTGGGACATCTAAGCACCTTCCTGCTAACCTATTAAAATTCCTTATCTTTGTGCTGGATCTTATATGGGCCATGGCCTTGACTGCTGCGAGTTGCAGCTTGCTCCTCTTCCCTGGATTTCACACTGGCACCTACAAACAAGTTGAGATTTCCACATCAATGTTCCTGCATCCATGGAAAGGCAGAAAGAGGTCATAGCCAATTAGAGAAGTAATTGCTTCTGTCATTTCACCTGGACTTGTCTGTGAATTAGTTTTCAGAAAGCTTAATGCAGTAGCTGGGAAATGTAAATTACTGCCAAAAAAAAAAAAAAAAAAAAAATCCAACCTCTAATTCTTTTGGTGTCTCTGTTGGGAAAGGCAATATTTATAACTGCCAGCATTCATTTTCTCAGTGATCATCATCCAACCCAATCAGACAGGAGATGAAGGACAGTAGGATGGACAGTCATTGGGTGGATGTTAAGCTGAGTCCCCATCTGAAAGACTTTGGACAATATCAGGAACTGTTTTTGAGTCTGCACTTAAATTGTTTTTTTTCTTGCATAACTTCTATATTTCCCCAGAAAGTCTGCTGTAGATGTGCTGAAGAAAAGGAAAAGGAAGAGAAAAGCACAAGGCTGTATTAAACAATATGAGGAAAGAGTAGAGGTTATGCAAAGTTCAAGAAGCAAAGGGATATGGTTTAGAAAAACACTGAGATAATGAAAGATAATATATAGATGAAGTAACTGCAATATTGTTCCCCCTAAAACTTGCCTCGTGGGCTCCTGAGGGAAAATAGAAGTTGACATCTGCTTACTTTGGATTGCCTAGCTGGAAAAACACACGAGATGATACGCATGAGACGACATCCTTGTGGGCCCACTGCAGTGCTGATATGAGTGATAAGTTCTAGCAGGGACAGGAGGTAGCAGCAAGCCAACTATTCTTGATCAAACAAGGCAGAGGAATGGGATATTTTTATAAGCCCAGTTTAACACTGGTTTGATTAACGTCGTTACCTCTTTCCTTTTTTAGAATTAAGAATCTAGTGTGGTTTGGGTTTTTTTGGATTTTTTTTGGTTTTTTTTTTTGGGTTTNTTTTTTTTGGTTTTTTTTTTTTTTTTTTTTTTTTTTTTTTTGGTGTGTTGTGTATAGAAGCAGTGTCAAGTGAGTTTAAACTGCAGCAAGGATTTCGATTATTTGTTGAGAAGAACTTTCTCAGAATGGGGCTGATGAGACCCTGGGCTTCCCCAGGCTTGGTTGGTAGCCTCCCTTATTAGAGGCCCAAGGAAGAGGTTGGGAAGTACTACATTTTGGGAATTACCTTAGCACAGTTGTTCCTGCTTTAAGGTTGTGAGATTGCTTCCTTCCTTTTCAGCTCCATTTCTGTGATTGTTTTGGAATGTGTTTCAAAAAACACTGAGTTTTGGGGAAGCACATATGAACGGGCAATTGTTTTGTTCTGAATAACTTCCCAACAATTTGGTCCAAGCTCTTTTTTACTCTGGGTCTGTCACAGACATGCCTTAGTTCAACAGCAAGTTTCTTAATCAGATTCATTCATGAAAGCATAGAAATCTAACTATTTATGTCAGTATGCTCCTTAATTCTTTATATGTTTCATGTCTAAAATGCGAATATGCTTTAGACTCTTTAAAAATTTTTAAATAGCGTGGAGTTCAAAACAGTACACGCTTAACATTTGAGACATTGTACAAAGACATCTGAAAGCTCTTTTTCATACAAGGACTTCTTTAAAAGCTTTGGGTTTGTTCTTTAGCCTTATTTTTTTCTTTCGGTCGTTTCTCACAGTGACATAAAGGCAAATGTAATGGAAACAAGTACTAAATTCTGGGAATGGCAAATAGAAAAAGGATAAGTAGAGAAAAAAAAAAGTTCTGCTTTTCACAGGACTTTAGAAGTCTTTGGGAGCTTGCTAGAAGTGCTGGCTCTAATCCAATATGCTTTTATTGGCATACATGAACAAATTACCCAGGGCACAGCTATTTTTCTTACTGTAATAAAAACAGGGACACTGAATAGAGGCTTTGTGTAGGACAAATATTTTTCCTTTGAAACTGGCTACAAGTTTAAAGTTTATCTAGCGTGCCTTCTGGAAAAGGGAAAAATACACTCCTCAATCTCACAGAATAGAAAATGTATTCTAGTTTAGGCAACTCAGAGTTCTATAAGCAAAATTTATTCATTGCTGTGGAGCTGGCTTTACAATAAGCAGCATCATTTCTTAGTTGCCTAGAATGTGGGAGGAAGCTCTGTTTATATTGTCTGTAGCTGTGTCCCTCAAAAATTTTCTATGGACCCCTCCCCTCTAGCGTCTCTCGCAGGGCTCTGATGGTTTCTAGACACATGGGTGTAGCCAGGAGGATAAGGGCGTTATGGAAAATAGCTTTTAAGATAACATTCATTGCTCTAAGGACTGTCTCCATGGGCAATTCTTCTAATTCCAGTTGGGGCTGTAGCTCACTTTGTTGCCCTGTCATCGCTCTTCAAAATCCTGGAGCAGCAGGGTCCCAAGTGAGGGTAATTTATGCAAGATCACCATAAGATGGTGACTCAACTTGAAACATAAAAACCTAATTATTTAGCCTTTCCGAGGTCCGTAGGAGGGCTACCCAGAGGAAGATTTTAGATGAATGTTTCTTAAGTAATGTGTAAGATCACAAGAATCATGGCTAGAACAATTCTTGTAGAGGTTGGAAGTGAATGGTGCAGTCAAATTTCCCCAGCCTCACCTGTCATTCCTCCAGCCAGGAAAGGATCAAAAATCATTATCTCACGTGGCTTTTTAGCACCTTCCCTTTCTCCTTTCCACCTTCCCACCCACCCCTGTTTCACACACATTTACTTCGAATAAAAGCACCAGCTGAAGAACAATAAATTCATGTTTGGAAAGATTTTTGAAAGTTATCTTCCTTCAAAACCACTGGGAGCAGCTTTCTGAAATCTATAGCTCCACTGAGGTTTCCTGGGGGCAAGGTATCTTGGGCTTCTGTCCCATGCTATCTGACATTAGTTTTTAAGAAAATTTGACATTAAAAATGCCTCAGCAAATGTTTTCAATTGAATGAATGAGCAGATTGCAATAAAATACCTGTTGGAGCATTTCAGAATAACTTTCTAGTTGCAGTTTGTTAAATTTGGCTTGGTAACCAAATTCCTGGGGAATTTTTTCTTGTGACATTCAAACTCATTTGAGGTAATTGCAGAAAAACCCATTTTGTGATGATTATAATTCATCTTCTCTAAAAGTTTTTAATTTTGTCATCCATAATCACTGGTTGTTTTCTGGAAACCAAATACGTGATTGTAAAGGCATTAAAACTTTAAAAAGTATGCGTGTTTTTACTTCTGAAAGTCAAGCCTGTAAATTTGCCAAGTCTGGGCATTCACAGCAGACACTGATTTTGAAAATGTGGATCTGTGAATAAAGCTGGAAAAGAATCATATTTATGTATATGATTCAGGTAATTGAAAACAAAACCTCAAAAATATGACATTTGCTGAATATATGTTCCTGGAATGGAAATACACATAGAGGAAGGGCTTGGCCCAGATTAATGCATGAAGAAGTTGTATCTCTGCAGTGAAACATTAATGGTGGTGACCAGAAAACCAGAGACATGGAGCACCAAAAGTTTAAATCTCTTTTCTTTCACAAATCGCGGGACCTGCTGTTGTTCAGCCCGGTTTATTCCAGGAAACAATTGCCGAATTACATAAACCCACGTTAAATACCGTGGGAGGGTGTGACTCCAGCCGGCTGTGACCTGAGTTCAGCGAGTTCTTTCACACTTGACTCACTCTGTGGTGGATAACTGCGGCCCCAATGCGGGGCGGTCGCTGGCGCTCGGATGGTGGAGGCAGCGCCTTTTGTTGGCTCCCTGAATTGTGATATATATTCCTCTGGTGGGTTACGCTGCATGTTCAGCACCAACAGGGAAAAACTGATGCTCAGGTTTTTCTGGTTGTTCCAAAAAACCAGTCCAGCTGATGCTGGGATGCAGGTGAGTTATTGAGGGCCTGGAAGTGCTGAGGGTGCGCGCACCACGGCCAAGGTCACGCATCCCGCTGCGCAGTCGTGTGCCTGCTTTTAACCTCAGCTGAGGGGGAGCTGTCCTTGAAGTTTATTGTTTCAGATTCATGGTTCAGAAGGAAAAACCATCCAGGAAATGCCATGTGATAGAGGCTGTTTGACTTCACTCTCCTGAGCGAGCGGACAAGTCACACAGCTCTTCTTCACTCCAGTCTGCTGTGGAGTAGGGAAAGATTTTGGGTTTCCTGACTGGTGTCAAGGAGGTGTTTCAAGCAGAAGGGAGAAAAATTTTAAGAAGTCATGTTCTCTTGAAAAATGGTTTTTTTTTTTCCTGGTGCATATTTTTCAGCGAAAACAAAATAATTGTGAGTTTTGACTGTATTAAATTGAATATCTCAGTTGGTCTGGTGATGGTGTTGTGGGTTCTTTTTCTTCATAGATGGGAAAATGGAACCAATTTGTTGTCTGTAAAAGTCAGCGACTGCTGCTGCTAGGGTTTAAGACATCTTATAGGGCAATTTATCCTCCAGTTTTATTTAAAAATTAATTGGCTTTCCCTGCCTTTTCTCTCTTCTGCCTCACTTCCAGAGTCTCTGTGGATTTGTTGTTACCACATGGACAATGTGTATCCAGGCCCCTTCTCATGGTGTCTCCTCCTAGTAATGAAAAATACAACAGGTAGTGATCTGGATGGCAGCTCAGGAGCAGCAGATTCAAGACAAAGTAGTTTTTTGTAGGCCCCAGAGTCTGATGAAAAGTAAGATTCCTGTAACAGTGGACAAGTTTTAAAGAAAACACACAGTTTTCTGCTGGAAGTGTCCATGAACCAGCTTCAGTCGAACCTCTGTGCTGAAGCAGGCACAGGCTTGATTCACAGATATTGCCATTGCTGCTGCTATTCACTGCAGCTTCACATCCATATCTTTGAAAATGAAGAAAACTTCTAATTTTTTTTTTTTTTTTT
>VWZN01000225.1:169807-206208 GCA_013396955.1 Regulus satrapa
TTTTTTGATACCACACAGAAAACCTAAATCTTACAGTAAGACACAGAGTGTCAACCCTTGCCATAGTAAATTTTGAGGCCTTCCAGACACATGTTTGCATTCGGAGCACTTTACTGGTGAAAGAGCTGAAGATTCAATAAACAAAGCTAAATCATCAAGCAATGCCATCAGTGGGTGGTCCACAGTGGTTTGGAGCCTGAGTGTTAAAGATCATCAGAAAGCCAATGAATGTTGCTCCTACTCAACTTTGTCTTGTGTAATTCCAAATTGTAACCTGCTACAGACATAGAAATTGGTTTTCTATGTGAGTTCATGGGCTTCAATAACTTCACCAAAACTGAAGAAAGAAAATTTGTGGGGGAAAAAAAAAAATCTTGCCATGTTTCTATCAAACCAAATTAGAGAGGTCTTGAGGAGCATTTCTGTCTTTTTTCCTTCTTCTTTCTTCACGTTAATTTTTATAGTCTGGTTGGAGTATGTCATTATATGGTTTCAGTTCAGCTTTTGTTATGAGCTCTACCACGCCAGTTTTAATATTGTCCTTGTGTCATGACACAGATATTAACTGGCTAATAAATGTGGATAGGTGGTTCAGCCAGTTTCATTTGGACAATTTGCAGCAGGTTTTTAGCCATGTTGGAAATTCCTTCATTTTTTGGCCAGAATGAGAGGAAAACTTTATCTAAAGGAAGCACCTAAAGACATTATCTTATTAACCTTTATATACTTTAGAAATTTTTAGAAGTTTCCATTTCTAAAGTGATGGCTTTAAAGTTGGTTGTATCCTGCAAACTGACATTCAAATTAGTTTCTGGGGTGCCCTCTTTTGAAATATAATGATCTCATTTGAAGTATGATGTATCAATAAATAAAAGCAAATAAGGGGGAAAAAAACCCCCATCAGGGAGTGTGAGGAAGGGAAATACAGCTGTGGTTGTTGTGCTGGGTCAGCAGAATTCACCAGTCAGAGGTTTCAAGGCAGCTTTGATTCAATTTAAAAAAAAAATAAATTAATAAACAAAACAAAAAAAACCCACAAACAACAAATCCACAAATAATCTAAACTGGGACAGGTTTTTGTACATTGCTCTTCAAGTGGAGATAATGAGCATGTTGTTGTAGCCACCCTGGAATTGGGATTTATGAGTAAAAATAATATCTTTGCCAGCTCACTACTCTACTTGACATAGAACCCCCCAAAATACCGATTATTATGGTATATTATAATCCCTTTTCTTTACTTTCCTCTACAAATTCCTTCATATGCCATAGACTCCTTCCTCTTTAGACTGCTCTGTATGTGTGGAAGGGTTTTTTTTTATTATTTTAAATATTGTTTTACCCTTTCTTTTATTCTTTTATACAAGATATTCTAGCTGTGGTGATACATTCTGCATGGACTGCATAATGATCTTGATCTTGGTAATTAATACTCACATTGCTTTAGTTGAGGTGGTTAATTCTCTAATTAAAAATAGCAGTGAGTGGTGCCTTCAGTGCTTGGCATATTTATTAACTTTCCTTTGTTGCAATGGGGATTTTAAGTCTTTGAAGCTTTTGTATCTGTAAAGCTGTTTTATTTTCTTTCAATATGGTTAATTATAAATGATGGCCTCGACCTGAGTGAAAGGGATGGAAATAGGTTGCCATGTCAGAACAAGAACTTGTTTTCGAGCAGGGTCTTAGTGTGAAAATAATAAATGCAAAGTCTATGTGATCTATCTGAAGTTTATTCATTCAGTTCTTCCTGTTGCTCTTCATATTTCTCTCCTTTTCCCAAAATAAAAGACAGCTATCTCAACTGTGTTGTTAGAATACTTATTTAACAGCGAATCACTGGAAAATATCATAGTAGGGAAAAGTGGAGTTTCGGGGTGTTTTTTATGTTGTTAGTGTTTTCCAAAGGAAACCTTCTCTTTTAGGTAGCAATTTCAGTTTTGAAGACAGGTCTTGCATTAATGTATGAAGTCTTCTAATTTTGCTGATAATTACAACAACAAATTTTCTTAATCGATGTGTCCTATCCTCATGCTGAAAAGAATGCTGGTAATGAATTTAGCATACACCTTAGTGGATGACTCCGGGAAGAACATTAGATTTCAGAAAGAGTCCGGGAAAATGAAAACAATTTCTGAAACTGGCAAAAATCAGCATTGATAGAGCCTGTCTGCTACATTGCACTGTGGAGAAGGATGTGAATGCATTTACAAATCCCCCCTGGCCACTCTATGTGCCTTGTCATTGTCCCTTGCCTGGACTGAATCGTATTTTTTTTGTCTGTCACTGTCTTTAGTTGTTTGAAATGTTTCTACCTCTGTTGATGCCTTAAGTTTTTCCTTTTATATTTGTTAGTTTCTGTGCTGTTTTAGTGCGTCGTTCTGGGCTCCATATTAAGTGTTGCTGAGCTCTCTTCACACAGTGGGCAGACAAAACACTTCCTTTTCTAGCTTGGGACCAAGGACAGCTGATACAAAATTCAGGCCCAAGAGCACAAACAACAGTGAATTGGAGAGAGAAAAACAAGGAAGATGGAACTTTATAATCTGAAATCATAATCGGACTATTAATTCAACTATTCTAATGGACCAGAATTTATAAAGATTAAATTTTTAATTGTGATGGCTCATCCATTTTGTGACCATTTTGGGTCCATCTTGGGTGCAGCCCTGCCTGGGTCCTTGCACTGCCCAAGGTGCATCCATTGAGGCCTTTTATTAAATCTCTGTTTTATCCTTTTCCTCTGTCTAATCTCTGTTCCACGTCAGCCTTTCAAGGCAACCCCGTGACCCCTCACACAAACAGGTAAATAATATTCTGGGGTGAAGTTCAGCTTTCTATAAGGAGTAAAATTCAGGCAGGAGAGAGAGAAACCCATCCAGTCCTTTCCTCCCCATCCCCAGGTTTGCTTAGCAGAAGCCCCAGTTAGTTAACACTGCACCCAACACTAAAACCTAAAACCAGGATGCAACAAAGTGCAGATTTGTATTCACTAAAATGCAGCACAAGTAGTGCTAATGGTCATGCTGGACAGCTGCTCTGAATACAGAGAGGTCCTGAAGGAAACAGCTTTTTCTAAATGTATTGTGGCTCTTCCAGTAACATGTTTTGTGGTGCTTGGACACCAGAATGAATAGTGGAGTATCTACAGCTCAGAAAGCTTCAAAACCCCCCTCATAAATACAGAGTGGCTTGAGAGAGGCAAAAGAATCAACAGTCACAGTGGTGGGGAATGAATTTTGGCTATTTTGTGTTCCAACTGCATCACTTGTAGGGCCTGGCTTTCAATTTTCTTCATTGATTTCTGCCATCATCTTTCCTACAAGCATTTGGATGCTGCAACCTGCTTAACAGGAAACTGAAAACATTACAGAGCAAAGCTGCTGCCAGCTCAACCCATGGCGGATTTTCTCAGGGAAATTCTGGTGTCTGTGCACTGAGGATGGAAAATACCCAGGGGTCATTTCAGAAGTGTTACTGACTTATGCATTCATGTGCATGTTGGTGTTTATCTCCAGGCGAGGTGCTGAACAAGCAGCAGAACTCGTGTTTGCTCTTGGTTGTGCTCTGAAGCCAGTCTCAAAGCAGAGGGCAGCAGCCACATTTCATCTGGCTGGAAATGCATACAGGATGTATTTCTGCCAGGAGTCTCCCACTTGTAAAATCTGTGGCTGGAATGAAGATAGGAATAGGAGAGTAAAGGGTCAGAGCAGCAAAGCAGACACGAGGAGACGCTGTTCAAAAATTGAGCACGAGTGGGGAAAGAATTTGTGGGTGATGGGGATGAGGTTTGAGAAGAAACAGATAAAACATGGCAAGTCACTCTGCAAGTTAATCAGTTTTTGTGCATTCTGTAGGTCAGCAGTGCTGACTGCTGTGGGAGAGCAATAAGAGCCATTTTTACTGAATGCACAGTGAGCTCTGAGCACTTGGATTTTTTTTTTTCCTGTTGTTTTGTTCTTCCATAATACTTTTTAAAAGGGGAAGGGTGGAGAGAGAGTGTCCTCATCTGACATTGCTACAGTCACTGGGGAATGGTGTTACCTTCTAAAAATCCACTGCTTTTTGTCTAGGCTGGAGTTACAGCCTGTGCTCTGGCTGGGGAAGAATTGGGGGGGGCCTGGGGAATACAGAAAACAATGACATTTTCTTAATGAATGAACAATAATTATTCCAGCCATTATTGGCTTTCCTGTTCCTTCCTGTGCATCATTCCTCCTCCGTAATTTCTAAAATATCCACGTCATTGGGTTGTTTCTGTTTTGGTTTCCAAATGATTGTGACCTGCCGCTGGACTGATCACTTCAGGACGAGTGGAGAAGAGCACCAGGCTCTAGAATATCTAATTTTCTCTAATGATACATCTCTGCCTTTCTAGGAAAGGTGTTTCTGTTTTGTTTTGTTTTAATAAGCTGGGTGATTTTGTTACTTCCAAACTCCTATTGGGAAATGACATCACAGGACATGTGAGTTGTTGATATGGCATTGTTTTCACGAGGCTGCCATGCTACAAGATGGAGAAGACAAAGAGTATTTTTGAATTTTGACTTTTTTAGAGTATTTGTGAGTGATAAAATCGTGTTGTATGCTGGCAGGATTACCACCTGTAACTGCTGACCAGTAAAGAAGCAGAGTACGTGTGTCTCAGAAATGGTTTCTCTCTAATAAAGGCTGGACCCTTGTCATTTACAGAGCTGCTGACTATCAATATCCCTTCAAAAATAAAGCTGATGGCAGCAGGGAAATCCTAGGTGGATTTTTTGTTTGTTTTTTTTTGTTATTTTTGAGACAATTTTGTGTGGGCTTTTTTTTTTTTATTTTCGTCTTATATATTTAGAACTACTTTAATGTGATTTTATCTATATATTATTTTAATATCTTTAAGGACAAATACCATGGTATTTGATTTATTAGTAATTGTAATTGTATCTATTGTCTTACTATTCTTTTCTTCTTGAAATCCTAGCTTTCCTGGTTTAAAAAATTCTTATTTCTTTTGGGTTTTTTTTCTGTTTTGGTCTTTTGTTTTTTGGGTTTTTTTTATGGTTTTTGGGGTGTTTTTTGGGTTTTTTTTGTTGTGTGTTTTTTTTGTTTGTTTTTTTTTCTTTTTTTTAAGGACCCTGAGACGTGACCATTTTTGGTCACAATCCCAAGTAAACTGTTGATACTTCAGCCCTAATTGAAGAGGGATGGTACAGTTAATTGTGAGGGATGTTTATTTTAAAGTCTAGCATGCCAGCGTAGGCTGCTGTGAACTGCTGGGCTGAGGTGCAAAGGAAGATTAAAGAGGAAGTGGAGTTTATTAATAAACTCCTGGTTGACAGTGGCTTTGCAGCACACAGGGGGTGACTTTTGCTACAGGACTGACTGGTTAGAAGAGATGAAAGAGCATTTGAGATGAGAAACACAGCAGAGAAAGATGTACAAGGGAATAATAAAGCCCTGCACACACTATTACCCTTTTGTGCTTTTTCACTTTTCTTCATCATGCACTTGAGTTAAAAAAAAAAAATAAAAATTGAAGAGTTTTCCTTTTTTTTCCTAAAACATTTAGGTTTAATGAGATCAAATTGTCTGATAATTTTGGGGAGTGGATTTTGATGTTGTTATAAATATTTGAACTAAATATAAACAGTCATGGTTTGTTTGTATTCACATTCAGGAGTTTTCTTGAACCAAGGGACAGAAGCATTGCATGAAATTGCAATAGCATTGAAATTGTCATGTCAAGGTAGTTCTCCTGGCAGTATAAAAGCACTGCAAAGTTGCATGAGGGACAGGACAGATTTTTGGCTTTACTCAATTAATAGCAAGCGGTGTTTGGCTTTCATATCAGTTAAAACTGACTAAAACTTTTGTGTTTGCTTGGCAGAACAAGCTGCTCGCTTTTTTTTTAACAGGCTTTTGTTTTCCCTTCAGATTTTTAGTATCTCTTCATTCAAAATATAATTCTGAAGCTTTTTGTATTTAAGTGGTTGTTGTGCCTTACATTGGGCAAGTATTTAGTCATGAGAGGTGGTTTCTCTCCCCAGTGTGAAAATCTGCTGCTCAGCTTTCTTGCTGCTCTCTAACTCAGTGTGTCATGCTGACTTCAAAGGGTGAAGCTTGAAATTCTCATATAGTACTTTCCCTCTACTTAAAATATCTGTTTCACCACCTCCATAAAATTGAGTGAATACAAATACAAACCCAAGTGTTTGTCAGATTAAGTTGTCACAGCAGTGGAATTATTCTGAGAGAGTTTTAAACCAAGGGGTTTTTTTCCCCCCTTAAATCTCACTTTAAGGCAGATACTTGCAGAATTTGTCATAAATAGGCCTATGAAAAAGACTACAATTCATAAAAGATTATGACAAACAGAATTGTTAAGTGCGTGCTATCTTAAACAACGTGTGGATGGAAAGTTAAGTGGGGATACCAGACAGCAGTGGAGATAATTTGGATGTTTTGGTGACTCTTTGGAAGATAATGACAGGGTAAACTGTTAAGCGGGGCAGCAAATTGAGCATGGTTGTTGGAAGGTGATGATAAGAATTAACAGCTGATAGGAAGTGTTGAAGAGCTCAGAGGCAGTGTGAGCTGGGGAGGAGCACTGAGAGCTGTTCTGGGCCAGGCAGTCTGAGCTGAAACAGAGCAGGGAGGAACTCGATAGCTGGCTTGCAAGTCAAATGGAGTTAACAAAAGAAACAGCAATTCATAAATTTCGAGTATATTTGTAGAAAAAAAAAAAAAAAAAGACAAGGTTGTTAGCATGCAAATTGATTACACAAGATACATGAAGAATTCTTGTAAGTTAGACTACATGCAAAAGTAAATGTGTTCACGTACATTATTAATTTTTTACAAAACTTTTGCCAAGTATATTGATGCTGATTACTTTGAGCAATGAATATAATAAGGTATTGTCATGCTGTTAGTGACTTAAGATCACACTTTGTTGAGAGTCTAAAAGCTGTAAAAATTTAAAAAGACACCATTATTACTCTGTTCAAGTGGGTGTGTGTTTGTGTCACGTCCAGCTCCACAGTGACAGGAGAGCACAGTGAGCTGGCAAATCCTGCTGAGAAAATGAAAAGTGTATCCTTTCAAGGCACGGGATGGTTTCAGGATGCTTCCCAAAGGTTGTGGTTTCTAATGAATTGAGCAGCACTCAGTGCGGGTAGTAATTTGTTGGAGGCAGCTGTTAAGGACTGCACTCCATAAAAAGAGTCTTAGAGCAGCCAAACAGGCTTCCAGCTTGGATATGTGATGTGTCTGTGGGGCAAGATGTGCTTGTGGCACTATAGAGGTTCTGCAAGGAGCAAAGATTTTGAAATAAAATAAACAACAACAAAAAAGAGAGCCAAATTAGCAAGGATGTATCCCTTAAAAGCAACACCACCCTTCCACATGGTTTCACTTGGTATGCCAAATTCACCTCTGTTCTAGTTAGTTTTGCTAACTGCATCTGAGGCAGGAGGTGCCAGGTGTTTGTTCCTCAGAAAGGGATAAAAACTGTGCTCTCAGCAGAGAAGGCCAGCAGCTTGTATTTCTCTTGAACTGACAGATGAATTTAGGGCTCAGCACAGACTTTGGAAACAGAGCATTTGCAGGTACAAATTTGATTTGATATACTCTTTACCGCTCTGCAGTGTGACTGAAATGTAGAGAAATATTCACATTTATATTATTCATGTATATATGTAAATGAAAGAATATTTGCCTGTGGTAAATTTGAATATGAAAGGGTTATGAAAGTCCATTTCCAGAGCTAGTTTTAGCTTCAGCGGACATGTTATTAAAGGGAGAATTAAAAACTGTTTTATCATGGTCTTTTCAGCACTGCTTTTATAGGAAAGGTTTAATTTGGCATGCTAGACTTTCAGGATGTTGAGTGCTGCTCAAAACAAATTAAAAAAAAAAAAAAAGAAAAGAAAGTTTTCTTAAGAAAACTGTGTTATAGTTTTACTTAAGAAAGTTTTCTTAAGTACCAAAATAGCTAACCAAGTTTCCTTTTGTGCTAACAATTGTGTTTTAATTTGATAATGCCTCTTTCTAACAATTCAGCTGATATGTTTCATTGAATATATATCAAAAGGTCATTTCAAAAGTTGCATTTGAAAGAAATGAATTGAGGTTTGAAATCAAGCCCGCCTGACTAATAAAGTTGCCATTCGGAACATCTCGTTCACTTTTGCAGTAGATGGTTGTTCTTTGTTTAGTGAGCCTTTTATTTCTACAGCTATTCCTAAAGACCATTGTATCAAAAATAATAGCTTTGTTCACTAAATCATGAATTATTTGAAGCAATAACTATCAAATTGCTACTGGGAGAAGTTCCACGGCTGGTCTTTGAGACATCGCCGGGGTGCAGTTAATAACAATTGAGCTTGTTGATGCAGTTTCGTTCCCATCCCAGCCATAATTTTCTCCTTAGGTTTGTACTGCGTGTGTGTTAAAACTTCATCTTTCAGGAGGCTTCAATTCATGTGCTGCTGTTTCTTTTCCCAGGTGATTTCTCCCAGTGAGAGACGGTGAGAATGAATGGACACATATCAAACACCCCTCCCGGTGGATATGGAAGTTACTTCCCCCAAATGAAGTAAGGATGCACCTTTAACTCGCCCTTTAGGGACAAAACAGTGTTGTGCTTCCTTTTTTAGGCTTTAATTTCAGGTAGAGCTGCAATTAGGAGGTGGCACTGGAATTATAAAAAGGCATTTTCTGTTTGAAGGGCGAGGGGTTTACAAACCGTGGAACCAAAGCGACGGATATCGTCCGACTGATTTTTGTGTTAGTGTGAGGGAAAAACTGTGCTGCTGCTGCTGCACAGACTCATTTGGAACAGGAAAAGAAATTGCTGTAGCCATAACATCCTTATTGTGTTACTCGGAGAGGTCTCTGCGTGCCAGAGATGTTTAAGGTTAGCCCTGAGTGAATGCATTTTTATGCATAAAAGATGAGGCTGCCTCTCCCATCTGTGGGGACAGACTGTCTCTCAGTAAACAGAGCTGAGCAGCTGCTACCTGGAAGTGTTACCTTGCCTAAGATAAGAGGATGACCCCTGTATCAGGAGCGTGGCACTAGACTGACTCACGGGAGAATTTACCCATCTGGTGCCAAGGAACAGGAATTCCTGCATGGAGCATGATATCTGTGCTGGTTTTGCTTCTCATGATGTTGTCCCTTTAAGGTGAACTCACACCTCACTCTTTCTTGGTAGTTATATTACCTTTTCATCCGTGTAAGGTAATGACAATCATTTAAAGTTTTTAATTAAAAGCAGTTTAAATTGTTAAAAAAAATCAGCACTTGTGCACACAGGAAAAAAACTCTAAATCCTACTCAATTCTTTGGCATAGTCACCATTACTATTGTTATTGTTGTTATTATTAGCATTATTGTAATAGTGAAGTTTGTTATTTGAGCTAAGGTGGTATTTATTTGTATACCACACCCCAGTCGTGCATGACATTGTATTAATGCAACAAAAAAGAGCTCAGGAGTGCTCAAAAAAGAGCTCACTGCAGCCCGAGTGAAACATCCTCCCTCACATTTACGGTGTGGAACAAATATCCGGTAATAATCCCATATATTTGTGTATGTTTGTGTATGTGTATCCAATTTATAATGTGTAATCCAATATAGGTATGTGTAGTCCTATGTGAGGGAAGGGTTTGTTTTTTTGTTCTTTTTTCAGTGCCTGCCAAATACATTTTTAGAGAAGATAATCAGAAATGTTTTCTTCCAGTGGCTATGGCTCCCCAACGTTTGCTCAGGCAGAGAGGGAGCAGAATTCAAGAACAAGTGCGAAAGCTCTCTATGGTAAGGTGGCCAAAACTCTCTAAACTTCTGTGCTAAATTGCTGTTTAAATATGCATTGTGGTGTCCTGGTGGAGATATTTTACACATGTTAATCTGAAAGTGTGTGCATGCATACATGGGTGTGTCTGTCATTCAAACTGAAAAACAAAGTGGTTTTATTCCTACTAAAGCTACCTAGAAAATGCTCAGTTTACTAAATAGAGAGCTCCCACCTGCTTATTCTTCAGGCACCACTAATCACAAAACTCGGAGTGATCCTAAAACTTAGGTATGCACCAGGGAGAAGGCATTCAAGTATTTGGCTGTGCCGTGGGGTTTATTTCTCCTGTAACTCCCTCTGCCTCCCCAACTTCATCCCCTGCTAGCAGAGAGGACGCTTACAATGTTCTTCGTCTTTGACAGAAGGATTTAATGGAAATTAGAGATGGTGTGGCAGATTTGGAGTCCTACTTGGCGTGCTGTTTTCAGCAGGCTCTGTGGCTGTCAGAGATGATGCTACTTATGAGTGCCTGAGCGTTGTTGCACTCACCAATTTACAAATGCTGCTGTTTGTCTTGGGTGTACACACACTACTCTCCAGCCTAATGCCAAATGACTGCGGGAGAAATGTAGTGGTGGTGCTGCTTGCCAGCCAAATTGCACCATTTTCGGGTCATCCTCCTCCACTCTGAGCACATCCCACTGATAGCTGTGCTGGTAATGGAAACAGAAGCAGCAGTGAGGCTGTGAGAAGTTCTGCTTTGTAAATCTGTGCCTGTTGCTAAATGCTCTTTTGGAAGTCAGTACACTGATGAGACTGGAAGGACAAGGCTTCTCCTGAGAGCCTGGGCCCGTGCTGGACCCCTCAGCCAGCTCTCGCTCTGGGCATGTGTCACCCTTCTGCAGCTGGAAATCCCAGAGAGCAGGGGCTAGAAACTTCAACATCCCAAGCAGGAATCTTTTCTCCTTCCTGCTTTGGCTGGAGCGCTGGCTGGGAGTGAGCTCAGAGGTTAGGGGAGTGATGGCAGCATGCTTTAGAATCTTGGAATCATTTTAGGTTGCAAGGGACCTTTAAGATCATCGAGTCCAGCTGTTAACCCAGTGCTGCCAAGCCCACCAGGGAACCTTGTCCTTAAATGCCTCACAAATATATCTTCTAAACACCTCCAGGGGTCAGGAGCCAGCCATTCCCCTGGGCAGCCTGACAACCCTCCTGGGGAAAACATTTTTCCTAATATTCAACCGAAACCTTGTACCGCATGTGACTCATTCTGAGTTCAAATTTACTGTTTTAGTGCTGTGCTACAAAAGTCAACTTCTGGACAGTGCTGAAGGCAGGAACCGAAACTGAGGGAAATTCTGAGCTGATCAATTTAAAGAGGGATTTCTGCATCCTGTATGGGTTCACTCAGCAAGCTGATTGCAAGTGTTGACAGAATTAGTAGGTGGCAACAGCAACCAGCAAGAGACATTGCAAAAACTCTTAGCAGATTATTTCTTTATGAGACGCTATGAAAGCGTTGTGATTCCTTTTTCATTTTATGTCATCACCATAATTTTTCATGATTGCATGGTTTGAACAGCATGCCAATACCAGTGTCTTAACTGTGTCCTTTAATCTTAGTGGGCTTTCCAAATAACTCTCTGAGCTTTTTCATATCAAACACGATGGGATGGTCATGTGCCAGGAGAAGATGGGGACAAGTGAGCAAATTTGATGTATACAGTGTTATTTTTTTACTCCAGAAGTACTTAACTGAATTCAGGTGCTAATTGAAAGTGCTTGCCAAGAAACTGCTGCGTGGTGGCCCCTGTAAAGTGAATTGTTGTCCTTGGTTCCCTTCTGGTGCTGGTAGATACACCACCAATCTGTCACTGCAGTTGCCAGGAACTGAACGAAATAAAAGGATCGTTTATTCTGGAGCTCCAAGTGGATGTGTATTGGCGCAGCTTTTAGAGGGGAGTTTGCACATTTTACTACTTCTGCTCTGGTTTATACACATAAAGAACGAGGCTGTTTCTATCACCACACGCATGAGTGGCAGAAACAAGGAAAACACCTAAAATTTTTCTCTGACTCAGGGCAATTATATTTTTCTAAATTTTATGAACTACGTTACTGTTCTTCTGCATCCCACGTGTGCCTCTTCTTTCTTTTGGGATGTTAAATTTTTTGTGCATACTGCCCAAATGGGGTAGAAAGCAGCTGAGTGATATTTGAATAGCTAAAATGTGGTGAAAACGCTCATTGCAAAGTATTTTATTTATAATTAACTAGCTAATTAACTAGCTAAAGTATTTTACTTTGGGTTTTTGAGACTAAAATCCTATAAAGCAGGAGGAAGCTTTCTTAACTTTCTTTTAAAATTTTGTTATGTATATATGTTTTAAATGTATGTATATTATTTAGATGAACACAGAAAGCTCATGTATTTAATAGATTCACTTATACTGGGAAAAAAAAAAAACCCATTTGACTCTAAAAGTAAAATGGACTGTTGGTTTTTAGGGTTTTTTGGTTTGGTTTGGGTTTTTTTTGTTAGTTTGTTTTTGTTTTACTAAAATGTCACAAGGTGATATTAGGAGCAGATTTTCCCCATGAAAATGTTATTTTTCTTGGAAAACTTGAGAATCAATTGGATTAAGCCACCTATTCCTGACTAGCAACAAGCAAAGCTGCTACCTAATCCCTTAAGTGACCACTTGATCTTGAAGTCAATTTCTTCCAAGCACCGTAAAGGCAAAATTAAATTAAACATTATTATTATTATTATTATTATTATTATTATTATTATTATTATTATTATTATTATTATTATTATTGCCATTCTAGTTATTGTTATAATTATTATTATTTCTTCTTATTTTTATTACTATTATTATTCCTTATTGGTGCTTGTTTTTATATGTGTGTTATGGATATACAAAGGCATGTTTATGTCCTGGCATGAAGTTTATGTCTTAGATGCACTGCTGAGGTAATTCATGGTTATTCAGCCCTTCATCCATCAGACAGAAGGGTGGCCACAGTGCTGTGGGAAAAAAGCTGCAATATTGTTGGTGCTACCAAGAGCTCAGCTAAAAACCAGACCAGAGCCATCACTATCTCTGAAGTGCCTCTCTGATAGCAAAAACTTCCTTGCAGTTACCTTTTTTCCTGTGTCAAATAATCTCTTTGTTTTCCACTCATTTCCTTCCTGAAATGAGTTGTTATCTATTTGCACAACAAACCTCTCTCTGAACCACGAGGGAAGGTGCCCTCTGCCCGTTTTTCTGGGGTTTATTTCATTATTTGCTTCTGGATCTTTCCATTTGAAATGGGTTTTGGCTCCTGCTGTCATCTGCTGCTCTAGCATTGGTTCTTCCATCTGTCTTGAGCAGTTCTGCCCGTGGGGAGACCAGCAGCAGTCTTGGGGCTGTGCTGGGGCTTTGCCAGCCCCTGGCACAGCATGGAGCAGCCTTGTTCCTCCTGAGGAAGGAACCAGGAGCATCCTCATTCTTCCTCAGGAATGAACCAGGAGCAGCCTCGTTCCTCATAAAAAATGAACAAGAAGCAGCCTCGTTCCTTCCAAAGAATGAACCAGGAGCAGCCTCATTCCTCCCAAAAAATGAACAAGAAGCAGCCTTGTTCCTTCCAAAGAATGAACCAGGAGCAGCCTCATTCTTCCTGAGGAATGAACCAGGAGCAGCCTCGTTCCTCCCAAAGAATGAACCAGGAGCAGCTTTGTTCCTCCTAATGAATGAATCAGGAACAGCCTTGTTCCTCCCAAAAATTGAGCCAGGAGCAGCCTTGTTCCTCCCAAAGAAAGAATAAGGAACAGCCTTGTTCCTCCCAAAAAATGAACCAGGAGCAGCCTCGTTCCTTCCAAAAAATGAATGAGGAGCAGCCTTGTTCCTCCCAAAGAAAGAATGAACCAGGAGCAGCCTCGTTCCTCCCGTGGAATGAACCAGGAGCTCACCCCAAATTGCCTGATCATTGCACAGCACAGAACAGAAAGGTGCTGCTGAAATTGCCTTCACACAGCACATTAGGAAAGACCTGAATGTTTTATCCACTGGGTTTGTGCTCGTGTGGGTGTGATTTGGAGCTGGAAATGAAACTGCCTCTGTACGTCTACATTGCTCATTCAGAGCAAGAGCTGCAGAGTAACAAATTCTGGGGAACCTCAAGCAGCTCACAGGCAGGCAAATGAGTCTGCTGAAAGAAGCCATCCACGAAACCTGCTTGTAACATTCTGATTCTCAAATGAATTTGACAACTGACTTCTAAGCAACACTCTTCCTTTGACGGCTAGCACAGACCACAGTTCCACATCAAAGAGAAGGTTCTGGCATAAATCTCTGAAAGTGATAGTGTTTGCTCCTCTGAGAAGGAAATCTGTTTTGAACTTGAGTTCTGACCTTTGTCCCTGGATGTTTAGGTTACATCTCTGCACTTTGCTCTGCCTCAAACTGATTTTTTTTTTTTTTTTCTCCAGTTGCACTGTAATTTGTTCTTAAAGGGTATCAACAACCAGTCCATTGCAGATTGATGGTAGTAAACTAAGTACTGGGCTTTTCTGCTTGATGGTGTGTGGAAATACTTTATGCTGTCACTCCAGGATTCTTAGGACAGATTTTGAGGGAGACCCTCAATCCCTGTCCATGTTGATTGCCATCAAATTTCAGAGCAATCTGCAGTCCTGTTTATCTGTGTCTGGTAGAGTTTTTGACTTGGCTGAAAGTCTTTGGTTAAGAGGTTGCTTTTTGTTTTCTGGTGTTTTGGATGCTTTCAAAAATGAAAAGAAGCTTTCAGCACCTGCTTGAAAACAGAAACATGGCCTGTTCTTGATGACTGATGGAATCAATAATTTCACAAAACATGAATTGCAGTAACATCTGTCCACATCATACAGGAAGAGTTCTAGTTTCTGTGAATCAGTGTTCCTGTTCCTCTGGAAGCTTTAGAAGCCAGCAGATCTTACATTCAGGACCTATAAGTGAAATGCTGAGCTGCTTTTCTATTCATTGCCTTTGTGTTGTGAGAGATTTTATTTTAATTAAATTCTTCTGGGTTACGTTTGCTATAGATTGTGATTGAGATTTTAACTTCAGTGTCTTCTGCCATGATCCTCTCTTCTTAATATCTTTTTTTTAATTTTACCAGAGGAAAAATCCTTTATGTAAATGGTGTGCAACATATGAGCACAGTTTGAGCTAACCTGTTCCCAAGGCTGCACTGTTCTTGAAATAGTGGATGTAAGAGCTGCAGTGAGTAGAATGTATAGGAAAAAAACCTCAATATTTTTGATACTTTTATTTATATTTTGATAGCTTTATGCATCATATCTGGGAGTCTCTGTTGTAGTATTTCACTTCAGCTTCAATAACCTCTTCATGCATGAAGGGACCTGTGAGAGGCTGAGATTGATTGCGAGGATTAGGAGAGTGAAACAGAGCATACAAAACATTATTTTGTTTTCAGTGTCAGGGGTTGACCCCAGCCAGCAACTGAGGACCTCCCCATTTGTTTGCTCATTTCCCCTGTGTCCTCTCTGCAGCAGAATAGGGAAGAGAAAAAGCAAGGAAAAAACCTGATGGATCAAGATAAAGATGGTGGAGGAAAGAACAGGGAGGAAAAAGGACTGAACAACACAAAGGGGTTTACTCACAACCTTCCATAAGCAGAGCAGTGCCCAGGCAATCTGGGTAGTCTTTGGAAAGACTAGCTGCCAGTTTTATTGCTGAGCAAGGATATTAAACATTATGGAATATCCTTGGGGTCAACTGTCCCAGCTGTGTCCCCTCTCTGCCTCTTGTGCACCCCCAGCCCACTCACTGAGGCAGCAGAAAAAGAAATGGAGAAGACTTTGACACCACTCGGGCACAGCTAAAATATCCCAGTTGGTTGTCAGACCCAAAATTCTCTCTATCCTAACCAGGCCCACTACAGTCAGCACATCAGCAAATTCTGTTGCTCACTTTCAATAGCAGAGCATGTGTTACTGCCATTTGAAGTCTGTGGGATAAGCAAAGGGATGTTTTTTAAGGTTTCTGTAAAAGCAGTGAGATTAATATTGATAGGTAATAATCTGTCACGTTGACATGTGAAGGAGCTGGGAGATGGAGGCTGCATTTCCAGAAGAATGGCAATGGGCTACTCAGTAGGAAAAGAAAAGGTTTTATAGAAATGAAAAAACCTGTGAGAGTCAAAACTATCAAACCTGTGCTGAGATCTCTGTGACTTGGGAATGGAAACACAGGCGGGCTGTAGGAAGGAGCAGCAGTCCTTTTGTCATCTGGAGAGAGGAGGACAGAGAACAGGTTTGCAGGCTTATATCCGTTTTTTCTAGAAGCTCAAAGCCCTGGAGCACTTCAGCAGGTGGGGGTGCAAAAGGGTTTGTGTCCTTTCTGATGGCAAGGTGAGAACTTTTGGAGGGTTGTAGGTGGAATCTGGGACAGGAGCCAAGCACTAGGAGAAAGAGCTTGAAGTTCATTTTGAGGCACTGGCAAAAACCATGGGACAGGGCATGCATTCTAGCCACCAGTCTTTTTGTCTCCTTTCCTTTTCCTTTTTTTATTCTTTTCTTCCTCTTCCTTTGTGCTATGTTCATATTATCATGGAGGGACTATTCTTCCTTTGGTGTGATTCATGCCAGGCAGTCAAGAAAATCACAGGGAGCTGTAAGGCAAAGGAGACTCATTTATGAACCATTGGATTGTGAAAGGTTTGAAAAACAAAGGCTGAAGACAAACCCTTCCACAGTGGAAGAATTTTGCTTGATGCCAGGGCTCATATTAGAAGATGCATTTTGAAGGGTGAATAATTTCAGGGTGCAGCTGTAATATCCACCTCCAGATCCTCTATAACTGCTTCAGCCTCAGCTAAAATGTTCAGTTCTACTTGAAATGATAACTTAGGTCTCCAGCAGGCTCTAATTCTCATTCTACCTGCCCTAAAAGTAATACAGTTGTAAATATGGATTGCTCTCAGTGTGGACTCTCAGTTGTTGTGTCCTTACTTTTTGATTTTGAACACAAGCAGCGATTAACTTTTGTTAAATGTCAACTTTATTAATGCTGTTGTTAATTACAACACAAAAATAACAAGAACCTTAATAAAAGGTGCATTTAATCTCACCATGACAGTGTGTGTTGAACAGCTTTCCATCCTGCCTGGCTGGGAGGGTGGTGCTGGTCTGTGGAAGAGGATCTGTCAATCCAAGCTGCAAATGGGTTTGAAATTCCTGCCTTAACACAGGACAAAACTTACATGAGGCAGAATAAGAAGCCCTCTGCAAAATTCACTCTCTGCTTGTTAATTCCTTTGGAGCCTCTACATATGCCAGACTTTCTCTGTTTATTTAAAGCAGCTCTAACTGGTACTGTTTGCAGCATTTATAAATTTTACAGCGGACGTATGCTTGTTTAATTCAATAGCATAAAAATGACATTTTTGTTCAGCTAAAAGAAGATAACACTCAAAACAGAGTTCATGGTGCATTGTTAATTGAAACAAGTAGTTTGTTTTTTGTTTGTTTTGTTTTGATTAAAGCATATATTCTTTCTTACTAGACAGTATTTAAGTATCATTTACAGTCCACAGCAGAAGACTGCTAACTGATCCCCTTAGAGATGCAAATAATTCTATGGGATTAAACTAGATACTGCTTTTTAATCCCCTTGTGTTATTAGGAACAGATGGACTTTACTTCTTCAGATCATCATCCAAACAAAAAAAGAAAGGTAGCAAATCAGACACTTTACTGACTGCGTTGTTGGGGTGTGCATGTGTGTGTGTGTTGTGGTTACAAAGAGAATCAACTGAAAAATCATTTCAGTAGCATGCTGCAAAAGCAGAAATAGTAGCTACAGACAGAATAATCAATGTTGATCCTCTGCCTTGGGATTTCAGAATAATGCATAGTGGAATTGAGGTACCTACTTTGAAATATTCTCACACCCGGCTAACAACTCTGATAATTTGTGGTGGTGTTGAATGTGGCTGTTTGCTCTTCACACTTCCCTTGCTAAAGCAAACTGAGCAGCTGCTGTACAGGATTAGGGTGGCTCTATTTGCCACCGTGGGTGGGGGGCTTCCAGCCAGTGATGAATTTCAGAAGCTTGTTTTGGTTTTTTTTTTGTGAAAATCTCTGAGAAGGGGAGGGATAATGGCGTGTTCATAAAACGTGACAAATGCAAAATGTGACAAGCGACATCTGAAAATGACAGCAATGCTGCCTTTGCCCCTGGAATTCTTGTGTGAAGGAACCCTGCTCACAGAGGAGACCTTTGCAGAGGGGTTTATGGACTCCTCTCTGCACATCTCTGTATGTCACAGATCACGTTTCATAGTATTTAGAATTCTTTTTTTTTTTTTTTTTTTAATTTTTTGAAAAGTAACTTAACCTTCTTGTCAGCAAAATCACTTTTATTTTACCTCCAGCTACTCCAAGTGTAGTACATTTTGTATGTACATTTTGTATTTTCATCATATGAAAAAAGATCGAACCACCTATTTTTACTTGAGGATCAGAAATGGAGATGTTTTAAAAGAAATATAGAAAAAACCCAACACCTACTTCCAGAGTTTCTTTAGACCTCTCTCAGCCATGTCATCTACTGACATTTCCACAACAAAGCTCCTGGTGCCCTAGATCAGGCACTTAAGTGGTTGTAGTGGAAAAAAACCCCAAAAGTGCCAAATGTTGCATTCCATTTTTTATCACTACAGTTGAAAAATGTTCTTCAATAGTCATCTAAATTCAGTATTTTGTGGTGTGGGTGTGTGTTGTGTCTTCATCTCGCTTTTCCCCTTCCTTCCTCTCCTGGTTTAATGTGACTCTATTGTACAGAGTAAAAAGCCCATCATGTTTCTGGTTTTGCAGCATTGTGTTTTGTTAGCTGAAAAATATTCCTGTTTGGAGATATTTTGGTGTGTGTGTGTGTATTTCTATGCCTACTTCTACATTAGCAATTCAATGAATTGAACACTTTATGGAGAAATAAAGGATGAGTCAGGTTTTTGGGGTTTTTGGGTTTTTTTTTTTTTGGGTTTTTTTTGGGGGTTTTTTTTGGGGTTTTTTGGGTTTTTTTGTGTGTGTGCCTTTGTCATCTCGCAGATTTAACATGAGAATCTTTGTATATATCAGAAAACAATTCTGCTTTCAAGGATGCTCGTACAGATACAGCGAGCCCAGAGCCAGTTATCATACTGCTACTGCAGGGGCACGCCAAAGATTGTAATAATCAGGCTTCCCAAGGCAGTGTTTGCAGTCAGAGTGCTGCTCCCCTCTGGTGTCCTGGCCCACTGGACGAGATAAGTGGCTTTTGTGGGCACCCACCAGCTCCCTGTTAACATTGCTGACGTAAAAATTGTCCTTGTGCTGGACCATGGGGGTGTGGAGGTATTTTCTGCTGAAATACAGAAATTAACCACAGCTTATCTCCTCTTCTCATATGTACAACTTGTCCAACGTGTCTCTGAGCAACAGTCAAGACACCAGGATAAGGCGCTGAATGAATAATTATTCCTTTTTTCCCTCCCATCTCCAGAACAAAGAAAGAATTATGCACGAGACAGTGTCAGCAGCATATCTGAGACGTCACAGTACCATGTAGAGGTGAGATGAGAGTGATACACAAATTACAGCTCTCAGTTACATGTGGTTATTTTTGCCTGTGTGGTTCTTGGGAGTTTTTTTGTTTTTGTTTTTTGGGGGTTTTTTTAGGATATATAAGCTTGAAGGCACATGCATCTTCCAAAATATCCCGCCAGCCTGGGGTCACTTCAGAACAGATTACACTGAAATGCCCCAAATTCCATGGCTTTGCCATAATGAGCTGAAACGTGGATGTAGAAGGATGTCAGCAAAGTTGTGTGCAGCTTGGCAAACTGAGAGGGCTTCTCAACGGGGCATCAATTCAGCACCTTGTGCTGCCCCGTCTCCAAACCTGGCTCCTTGCAAAGATGAGGCAGAGCTGAACAGCGCTGCGCGGCTGGCAAGGCGCACTGGGTGATATTTCAAACTAATACCCTGATCAGATCTAATCAGCAGAGGTATTAGAATATTCATCAAGTGCCGAGCATTAACCCCTCGAAGCCCCAGCGAGTCAAACACATTCTGCCTGCAGAGATTCCTCCCCAGCGTGAGGAGCAGAGTGTGTGACTCGCTGTCTTAAGCGGCTTTGCAGAATTACTGCGTGCTGTTCTCGTATTTAAAATATTCATCTGAGTGAGCCTGAGTGCCTGTATGTACCCAGTGAAGCACTTTCGAATGCAGTGCCTCCTTTTGTATCCTCATGTGGGCTCAAACTTCCTCCTGCTGCCACCAGACCACGGTCATGGGTTAAGCCAAGTCTTGCAAAGCCCACAGATTCTCAGCTCCTTTTTGCTGGGTTTTAAATCGTCTGTGAATTGTGAGATCATATGCAGAAGACTCCTAATTTCATGTGCCTCAGTCCTATGATCAGCTTGCAAATGAATACATGTGTTGGTTGTAATTGCCTGTCTCTTTTGTGTGGTTTCTTCATAACGGGTTTTGGTCCTGTACTGGCATAACAATTAGTGTTTGCATTTGGAATCTAAGCATTCCTGGGTGAGCAGCCAGTACAGAGTTTGTTTCACTTTACTTATTTTAAATACTTTGATTATATGCAGCTTACACCTAGTTTCTCCTCTGTAATTACTATGTCCTGTTATCCTGTAATAGAAGAAAGCACAGTTATTATTTTTTTTTTTAATTTTTATTTTTTTAGGTTATTTAGAAGACAGATATGCAGGGATACATTAAATTGTGGTTCAGCTTGAATGAGTCTTACCAGATCTTCAATTAGAATGTGAAGGTGGATTTATGCCTGAACAAAATGAAATAATTTTGCGGGTTTTCTCACACAGTTGGCATGCTGAAGGAGAAATTGCCACAGCCATAATGACAGGGAAGCTAGCTGAGGTGATGTTTGTGAGGTACTACTTAATTTCCAAACTATTAATTGGATAAACTGGAGAATATTCCAAGCTGATAGTGAGCAAAACTAGTTACTATTTTCTTCTGTGCTGCGCATAAAAGTGACCAGCCTGTCCATAAGGTGTCCCAGTCAGATGCCAGCTCATCCTGGTTGCCACCAGCAGGCTACTGGCAGCTCTGGCAGAGATGAGGATACTCCAGGACAGGGTGGCACTGGAGCTGCATTGGCAGGGAGCTTCTGGGAAGCTTCTGCTGGCACCTCCTGAATTCAGCTTGCCAAGGGAGAGACAGGTTTTCACTCCTCAAGAAAGCTAATTAAAACTCGTGGTTTAATTCAAGCTTTGATATCTGGAGGATGTCAGAATGTGCCTTCAAGTCTAACTGCTTACAGCAGTTAGGAAATGACAATGGGTGTCAAAAAGCAAGCTGCAAAAATAAGTTGACTTCAAATGACATTGTGGCCCAAACAGCTTTTCTCATGTCTTCGAGGTGGGCTCTGTCACATACAAAGGCACTTTTACTCATGAATAATTTGCGTTACTACTTCCTGACAATTTAAATACTGACACTCCTTGAACAATAGGGGAAATTGCAATCATAACTTCTTTTAAATGTACGTCTTACCAGCACTTGACCACCTTCGTTCTGGACCGAAAAGAGGCAATGATTACCGTGGATGATGGAATAAGGAAGCTGAAATTGTTGGATGCCAAAGGCAAAGTGTGGACTCAAGACATGATTCTTCAAGTGGATGACAAAGCTGTCAGTTTGGTGGACTTGGAATCAAAGGTAAGATCTGTGAGTGACAGTCTCATTTTCAGAGAGAGAAAAAAAGGGAGCGAGCAGAAAAATTATGTATGTGAGATTGAGGATTTTAATTAGCTTATTATCACTTTCCCTTTTTAGCTCATGCAGTTTTTCTGAGATCAGGACACTGCATAGTAAGGTGGTATTTTGTGTTTTCTTTTTTTTTTTTTTTTTCTTTCTCCCCTCTTCTGACAGAATGAACTGGAAAATTTTCCTTTAAGCACAATTCAGCATTGCCAAGCTGTGATGAATGCATGCAACTACAACTCAATTCTGGCGTTAATATGTAAAGAACCAACCCAAAACAAGCCTGACTTGCATCTTTTCCAGTGTGATGAAATTAAGGTAAGATAATAGTGGAGCTCTGCTAAGACTTATTTGAGTAGGGGAGATTTTATGAGTTAACTAGTACAGTGGATAAAGAGAGATGAGCTGATTCATTGGAAAATAACTCTGTATGTTTATTCTTGTAAATTTACTGTAAGCTTAATGCACTTATGAAATCAACACTACTTATAGTATGATAGTAAACATAGTGTAGTATGTATTGCAAAGGAGTAATCTAATATTTAAGCTGAATCCTTAGTGCATGTTCAAATATGTCCTTACTGTAAATACTGGTTCTTGGGCTCTACAGCTGCTAATTTAGGTTTGTAAATGTATAAAGCTCTGGAAAATCTCTATGGTTTGCCTTCACACTTCTGAAAAAAGTGGTGTAAAACATTTTGAGTTATCTCAGATTTATTTTATAATCTGCAAAGAGCTCATCTGAGCTCGGATTCTTACCAACTCTTTCTGCTCTTTCTGTCACTGAACAATTAAACATTCTCTGCATTCTCACATCTCTGCTCTGCTGGAGAGATCTTGAAAGGGAAAATATTCCTTGCAGGAGGGGCAAAACAAGGAAAGATGTTGTTTGTCTCTGATGAAAATATTACCTTCAAGTGTAAATGATTTCTTTTAATGTATTCTGCAATACTTCTTTATTTCTGAGGTTATAAATTTTAATTCTGTTAGTTATTCTCTGTAATTCTAGTTGATAGCTTCATGGGGATTTCTTAATTCCTTTGTAGTAGTTTGTGTTATTTTCTTGAAACAACAGACCGTTAATCACATTGTGCAACAGTTTTGGAATTAGCATTGTGAGAGTGCTGTGAGGATGATTAGTAATTGTGTGATTTGTCGCACAGAATTTGCTGTGTTGAAGGAAAGTGGGATCCTGTCAGAAGTTCAGGGGGTATTGTGTTAAATAATGCAGGGAACCCTTTTGAGGTGTGTTTAGACCCAGCTCCTCAATGTGCAGAGTTGGTCTCTTCTCATTTTTGAAGTTGTTCCTCTGTGTACCTATAAAAATTTAGAGTTCATAAGCATGGCTCAGAAGTTCAGTATCTCCCTTTGCTCTGAGGTATTATTTAATTCTGTGACCACACCCTGGGTTTTTTTCTACACCTGTGAAACTTTTCTGGTTTTGAAAGTTTAGGTCTTGCTTTGTTGGCTTTTCCCTGCTTTTGTTAGAAGTTGCAAGCAACTCCAGGAGCCACTGCAATTTAAAAACATAGTTAAAATCAGTGCTATTCGGGGCATTCTAACATTTTATAAACAAGGTAAAAAAAAAAAAAAAAAAAGAAAATACCAAGTGTGTATTGGATTAATGGAATTCTTCTGGGTTTAAGTTACTCTCATCCCCTAGAATTTATTTCTATTAATTCTGTAAACATAAGTATCATAACCATTCAATAGTGCAATCCATTATAGCCTGAAAAGTCCTGTAATCCCTTTGAATCCTAAATTCAAAAATGTCTTCTGGTCCTAGCAGAAGTTACATATTCCTCCCAGAAAGGTACACACTCCTGCATTATGAGGGTGCCAGTAAAGACATGGTCCTCGCAGAGTGAGCCAGACACTGACAGATTTGGGCTTTGACAGCCTTTGTAGGAAATTAATTTGTCAGCTGAAGACATGTAACAGAGCATTCTAAATCCTGTGAGAAGCCATGACCTATTTAATGCAAGATCTATTAAAATAATGCTTTAGACGTGCATCAAAATTTCACTTGTGGGGCTGCTGGTGGAGGCAGGCTGCAGTTGTGGAGTGGCAGGAATGTATTAGGGAATCTTCTGAAAAATTAATCTTCTGTTGCATGAAAGAGAAATTGGAGGCTTTCATTATTTCTGAAAGGAAATTGTATCATTACGAGTTACTGTCCTAATGCTTACGCTGCTGCCATCTATGGTAATTTTGCTGCTTCTATATTTAGCAGATTTTCTTTTTATAGTCTGAGACAAACAAAATACTTGAGACAACCAAAAATTACGTATGCAGAGGGAAAAAGTAGCTTATGCAATAGTGGTTGACTTGAGATAATTACAGCTGTTCAGAGAAATTTGGTGTGCAGATTACGTACTTGTGTGATGATAATGCTTGAGGCTGGAGTAGTGACAAAAATACCAACTCCCAGATTTTGTTCTGTTCTTTTTTGTTTATGTGTAAAATAGTTTGTCCCAGTGCTTTTAAATAAATGGGATTTGATAAGGTGCTCTCTATCTAAAGGTGAGATATTTATTTCAAATATCTGGATACAGTAGGTGATTCCTGATGTTTTCTGCTCCTGTTTCCTCAGGCTACTTTCATTCATGAAGATATTGAAAGTGCAATCAGTGACAGCAAGAGTGGGAAACAAAAGAAGAGGCTTGAGACACTGAGGTAAAAATCCAAATTCTTGGCAGTGTTTAGGATCATCAAAAGCTCTCTAGGTCTGCCTGCTGTCTTTTGGGGTTTTCCGGGGGATTTGAGGGTTTATTTCTCCTAGCTAATAATATACTTCCAAAGCCATGTGTATTAAAGCCACATCTTGCTTTGATAATTTTCTCATGTTCAGTCAATTTATAGTGTCAGTCTTACCTTTCCCAATTGCACCTTAGTGATGGGAACAAATGAGATCAATTCTACTTTCCAGAGAATGGCATTGCATGCCTCAGTTCTGCATATGGGTCAAGCTGTTCAGAACTTAAATTTAAAAAACCAGAAATTCCCCATAACTCCCAAGTAAATAAGATTAGGCTAAAAGGTTTTGGGATCTGAAGTTGTTAAATAGAACAGCAACTGAAGATTGAATAGTCTTCCTGCCTGCCTGTTTAATGATGCTGAAGACTTCTTGTTTCCCTGGTAGCAAAATCTTCTCTGCCAGTTGGAAAATATGGGGGAAAGAATCTGTTGGGTTCAGAGAAGATTAATGCAGAAATGAGATGTAGCAAACAGAGGCATAAAAGCAAGGGCACAAATACATTAGATACTGGATGGTGATGGTAATAGCTTGTTATAAATTCAGCGTGTAACTGCGTGCTGGTAGTATCTCTCAATAATAATTGTGCTCAGATAGAGAAGTCTCTGCTGGACAAAAATTAGAGTGAATGTATAATAGTTCTGGATACCTGTTAAATTTTGATGTGCAGCTTATAATGATTTCCTAGAGCAAGGGGCACTCCTAGAAAAACAAAAGAGAACCTGAACTGTGTCTAACTCTATTTGCAGGTTTGAAATTAAATAGACTTTACCATTTGTGAGACGGTTGCAAACAAGCACTGAGAGGCAATCCAGAGGGGCTCAAACCCATTGGACGAGCTGGGAAACTAATGAGGTTTAATTGGGAAAAGAATGTAGGTCAATACATCTGTTGGGACAGATAATCTGAGTTATCAGTCTCCGAGGGCTGTGAGGCCCGGAGGTCAAACGGCGGCAGCTGAGTGCTGCTCCCTGTTGGATCATGTTCCTGTTGGCTTTGGGTCACAGGGAGGGACCCTCCTGCCTTGCTGAGGATCTGAGGCATTGTTGAGGCGCTCAAGGCTTTTTGATGAGTGAAAAGGGACTGGTGGAAGAAGAGATTTTTTTTTTTTTTAATTTATTTTTAATTTGCTGTTGAAAGACTGAACAACATTTGGTGTTTTGTGGTCTTGTTGTTGAATGCTGTGAATGAGGTGGATTTATAAAGGATGAACTTAAGGTGAAGATCTGGTTTTTAAACAGTGCTCTGGGGAAAGAATGGGGGATATGTTTGACAGGAGCCACTGTGATGTTTTTTGTCTGTTGGTATTGAGCTGCAGAATGAATTCAAAGAGCTCTTCCCTTACAGTATTTAAAACTACTAAACTAAGAACTGGAAAATTGCAGGTGGGAATATTGAAGTGTTTTTATCAGGACAGGATGAACAGACCCATTACAAGACAAATCAGCCAGTGAACTTGGTTTTGTCAGTAGGGTTTTATGCAAAAGGTGGTTGGCAACTGGCCAGAATTAGGGGACTTGATCTTTGATTTGTGATGGCTGAAAGGATGCCTCAAATCTGCTCATTTTCTCTCATACAGAAGACAAGTCTTTTTACACCCTTATGAGCGCATGGGGTGGCAAAAATGCCACCTAATAAGCCCAAGCCACTGAATCTATCTGTTTAAACTGGCAGGTCTCCTCATGTTCTTTGGCACTGCTTGGGGATTTCCCAGGTGACAGAGATTTGCTAACTCCCTGGTGGAGCGGGTTTCCTGCTGTGTTTAACACATTTTCACATCACAGTCCCGCTTACTCGGCCAGCGCATCGCAGCCCCATCGCGGAGCCTCCTCGTTTCCTCCCATAGAGCCCTGGAGAACAGGGCGTTTTCCCTGCTCCTGTCACTCGTGGGCTTTCTCCTCTTTGCCTAGGATGATCTCCAAAGCTGACAGTGCCATCCCCCCGCCGCCCCGGGCTCCTGCCCCCGTGCCCCCGGGGACCATCACCCAGGTGGACGTGCGGAGCCGCGTGGCCGCGTGGTCGGCGTGGGCCTCGGAGCAGGGCGACTGTGAGTACTCCTGGGGCCAGCTGCCTCACACAGGGCTGGCCAAGGTCCTCACGATGCTTGGGAGCAGCAGAAGTCCTTTGGGAAGGCCACTTTTCACGGCGGCAGGGGCTGGATGCAGAAGTGGCTGCGCCAGGTCTGCCCTCGCCGCCAGCAGCTTTTCCCAGTCGGGTTTGAAAGGCCCCGAGGCCCCTGAGCTGGGGAGAAAGATCTGCCTGTCATAATCTGTCTCGTCATCTGCTTGTATCTACCCACTTGCTGTGTTCCTCTTCAGAGCTGCTTGGCTGGGTGCGGGTTGCAGATTTTTGGGTTGGGCTTTAGTTGTGAAGGTGGTG
Source organism: Regulus satrapa (assembly GCA_013396955.1). Lineage (NCBI taxonomy): Eukaryota > Metazoa > Chordata > Aves > Passeriformes > Regulidae > Regulus > Regulus satrapa. Next base: position 196,502 of record VWZN01000225.1, read on the forward strand.
ATGGTAACACAGTGGCCTCATGATGCTCTCCTCAGTAGTGGGGCCAGATATTTTGGGCAATTGAAAAGTATAATCATGGATTAAAAGCAATACTTATTTATATTATATTTATCTTTACAATGGCTTCTTTGGCTAATTAGTTTGATTGATTTTTTGGCTTTTTGTTTTTCTTTTTGAAGCCTTAACTAGGAAAATCTGTAACTTTAACATTCCTGATAGGTTGGCATTTTTCTCTTTGGTGGCTGTTTGTGGGCTTTTTGCATGCCTAAGGGATGTAAATACATTTTGATCAGATTTCTTTAGAAAATAAAAGTTCTTTGGAAAGAATAAAGTTCCTTCTGTAAAGCAGACTAAAAAGGTTAAGATGAAGCCTCTTTTAGTTTGTTTGCTTGGATTCTTTTAATAATAGATATTGAGACTGTACCATTAAAAAAACTTGGATTCCTTATAATTTTTATTAAATTATATCTAAAGCACTTAAAGTACACAGCTATGTAAAGAAAACAACTACAAATATTCAGGGAAATCTAAAATGTTAAGCATTATTTAATGTCTGAACCTATAGTATCTGTTTTGAGTAAAGGCTATCTTGTTCTTCTGCTTGAGTTTTCACATCAGAAAAGTTTTGTTAGTTTAGTGTCTTGTCAGAGCAGTTGTGGATCTGAGTTCCTACAGCTCCTTTTATTCCACTCAGGTGGATCTTTTCTAAAATGTGTTCACTGAAATCCCCTGTTCACAAATGCAGCACAGTACTTAGTGTGGGTTAAAAATGAAAAACTTAGAATTCCTCAAATTTTTCCCTCTTGTTATTTGCAAGAGTCACTGATTCTGGGCATTGTTATTTGGAAATAGCAGTTCTATCACATCATTCTCTCTTCTTTCTGTGTTTCCAGGCTTGGCATGCCTTTTTGCCAATAACTTTTTGCATAAGGATTGTCTTCAAAGCCCCAGAACTCTTTCTTGCTTCCTTCTGCTGGAGTAGCTATCAGCATATTTTGCAAAATGGGATGATTCCTAATTATCTTGTATTAATAATCTGCCACTTTGTGTTGAATGCTTTTTTAAAATTTTAAATTTAAAGCCTGGTGCTATACTTCTGCAGCTAACTTCATCTATGCAGTTAAGCAGAACTGAAAGCATGTGCAGAAGATTTTTTTGTGAGCCTTGACAGCATCAAGCATTAAGGTGCAAGATTTTCAGCTTGTGTGGAGTCCTGGCAAAGGGAATGGTAGAGTTGTGTCCATCTTTTTCTTGCAGTAGTGTACTTCAAAGCATTAAACTGCATAGAAATTGTTATGTACTAATTTACTAATCCCACATAGTTATTCCCTTCTTCCCTCTTTGCAGATGAAAAGCACAGGCAATATCATGAGCAGGAAGAAACAGCAGAGATGATAGCAGCCAGGATTGACAGAGATGTTGTAAGTGTGAAGCTACAAATGATGTTGCTTCCTTTCCATGAAATTTTGCAACTCTCCTTTGTGGAAGACTTTTTTCCACATGGGAAATTAACTCCTGGAGAAAAGCTTTCCAAGCAGTCCCTGCTTGTTGTGGTAGATCTAAAATGAACAGGTGGCCATTTAGTTTCTTTTTTTTTTTTTAAAAAAAAACAAAGCATGCTGAATGTTGATGATGAGTTTTCTGCTGGGAAGAGCTGGAAATACAAATTGTAATTTTTAAAATAGACTGATTTCAACAAACTGTGTAAGGATAAAAAAAATCCATCAATCTAGCAGGACTTGGACATGTGCAATACCTGGAAAAGAAGCATGATCATTTCTGAAGACAGGTGGACCTTTATAACTTAAAGCATTCCTGCATATAAGCAACAATATTGGGTGTATTCTATGGTATATACAAGATCAAATATTGCCCCATGTGTCATTTGTAACTTCCTACTTTTCCACTCAGCAACATCAGAGAGTCTTGAGAAAAGTGTGTTGGGACCTGCTGGATTGGTGTCTTTGTGTTTCCCCCAGGATTCATTCACTCTTCTCCACTTACTCTTTGAAATCAATTCTCCAAAGAGCACTTCTCCACAAATAGCCTAATTTGTAGAGAGCTTCACCAAATACTTTAATGCTTAGTACTGAAGGAGATTATTAAGTTATACTCTCTATGAAAGTGCTGTCCATTCAAAAAATTACAATTTATTTCGCGTGCTCTCAGCAAAAATGTAAATTGTGTAATGGCAATCTGAACTTAATAATCTTGTTACACATGTTTGAAAAACTTCCAGTGGGCCAACATTAAAAAAAAAAGACAAAAAACCACAACAAAACTTTACAGGTATGTAAACTTAAACACATGAGGAATCTAAATATGGAAAGTTCCAGCATGGAATTTGTTCCAAGGAAGATATTGGAGTCTGGGAATCTGGACATTTCAATTTCTGGAGTATTTCTGCTATTGATTCTGTAGAGAAGCAGTTAGAGCAACTTTTCTTTTCTCCCACAGCAAATTCTGAACCATATTTTGGATGACATAGAGTATTTTGTTACCAAACTGCAAAAAGCTGCTGAAGCATTTGCTGAACTTTCAAAGAGGAAGAAAACTAAAAAAAATAAAAAGAAAGGACCTGGAGGTAAGAGCTCATGCTTCACACAGTTCTCTTTCTCTCAGAATCATTTAAGGAGCTAGGAAATTTCTTTTTGAGAGGTTTTTTTTATTTTTAATCAGTGTAGCAATTTTCTCTCAATTCGAGCACAAAAGTTCCTATCCAGAATTTGCTTAGAAGGAAACCTATGATTGAAGCCAATGGGGAATGACTAATTGGAGATGTGACCACAGAATATGCTCCTGCCTTGGTTCTATATTTACAAAATTCAGTGAGATGGTAAATTTATTATGTATTTTGTTGTTTACTATGTCTGAAATATTTATGGAAGCCATATGCATATAAATGGGCGTATAAAAATCTCATTTTGTTCCCCAGAGGGTGTTCTTACTCTCCGTGCAAAGCCACCACCCCCAGATGAATTTGTTGACTGCTTCCAGAAATTCAAGCATGGCTTCAATCTTCTGGTAAGTGATGGCAGCTGGTGGGTGTGAGATGTGAGGCCAGAGCAGGGCTGGCCACCTCTGGGCTAGCTTGGCCTCTGAGCTTTGGGCTGCTGCCCCTCAGGTTCTCTACATGATGACTAAATGAGATTATTTGGCCTTCAGCATCGTTGTGTGTCTTCCTTTCCTGGTCTTTTGAAGCCTTTTACTTGGGAAATGTGATTTTTGAATGGTAAAAGAATTCCTGGGGGTGGTGGTGGTGGGGGTGGTGTCTGTGGGGCTCGCAGCTCTGTTGTGTGTTTGCCAGCATCACCAGCTGTGGCCTTAATTTGATTTTATTCAGCCATGTCCATCAGACTCCCTGTGCTTGTTGCCATCATTACCCAGGACCTTCTGGCCTCAGAACGTTCCATCCAACAAATTGTTGTCTCTTTATAGGCCCTCAATAAGCAGAGATAAAAATTCAAGAGCCTTCTGCTGGCATCTCCTCTTCTGCAAGTGGCAGTCTCCTATTCAAGGGAGGCAGCATGTGGGACATCTTCAAAACATTTTCTGCCAGACACTGACTGTCTCTTCCAATTGCTGCCCAGGCTGTGCCAGTGCCCTTGAATGCACAGAGTCAAATCAGCTTCTTTCTTCCTCCTGGAGAATGAATTCTGATTGCAGGGCCATAGGAAATATTGAGACATGTTAAAAATATCTTTTAAAAAAACCCCAAAAAAACAAAACAAAACTACATCAACTGCTGTGGTTCTGACCTTAAGGGATTGCTGTTTTGAGGGAGGATGAATATCTTGGAACATGCTTATCCTTCTCAGTAAAAGATGTGATGTCCAGGGTTATTTTCCATTCTTTTTACCACACTGCATTTCAATAAGTTTTTTACTTAAGAACAATCCGTGTGTCTTTGAATCTTTCTCTTCTGTGCAGAGAAGTCACAGCTCTTGTTTTGATGCTCAGCAGCACCTGTGAATCACCCGGTTCTAGTGCTGCTTTTGAGGAGCTGTGCTGTGACAATGCTTTAACAATGCTTTACTTCAGCATCTTTGCAAGAGCAAGAAAAGCCCTGAAATTTGTGCTTCGTGTCAGGCAAGGAGAACTGTATAAAATGAAAGAATCTGGTTTAAAAAGAAAAGGAGTAGCTAGAAGAATAGAGTAAAATGGAAATTGGTTTAGAAACTCATGCTGGAAGCTTCTAGAAATGCCTGCCATATGTCAAAAAGCTTTAGATAGTCTGGGAATGGGATGTTATGACTGAAGAACAATGTATAGGAAGTTATTAGAAGCAAAAACACATCCTCCTCCTTTCTTCATTTGGAGGGATGGTTGGATGTAAAAGCAGAACAAGGGTGGCCAAAAACAGTTTGAGGAACAGATGGCAAGATGCAATAGAAACTACTGTAACTCTTTAAAGCACATTTGGGCTTCCTATTTCTGGAGCCAGCAAAGCCAATGGGTGATCAGTAGCTAAAAGAAAACTCTATCAGCAAATTTGAATGCTTTGGGGGTTTTAGAATATTTTTTTCAATTGTGGTGTTTGGTCATAGGTTGGATTTGATGATCTCAGACGTCTCTCATAGAAATACCTTATTATAATAGCTAAAATGATAGATGAAATTCACTATTGATAGGTGTGATAGTCATGGACTAGTGAGAAAAAAATCACATGATAAAATAAATCAGAACAAAATGTTGATGTAACAGTGGGTTTTGCAGGCCAAGAACTGGACCTGAGAAGGGATGGCCATTCTTATGTGAATTATTTATTGTCTTTACAGTTAAATATCTCTTAAAATTTGTTTTATTCCTTCAGGCCAAGTTGAAGTTTCATATCCAAAATCCTAGTGCAGCTGATCTGGTTCATTTCCTCTTTACCCCACTACATATGGTAAGGCTTAACAGTTTTCTAAGGGTTCACCTTCAGAACTCTTGTATTTCTATGCTCTGTAACATTTTGAGTGATAACAAGATTGAAATGTTGTGTCCCTGGACAATAAGTAAGGAGAAATGTTTGTGTCTTGGGATGAGGTTTTCTTTAGAAAATAATTTATATTATTTTCTGCATATTTTCCCTTCTATTAAATGTATTTTAAAAAATCATCTTTAGCCTTGTGTTACACTTTGCCATTATAATTTTTAACAAGCAATAAAAAATTGAGGTTCTCTACATAATGCAGGAAGAGAGCTGAGAGCATATTTAATGGAAGAATGTGTGGCTTTGATCAGTAAAGCAAAAATTACATTGCCCAGAGTGGGTCTAAATAAAAAATGGTTGGTGACCAGAACAACAATTCTCCAGGAATAAATGGTTCAGTTAATTTTAGGACATCAAGACACACTGTTAGATTCTTAGAGGAGTTTTTACCTCTGAGGGAGTGTTTTTATGAGTAATGACTGTTTCCTAGCAGCAACGGGGATAACATACATTCACAGTTTCTTCCTTACTGACAACGTGCGTGTTCTTGGCATTGTTTTAATCCTTGGATTTAGGTGGTGCAGACAACAGGAGGTCCAGAGCTTGCTAGCACAGTGCTCAGCCCCCTCCTGACAAAAGACACCATAGACTTCCTGCGGTACACCGTCACCAGCGAGGAGGGACAGCTGTGGATGTCCCTGGGTGATTCCTGGACCAAAGCCAGGTGAGAAAAAAACATCTTCAGGTTTTAGAGGACATTCTCTAAGCCAAAATTGATTGGCATGTATTAGAACCTTGGGCACAGAGAATTTTAAGCTTTCTGGGCTGACTGGCACTGACCCCCAGGAGAACACTGCATTTGACTTGAAGCTTTAGAGAAGGATCCCAAAATTGAGTGATAGAACTGGGATTGTGGGTGTGGAGTTTGGATAGAAGTGTGTGATATCACAGGGTGAAAAACGTAAGACTTTAAGGTTTTGGGACATAGTAATAGATATAAAGCAAGGTAGAGGTTTTAAGGTGTTGGCCTTGTCCTTCTTTTTCACCTTCTTCTTCCTGAGTTTGGGTGATATTGTGGGATTGGGTGGAAAAATCCACAATGCTGGCCACAGGTGGTTGGTTATTGGGTTAAAAGTAAAAAAAAAATAAAAAATCAGCTGTCATTTCTTAATTGGTTTGTTTACGCTTGAAAGGCCTTGCAGAGAGAGACCATCATCACCATTTCTACCTTGTTAGCTTGGTGTGCTGAGAACTGAGGTTCTATAATATTGATAAGAACTAATAAACATCTGAGTCCCAATGAAACCAACATCTCTCTGGCTTTAACCCCAACCCTGAAAGAAGTAGATAAGCTACAACAAATATCCACAGATATTTGGTCTTAATCAGGTTATCCACCCCCCGATAAATGCAATATTTCTTTGTTGGATTTGTCTAAGGATTTGGACTCTTGAGAACTGTTCTTTAAAGGTTTTGGAAAGGAACTCTTTAGCTTCACTGGGATTTGGGATCTCAAGCAGAGACCAAATGCAGAGAGAGTGTTTTTGGGTTTTTTTTCTCAGTGATATCCAGAACCTTTTGACATAATCTTCTGGAGTATTCTTTTCTGAACTGTCCCTTGCATGTTTCCAGTTGCTTTTCACCGTTATTTTTCCAGTCCATCTATCTGGACTTCATTAATAAACAATTTGGATATGCAATAAAGAGTGATTAAAAATCAAATAATAGCTACAAGTGTTTGTTTTCAATTTCCAATAATTATTCAAAGTTAAAAATTTGCAATGTCTTCACTTCTTTAAAAGAACCATAATGTTATAAAAATGTTTATAATTATTAAAATGTTTATTGACTGAACTTTGCCACATGTGCATACCTTACACATTGCATTTAATGAATTCACTGTTATGATTTAGCTTAGCTGAAAGTTAACTTCTTTATGCACTTGTTGGATTCAAGGTAATTCTGTAGTTTGAAATTAGGTGAAATGAGCATGCAAAAGGAAAATCTTAAATTAGCAAAGTGCATTTTGACTCTATAATCTGTGGTAGATAAGTACATTTGCTGATGATGAAGTATGCAATCACTTGGGCTGGAAATGTTTTTTGTGTTTATTCATCCCAACTCCTAAGTTTTAGATTGGAACACAAATATCTACCAGATGGATTTTGGTTTTATTTATTATGTTATTAATTATTTGGTTGATTGAAAGCTGTAGAGAAGGGAAGGCTGCATGGAAGGAGTAGAAATGGCCTCATAGCACTGGAGTCTTGTGCAGGGAAAATGGATCAGTGGGCAAAATAATGGGCTCCTTGTCTTGGAACTACTCCATTTGTTTAGCCCATCCTGAAAAGGGGTAATGGAAAGAGAAATAGCTCATGTTTGGTAGTGAAGAATGAAGCACTTTAAGTGCAGTTAGCTTATCTGTGTGGATGAGAATTGATGGTGAGATTGATCTCAGCATCCAGAGGTGCTCTGGGGTGAGACGTAGCAGGAGAGGGAAATGATGAAAGCAGGGATTACTGGCCAAGCCCAATTTCGCAGGCTGGGAATTGCTGACTGCTCATGTGACTGGCAGCTTTTGTCCCTTGATTTTGAGCAGTGTCAGCAACCAGCCTGTTCAAAAAGACTGCGATGTACATTCCTGCTTCTGCTTCTGCTGTGAAGACACAACAATTTATGTTGTGGGACAGAGTGTCATGTGCAGTGTAAAGGCAGGGCAGGAAAGCATCAGTTTAGGGGTTTGGTATTACAACAGAGAATGCTAGTGGAACTCTGAAAAGTAGTACAGTATTTTATAAAGACTAATCTGGACTATGAAAATGTGATGATAATTCTTGTATCCTGGAGCATGTAGATTTGGATGGGGTTTATGTCTGTAAAAGCTATTGGTTTTTTGGGTTTTTTTTTGTTTTGTTTTGTTTATTTTGGTGTAGCTGGGCCCCCTAAGCTTCCATGTTTCATATTTGCTTTCAGGTGTTTTTACAAAACTGGCCTTTTCTCTGAAGTCTTTTGTTGGTTCTTTCACACAAATAGAGCATTGCAATATTTCCCCCATGTCTTACCATTAAAACAAGTCCTGTATTTGCTTGGATTGGTTCTCCTGTTACCCATCCTTTGCTATAAAGCTGAAGTTTGTTGTGTTTTAGCACTGGCGTGTCCTTGAGGAAGCAGCAAGTTCCTTCTGCAGGGCACTGCAGGGAGGGTAGCTGATGTAAATAAATGTGTTCTGCTGATTCTCCCTAACCCAGCACAGATTCTACCTGTGCTGTAATCCCAGCCTCTGCTCTATACTAAGAAAAATTCTAAAGCATTTCACTCTATAGGAAGCCTATTAAGCCAGCATTCACCTGGCCCTTGACACAGCTTTCTAATTTGCTTTTCACTCAGAGCTGAATGGCCAAAAGACCATTTTATTCCCCCGTATGTCCCCCGCTTCCGAAACGGGTGGGAGCCTCCTTTGCTGAACTTCATGGGAGCTCCAAAGGAGCAGGAGCTCAACCACTTGGCTGAGTCTGTGGCAAACGTGGCAGAGCAGCAGCGGAAGCAAGAGATGAAGAGACTGTCCAGTGAGGTGAGTTCCTGCAAAATTATCCCGCTAATGAGCTAATTAACAGCAGCCCCTTCCTTCCTAAGGACAGCATTCAGGGGTGCTCCTGGAGTAACCCTGCTCTGGCTCCTGTTCTGCCAGTGGAAGTTATAGGAAGCCAAGTACCTGCCCAGACACCAAAATTGTAATTCAGGAACACAGAATTTTGGGTTTTTTGGCTAATGCTCTCCTCGAATTTCTGCGCTTCCAGCCTCAGCTGGGAGGGCAATCCAAGCCCCTAAGGTTCAGTTTGATTGAGCCCTGCTACCAGATCCCATTGATTTTGAGGATAAATGCTTTGGGCAGTGTTTGAACCAAAGTGCTGCCAATCACAGGCTCACAATCTGAAAGAAAGGAACCGTCCTTCTTTGGTGGAATTTTGGATTTCAACTGCTTCTTCATAAATGTGAAATTTATTGTTCTTTTCATGAATCTATTGATACTTTTACTGTATTGCTGATAAATATTCAGAGGTGCTCTCAGGGCAATACCATGTCTAGTAGGTCTACCTCAAAAAAAAAAACCAACTGCTGATTAGGAAAATTACTGTATAAAACATTTTCCTGAGCTTTTCTTCAAAAGAATGTCACAAATTTAGCAAAAGTTAGGTTATTCTCTTTAAAGAATGGAAAGATGCATCATCATCTAAAGTCTTTAAAGAAACCAGGGGGCATTTTCTGACCAATTTTACAGCCAGCCCTTTGTTTCTCAACCAAGATTCTATCCCTACTTTTTCAATAGAATTTCTCAGAAAATGAACTTTGATTTTTGTGAAAATTATTAGAATATGTATGGATTTAGTTCTTTTTAATTAACAACAACAACAACAACAACAACAACAAAAAGGTATTGTCTTTTAAAGCATAAATTTATTTTTCCTTTTGGAGGGTTTTGTCTTTTGTTTGGAGGGCACAAGATTTAATTTAAATTTAAATTTTATTATTCTATACTGGTTTTAGTTTAAATCTCATGTTAGTTAATCCAATATTCCCTTTTAGCAGCTGTGAGGTGGAAGTACCCTAAGAATTTCCTAAGTTCACTTAGGAGTCTTTTCTATCTTGGGGAATTATTATTGGCTGTTATGGGATATTGTTTTCTTGCAGATCAATTCTCAAATTTGAGGTACCAAAGCCTCCTTAGAAAAAAAACTTCCTGGTCACATTAAGACTTTATTTTAATGAAAATCTCTGTTAGTCAGAAAAAAAA
>VWZN01000225.1:208499-218612 GCA_013396955.1 Regulus satrapa
ACAAACCCTGCCAAGCAGAGGAGAGATAACATGATACCTATTTGATTACTTAAAGCACTGTTTGGCACTATGCCTAGCAAGGTACACAAGAATAAATGTGATAAAAAGTAAGTTATTGCCAGTGATTCATTTTGAGAATAAAACTATTTAGTAAAGGTAATGGGCACAGTAATGTGAAATGTAGCTTTTGTCATTGCTGTCACCCCCCCTTACAGAGTGACCTCCCAAAAAACATCAAATATTGTCTCATTTTTCACTGTTGATCTACATTTCCATGTGTTTTTTTTTTTTATTGTGTTCCTTAATAATAATAATACTAAACATCAACAACAGACAACAGTATTGAAACTTTTCCAATCATATTTTAAAAAAATCATTAATTTGTCTCTTCTGATGATTCTAAGACTTTCATGTTATTTATTTACATAACAACCTAAAACAAATTGGAAGGGGGAGAATATATTGAGATATTTCAGTTGCTTGTATTTTAGTTGCTTGATTTCATTTCAGTCTTTTTTCACGCGCTGGTAGTTGTTTGTGCCAACTTAACCTCTTTGTCCTAACCTTCAAAAGACACACACACACACATTAAAAAAAAACAACCCAAGCAACCAAAAATATATATCCCAGTTCAATGAAGCAATTTGTGTGCCTGCTTCCTGGGATGTCAGGCATTGGTTTCATGACTGTCACTGACTCCCACAAGGTTCTGGGCAAACGATTTCACCTTGGTACCTTGGCCCCCTGTGCCCAGTCCTCCCTAGCACATCCCTGGGGGAAAAGGCACTGAGCTGCTTAATTGCTGGGAAAAGCTGCAGGTGCTCAGCTGGAAAAAGCTGCCTGAGTGCAAAATGCTGTTTTGTCTGCACCCTGGAGTGGGTGATACTGGGGTAATTATTCATTCTGGAGTCTGCCCTCACAGCTTGTTCAATGTGGAGCGCTGGGAAAATCAGATGAGAGTGGAAGGGTTTGTCTGGTGCTGATAATTTGTGTCGCGTGGAATTCACCTCCCCAGAACCACGGCTGTCTGTGGAGAGCTGTGCTGGGAGTGGACAGAGGGTGCATGGCCCTGTTCTCCCTGCTGGGCAGGGCTCTGGTATCAGGAAAACCATACTGCAAGTTCCCACCCCTAAAAAAAAATCTTTTTTTCTTTCCATTCCTGAATTCCTGAATCTTAAGATCTGGTCACACGGGCAGGTCTTGAGATCTGGTCACACGGGCAGGTCTTGAGATCTGGTCACACGGGCAGGTCTTGAGAACTGGTCACACGTGCAGGGCCTAAGATCTGGGCANATCTGGTCACACGGGCAGGTCTTGAGATCTGGTCACACGGGCAGGTCTTGAGATCTGGTCACACGTGCAGGTCTTAAGATCTGGTCACACGTGCAGGTCCTAGAACAGGGGTTTCAAGACAGAGGCAGTTCAGCAAAGAGGACTTCAAATGGTGGTGAAACAACCAGCAGAGAGTGTGCAGTCAGGCTGAAGAGATGCAAACAATTGCATGTGTGAAGTAAAATGAATTCCTGGTTCCTAGGTGCCTTTTGATGTAAGGCATAAGCCAGGTGACACTGGAGATTATTTTCCAAAGACGTCTTGATAACAGTGTTTTAAAGAATATTCTATTTGTATGGGGAGTTCTGTGGGGTTTAATTGCTTTTCATAAACCCTCAGTCTCCTGAGCAAGTGTCCCTCAGGGATGCCACGTCAGACACCTGGAGATAGAGATTAGATGAGTAACTTTTCTGTAGCCACATTAACAGAGATAAGAAAAGAATAAGCCAAAAGCAAAAACAAAACAGGAGAAAGCTAAAAAAAAAAAGAAAAAAACCCCACAACAACCCAGGCTTAAAGGTTTGGCAAATTCTGGTGAATCTCAGCCAGTCTAACTTGGGCAGCTGGATGGTATATGGAAAGGATAAAAAAATTAGCTATTTCAATATCATAATACCCACAAATGAACTGTTAATCTTGGTCTTGTTTTTGGAAATGGTGATTAAAATCATTCTTGCCTAGAAGGGGAGTGTCAATGCTGAATTTAAGATGGGGGTTTTTTTTTAAAAAAAAAAAAAAAAAAAAAAATTCTTAAAGCCTTGAATGTGTTTACATATGTGCTTTTGATAAAGTATGATCATTTTCCTTAATTAGAAGACATCATTATACTACCTCTCACACTCCTTTTTACAATTCTTCACAGACTATAGCCATATTCAGTGAGGGTGTGACATGAATGAGCTTTCCCATATTATGGCCTTGCAATACAGTGATATTTTTACTTCATTTCTTACACAGACTTACTGTTGGCTGGGCTAGAGGTTTGTAGCTTGAAGAGTGCACCCAGAACAGAAGCTCAGAGCAGTTTTACTGCGCAGCTTATTTTAAACCAGTTCAGCCATTGTTTATAAGTTGCTGTAGTGATATCTGAGAAATGCCACGGCCCTTGCCCCAGAGATCTGTTTTTCTGAAGAGCATCCGCTGCAATATTAATGCAGTGGGGATGGAAATTCTTTTATTCTCATCCTTTTGATCTCCGCGTTGAAATGCAGCGGTTATTAACTTTTCATGGCAGCGCTGTGGGCACCTGAGGATGGGGGAATGCTGGCAGGGCTCCCAGGGGAGGGGCTGGGTGGATGACACTAACCCCTTGGTGGCTTTGTTCCCTTTTTTGTCTTGCAGCCTCCTGGCGTCCCCGACTACCCCCCGGCGGATGGGTATGCATTCAGTAACACGGTGTACAAGAGAGGGACTCTGCTGGACCAGGGGGCAGCTGTGGCTGCCTTTAAGCAAACTGTTAGCCGACATGTAGATAGGTAACCCTGCCCCGTGGTGCTGTGGAAAACTGTCCCCACTTCTTGCTCTTTTGGGGTGGCGGGGTCTGTGGCTGCCTCTGGTCGTGCCATTGTCTCTGCTGGGGAAGCAGTTCTGTTTAGCTGTGGGTATCCTGCTTTTCCTTGTCTGAAGTGTATCAATGAGACTCTTCTTTGTGGGATTTCTATGAAATGTCCTGTTTATCTATGATGTTAAATTGCTGTTTTTGTCAAAAACAGTACGGCGGGCTTCCAACCCAATTGCACGCACAGAATCCACCCATTTTGGTTAAATTTTTGTTCTGATTTGTTTCATGTTTAAATACATTCTTTGCTCTTTTCAGAATTACAAAGAATGACAAGCCTGCTCTGAGAGTCACCTGTCCTTGTTTTGATTGATTGTTTGATTTTCTCAGCTGCTCACTTAGTGCTCCGTCATCTCCTGCTTTTTGTTTTCTGGGCTGGTGTATAAATACCCATTTTCAGAACAGTGACACCTTGTCTCTTCCATTGTCTTTCAAACATTACAGAAATTGCTCTGAAATGTTTGCATAGCAAGCAGTGTCTTCCTGCACATCCTCTTTCACCCCCTTCATATTGTCTTAAAACTGAATACCTTGACAAGATGATAAGGAGTGATCCTTGGCCTTGTCTCTGGGAAGAATTCATACCAGCACAAACTGTGGAAGCAGATCAGTAAAGAAGCATTGGACTTGCTCTCTTGTACTAAACTATATTCCATTTACACTATATCAAAAGTATTTTGTCTTATGAGCCATGGAAGATGTTTAAGCTAAGTTTTGGCGATCAACTTGCTGGTTAAAACATCCCCAGTATAACTCTTTTGATGAAAACCCTTCCAGAATCCCTAGTTTTGAGCCATGTGCTAAAAAATCCTGTTGTTAGTCTGCATGTAAGCCAACTCCCATGTGGTGTGCAGGTTGAAGACACAATTATTTTCCTGAATTTTGGATTTATTCTTCATAGCAACAGCAGCAGAATAGTAATCTCTTAATGGTTTTCTCAAACTTGATTGCCTGTTGCATTCTTCCCTCTGGCACCAGTCATCTTGAAATCTAGATGATCTGCCCTCTAAATTCCTTTCCCTGACCTGTAATGTGCTAAGATCTGTTTTGTCCTTTCAGAGTAAGAATATTCCATGCAAAGGTTTTTGCCTCCACTTCACTATTAGAGAAAGAATCTTACTGCACTGAACTGCTGATGATATCAGGGTGTCTGTCTGGAACTGAAAGAATTATCCAAGCCTCCTTTGTGGCGGGTAAAGAGAAATGGGTGTTTCTAAAAGCAGTTCATGAAAGGTGAAATCAGTCTTTGGAAAGCTGTGGAATGAGACCTGCTGTAGCTCAGCCTGTTCCTCACCACGGGTGTAAGACATGCTTCCCTTGGGTGATGCAAATAAAGAGTCAGAGCCTCAGACTTTCGGTGGATGTGAGGTATTTTGGGAACTCGGATGGCACAAGAGCACTGAACAATTTTCAGTAAGCTCTGTGCTGTTTCAAAGCGGCAGGTCTTTTTGCTGTGTGGTTTGGCTTTTTGAAGAAGAACCCTCTGAAAGTCTGTGCAACCCTCTAGGCTCTCGAGCAATGTACAGAGAAGAGCTGAGGGCTGAAATTTTGGTATATCTGATAGGCAGGAGAGGAAACACAGTGGAGGATGGACGGAGGGAAGTGATTGGGATATTTGTGTCCAGAGTAAACTGGCTCATTAGGCTGGGCTTGAAGAATTAGGGTCTCTTCACAAGCTTGCATCCATTGTCTGGCCCATGTTCTGGGCATGTTGCTGAGTTGAGTAAAACTAAAATGTAGGCATTTAAAAAAATTCTTCCTGAGTTATATTTTTTGGAAGGAATCAGGATAGTTAGGTGTGGACAAAATAGGAAGATGCAGTTATTGAAATTATTTAGGAAAGGCTGCCTAAAAGTAAAGGTATTGTCGGAGCTACGTTAGTCATGTCTCTGAGGTAGTAAGAAAGAAAATCAAAATTATATGAATTTTAAGGGAGGGTAGTAGGAAAAAATGGTGTTACACGTTGTTCAGCCTCTTAATAGCTGTACTGCAGGCTAGGGGTCATCCCCTGCTTTTCACTCTCTCCTTAAATACTCCTAATGTTTTGTCTTCCTTTCAAAATAATCTTTCAATCTGAATATGATTTTCCTTGGTTCTGCTCTTCAAGTCAAGTGAGACAGTTCTCCACAGCCATGCAATAGCCTGGTAGCTGCTGGATTGCTCAGGCACACCTGGAACCCAGAGTTACACAGCAGCAGCAACCGCCTGTGTTCTTATCCCCAGACTGTGACCTTGTACCCAGCATTTCAAGCCATGGATTGCTCATGTTTTAATTAGCTGTTTGCATTCATTCATTCATGTATTTGTGTATTTATTCATGTGGGATTTTTTTTTGTTTGTTTGTTTGCTTGCTTTCTGTACTGTCCAGTATGGGTTTATGTTGTTTGGTGTAAATTGCAGCAATTGTATAAAGTTACTGGGAGGTTTTGTAGACCTGTTTGGAGTGGGCTGGGGACTTCTCAAGTGAAAAATTGTTATGTCAGATAAAGGAGTAGCTCTGTAACCAAAGGCATTCTAGGCATGTCTTTCCTCATGGAAACAAAGACACAGAGCTTACTGTAATGTGCCATGGTCTACAGTGAATCCTGTGTGCAACTGGAAAGAAGTTATTTCTCATTCTTAATTGATAAAGTAACTTGAAGTTGTTAAAGTTGATGACATCTTATGGTCAATTAAGAAAACAGATCTACAATAGGTCAACATTTTTTAGAGTTTAACTCCATTGCTACTGATGGCAAAAACTAATTAATCTATGATATATTTGAAACAATCTGTGAGGGACACTAAAGATGCAATTTCCTACAAAGCCCAAGATATCAGTTATATCCTAAGTATAGTCACTTGATTATATGGCAAATGACTCTTCGACCTTCTGTAGGAAAACAAACTAGAGTACATGTTTATTTTGAAACAATAGCACCTGCTAATCTAGGTCGTTATCATACATCTTGCAAGCAGCCAGCTGATAAAGATTAGCAGTTCTTGAAGCCTGTGTATTTCAGCCACCTCTTTCTTTCGTTTTGTTTGTACTCTTTTTTTGGCACTTAAATCAGTGTATTATGAATAGGTAGCTCTGCAGCAGCATCATATTATGGTTGAGAGGGTTTTGTTTTAAAAAGTGTTTTGCAGGTTATTCAAAGAGGGAATTTTATGGTTTTAGTTGCTTGACTGTCTCGCTGAACAATAGTCTGCTCTTTGCTTTGCAGAAACTATGAAGCACACAATAAAGCACAGAGCAAGAAATACGCCAAATGCAAGTACGAATTCGTGGCAAGAAACAACAGTGAGCTTTCTGTCATGAAAGAAGAGATTGTGGAGGTAATTTTGTTTGCAAAGACAACATGCAAATTCCTGGTGCCACTCAAAGAGTACCTTTCCTGCGGACAGTGTGGCTTTCCTCAGTGTTTGCCTCAGTGTGTTTGACTTGTCTGCCTTAGTATGGAAAGTTCAGTTAATTTGTTTTGCATCAATTTTGCTGACTTAGGAGGAGAGATCCGTGCTCAAAATACATTTGTGTGTTCCTTCCACCTTCTTAGTGTTGCTTTGAAACATTAAGTGTTGTTTAAATAACTATCTGTGTACACATAGGGTGTAGTGAAGGACTGCTCTTTCTGAGAGGATGTGGTACCATAAAAGTGAGATACATTTGGAAGGGAGAGAGCAACAAAGAGAGCAAATGCTGAGTATGAGAATGTGGGGCAGGCAGTCAGACTTCTGCCCATTCCCTATTTATAAAGAAGTGTTGTGCCTCCAAATTTGTGCTCTCCCAGAGCTGCCTTTACTTGGATTATTAGCAATTATTCCTTTTGTCAACAGCATGTGGGTTGTAGAGACGGCAGCATCTCTGTGCAAGTATTTGATTTTATTTTTTTTTTTCACTGTCTGATCCAGCACAATCCTGAATTTTACAGAACTTCATTACACACTTTCTTGAGAGCCCCATTTTGAAAAGTGCAGTAGAACCACGTGGAATTAATGATGGTGAGAATCAGGGCAGTTCCAGGGGTTTCTCAGAGGACACATCAGTGCAAGATCTGTTGGCAGATGCAGAACCTGGCAAAGCTGTGGCTTCGTTTTGAAGCCATTCACAGCCTAAGTACTGGCAGGAAGAAAGTCAGAAAAGATATGTAATAAATGTACCAAATGATTTCAGATTCTGGATGACAGAAAGCAGTGGTGGAAGGTTCAGAACAAAAGCGGCAGCACGGGCTTTGTGCCAAACAACATTTTGGACCCTCTGAGGAACGTGGAAGGCGGTCAGGGATGGCCAGAGCCTGCCTACACCCGCACCATCCAGGTACTGCCCATCCCGGGAGCAAAACCCCCTCTGGGAGTGTCTGAGTGTGCATGTAGAGGAGGGAGAGAGCCACAGCAAGGCTGAAATAGCTCCCTGTTCCACTGATGCATCACAAAAAAAATTTTACATTTCTCGTAGAGGCTGAAGGTGATGTCTGTATTTCACAGAGAATACAGCTGATAGAGATACTGCAAAATGGTTTGCCCCGGTTTCGTTTTTGTTTTGTTTTGTTTTAACTGCTTATTTGCTTTGAGGTGGTAACTTCAGTCCTAATGGATGTATATGCATTTATTTTAATTGCAAATATCCTTTGTGAATTGATAGCTGTTGATGCCAAAGAAGGAGTTTGAATTATTTAAGGTAGGGTCATCTTTGTTTTTCCTAGAAGAGTGAACTCTAGCTTTTCCTTTCATTTTCTGTCTTTGTGTGTCTCTATCCCAGACTTGAATTTATTTAATTAGCATAATTTTGGAGTCATAAAAAGGAGGTACATTTGCTTTTGAATTCATAAAGCAGGTATTTCTCAATTACTGTGTCTGTGCATCAACAGCACTCTATTATCCTGACCTAATTTTAATTTTCTTTCTTTCATGTAGTGATGTGGAACTAATATTTTTGTTGCTGTTATTTCTTTTATATGTTGAACAGAATTAGAGGGTAAATTACTTTAAAAAAATTATTACATCAGCACAATTATCCATCCAAGTAGGAATACACAGGATAAAATTTAGACAAAATTTAAGGGAGTTAGAGGCTGCTTAAAGGAGAAGGTATATTTTTTAAGACTTCATTATTTTCTTTCTTTTCTTTTTTTTTTTTAAATTTTTTTTTTTTTTAATTAATGATCTTGAAAGTTTAGGCAAACAAGTTTGGATTAATTAAATTCCAGGCCTGCCTCAAAATCAGACTTTTAAACCAAGCTTCTGTTGAAGCTTGATGTTTAATAATTTAATCTCATCTAATATTCATTTGTTGTGTCTCGGCCTTCCAGCTGATGACTGAAAACCAAGAAATACCACGATGTTTTGCAAAATAATGTAGTAGACCTGCCTTGATCATGGTGGGTTTGAACCAGGCCATTTCTGAGCTTTCCTGTCCCGAATTGTTTGCCTGTAACACCTTGGCTCATTCTGCATTGATTGTGGATTTGCCTGTCTGTGAAGTCAAGCATGCATCCAGAGTGCTTTTTCAAATCCTGATTTAAAGATCTGGCTTGGGTATTTTTTTTCTTCCTGTGCATGTTATTTGGTGTGTTTGAAATTTGCCACCAAGTCCCGAGCAGGCTGAGTACAGTTTTGAGAAGAAGTTCTCACACTGTTCTTCTGTAATGCCCTGCAGGTTTTGAAGTTTTCCCTTTAAAGTAATGACAAGGCATGACATATAATTAAATAATAATTTCCACAAAGCATTCTTCATGGACCTATGGAAATTAGGGTCAGGGAACACCGGTTAAGATAAGTTTGTTACTTTGCCCTCTGGCAGCTTATTCTACAGTTCGATCATATTCAAATGTGAGCTTGAAATGCTGTGAAATTATTTATGAATATAATGAATTGCACAGGATAAATGAAGTCTTTACCAAGACATGTCAGTAATGCCGTTTTAACTCCATGGTGATTATTATAATTTTAGCACTGCTGAGCATTCTCATGCCTCTGTTTTCCTGTGATGGACACATAGTTCATTGGGGAAGTGTTTGCAGGACTCAATTTATTTTCACAACAGCATTATGAGAGGAGGTTTGGGTTGGGTTTTTTTGGCTTTTTTTTCTTGCTACTTCTGAAACTGCTGTTATTTCAGAGAGAACTGAGGCCTTGGAGGGGTTGCCCAAAGTCATACAGGAGAATTTGTGGGTAGAGCAAGGAATCAAAGTGCTTCACACCAGTGCCTTTGCCAGACCCTGAACAGGAGCAGGCTCAGTGCCTGGTGCTGTGCAGCTTTTGCTGCTCTCCCAAGTCACCTTCAGCTTTCAAAAAACTGCTTTCCAAAAACTGCTTTCTAAGTGGCCTGGCTGCTGTGGCCACCTGCAGATAAGTGCGATGTGCAAGGGCAGTGCTTTCCTTTGCAGAAAAATAATCTCCAGTGCACTGCTCACCAAAGGGTGTTTGGAGATTATTAGGAAGAATGAAGGATTCCATTGAAAGAGAGAAATTTTTTTTCCACTTTGTTATGCTGCAGACACCCCTTCTCTGAGAGGTGGATGCCTCATTATCACAATTATTCTCAGAGCTGCAAAGTTGATTTTGCTCTCACTCTGTCCCTCTGCCTAGAGACCTCTAAGGCCACACATTACTTTAAATCCTGATTTTTCCCGCAGTTGCTTTCAGGATCTAGTCCCAGATAGTCACTTAAAAGCACTGAGGTGATACTTGCAGGACAATACCTCAGTTATTTAATTATCTTTGTGACTCAGAGGCTGTAACATTGTTTGTCTTCTGGAAAGTGGAAGTAGTTCCAGAAAGCAGTATTTTTGCTTGTTTGATACTCTTGTGCTTTCAGGAGAGCATTTTCCTGAATTCTTCTATTTTCTACTATTGTTAATTATTGTTTATCAGAGTTTTCTCGGGTCTTGGTCATGTAATCGGTTTTGGGGTTTTTTTTATTTTGAGCCAGCACTGATATTTCACTGTCTTGTTATATATGAACATAAAGAGTTTCCCAAGCACTCTGATTTCTTAATTTGTAAAAGTATTGCTGGTGAACCTATGAAATAGTTAATCAACATTTTTTAAACTCTGTTTTAACGTTCTTGAAAATTAAATTCGAAAGATAATTAGGATAGAATTGTGTATCTTGGTGGGCATGTTAATTAATCTCCTGACAAACCTTTTGGGATGAGACAGTTATATTATCAATGATGTGTACAAAATCATTAGGCTGAGAGTACATGTTTTAATAAGGTGCAGTTTGTCCTTTTTTTTTTTTT
>VWZN01000225.1:218629-234572 GCA_013396955.1 Regulus satrapa
TTAAAAAGTGGTGTGTTTTTCTTTTTTTTTTTTTTTTTTTTTTTTTAATGGGGACTAATCCTAGTTAATAACATTTCAAATAAGTAAATTCTGTGAAAAATTTTCTGTAAAAATGTAAAACCACAAAGGTGGTGTATCCCACAAAGAGCTGCTGAGGTGGTTTTTAATAGGATTTTTATGTTTGCACAACAGCTGAACCCACCAAAGTAAATTCTAGCAATAGACCCTGCTGGAAATTTTCTTTTCCAGTCTTGGGTGCCTCCTTGGCCCCTTTGGCTGAATATGAGGGGTTGATTCTCCCTTGTCCTTCAGTGGAGTCCTAGGAAAGGATCCAAACCACAGTGCTGGTGACAAAACGGAGGCTGAATGCTCTGCAGCCCTCTTGGTGGACCTGTGTCACTGTGCAAACAGGAATGTGACACTGAAACGTTCAGAAAGAGAAGAAACTGAAAGCTCTGTGCCTCTGTTAACTTAATGAGAACATTTCCCAGCACTAACACTGGTTTTGGTTGTTTCCAATGCCTTTTCATCTGTTTTTCCCATAGTTTGAATATGTTTATTCTCTTTTTTTTTAAATGCCAAAATATAATTGAAAATATATATTGTTCCCACTCTTTTACACTGATCAAGAATTGGTGTTGGTACCATTAGCATTTTTACTCAAACTTACTATTTTGCTTCCATTAAAAATAGATTGGATCACACTGAATCTTGGTTTTTTTACCAGACGCAGCCTTGGGACTTTTAACAGTTTAAAGCATTTGTTCCAATTTATGTGAATTGAGGTGATCAGAGAGATGAAACACATCCCCTCTGAGGAAAGGCTGAAGGAGCTGGAATTATTCAACCTGGAGAAGTTGGGATTATTCAACTCTGGGGAGACTTTCTAAAGTCAGTACCTAAGGGGGCCAGCAAGAGAGCTGGAGAGGGATTTTACAAGGGCATGGAGAGACAGATCAGGGGATAATGGCTTTAATCTTAAAGAGAATTGGTTTAGATTGAAAATTAAGAAGAAATTCTTTACCATGAGGGTGGTGAGGCCTTGGCACAGGTTGTCCAGAGAAGCTTTGGCTGTCCCATCCCTGGAAGTGTCCAAGGCCAGGTTGGATGGGTGTTTGAGCAATCTGGGAGAGTGGAAGGTGTCCCTGCCTATGGCAGGGGGGTGGAATTAGATGGAACCATCAGGTCCTTCCCAACTCAAACCCTTCTGTGAGTACATGCCTGAGAGCAGCAACCTTTATCTCAATTGCTGAACACATTTCTTGAGCTAGAAAAATTAGCACTGCTGTGACTTAACTCTTATAGTTCTATGTCTGCAAGAGTTCTTTACATTGTCCTGATGATTTTCTATCTATTGGCAGTATTTTCCTTGGGCTTTGTTTTCTATTAAGCCTATTTCCAAGTTTCTGTCTGGGTAGGTGCTCTGAAAAGAGCTGATTGCTTATATGGCACCACATGTGCATGTTTTGTAGACAGCACTCTGTTCCCTGTTCAAAATAAGAATATTAGAATAACTCACTGTTAGTTTCCTAGTGAGTAAAAAGAGGTAATTGCTAAGACTGAATTTAGTTTAAATTGCTAACGTGTATGAAATCTCAGGAGTGATGTGTGTGACAGTTACTTTTTACCTTTCTAACAATACTATTTGATGTGATTTACTCCATTTTCCTCACAGCAATTACTGGGAGAGCTTTCAGAGGTAACTGAATTATTCTTCTGATATTGAATCTCAAAAATGCTTCTTTTGGACTACATGGTCACCAAATTCCATAGTGCATGCTTGGTTCCTTTTATAGCAATGAATAGAAGTGATGGGATGAATGTGTGGATGTCCTCAAAAGATCTGGAGTTAAAAAAAGAAATGTTAAATGGTATTCAAATATATAATTGGCTTTTGGGCACCGTTCAGCAAACTGCAAAGTGTTTTTAAATGTGGTTGCACTTGTAAATTTAGAGTTTGAGTGACGCTTCCAGATTAATTTCTGTTTTCACTGCAGCAAGTTGTTTTGATGAGGCTTATGATTGCAGTACAACATGTTTTTGCAGCTCCATTGAAAGTTACATGTAGTTTTCAGCTATCTCTTTTTCTGGATTATGATTGTGGCAACGTGCAGTGGATGCCTTGGTTTGTAATGAATCCTCTCTTATCATAAAAAAGTTCTACTTTTTCTTTGTGTTTTATTTTTAGAAGGTCAAAACACACATGAGGAAGGTACATTGTGGGGATAACGGGCCAGTAATTGGAATCTGTGAAAAAGATAAAAGGATGGGAATATCACTGGGACCTTTTTGTAGCTGTGAAATTTTAAAATTCCTTGACAAGATTTTGAATCTGTCACAGTACATCTATATATAATAAATTATGGAATATTTGATACAAACCTAGTGAGGCTTTACCTTTCCACCAAAGGCCAAATTTCATAAATATACTTATTCTGCTTGTTCACTTTTATATTATGCATTTCACTTTCCTTGTTATTTGACAATTTTAAAAAGCATTCATTTTCTTAACATGGAAGCAGTAGAATACAGAAAAGTCAATCATGGTTATTTTTTTAATCCCCCCACATTGCACAAAGCAGTTAAGATGAAGGCCTTTGAAAACCAAATGCTGAGATAGAAACAAATGAACAAACAAAAATGTTTAATGGGAGACATTTTGCAGGGATATATGTTTGATTTAACTATTATGGTTTAAGTGAAAAATCATCCAAGGGAAGTAGGAGTTTTTTCTCAGGCTTAACTGAGTGGCTGGAGAAGCCAATGGGATAAATGTTCTGCTGGTTTAAATCAGTATTGCTCTCATGGTTTCCACTCACTACTAAATGTCTTGTTCATCAGCTGGACCTCACTGAGCTGGGGCTTCCTGTACAAAGGCACTTGCTGACATTTAAGGAGCATTTGATCGTTGTCAGGGCAGTGAGCTGCTGCTCAGATTCTAACATATGGCTCTTACAAATATTTCCCTTCTTGATCCGTGGTAAAACCCTCTGCCTCCAAGGAAATAGGGAAAGGTATTTCAGGAAGGAGCAATGAATCTGGAGAATGCATTCATCTCTCTTCATACCAAAGTAAGCAGAGTTCTCATAACTATGAGATGAGGCCAACCCTACTGAGCAAACAAACTTTAATACTGAATCTTCAAGCCATGTTAGTCCAAAATTGTGGAGAGGGAGCACTGTTAAACAGGGAGAGATGGAGTTTGAACTGCTTGAAAGAAAGGGGAGGCATAGGTGGCTTATGGATTTGTCTGTCTTTATGATTGCTCTGGGAAAATATAGGTGTTCTTCTGTAGCTGGTGCCATTCTGAAGGCAAAGAAGAAATTACATCCCATTATTCTTGAGACACCTGATAGTTAGTTATTAGCAGCAAGGTAATTTACATGTTGTTAGAACTGCATGAAGTGAGGGAGAAAAAAATAACAGCCCTATTCCAAGAGCTGAGAAATATGGGGCTTGTTTTTTACTCAGATTATTGCCTTGAGATGGCTTGTAGTGGTCATGTCAATAGATGAAAAGGCAGGGAGGAATGGATAGGAGGAGCAGGAACCCCTTAAGTGCTGTCTGCAGCTCAAGAAACAATGTGTTATTCTATCAGCAGTGACATTTAGAAGTTAAAACACTAGTTGATGTTAGGTATGCCTAGATATAGTAATTTTAAAAAGTTTTCATTTTTTGGGTTTTTTTTTTCCATAGCGTGATTTTTACACTGATAAAGTTCAACAACTCAAAAACTTTGAAAACTGTTAAAAAGTATGAGGTGATAGAAGTTAGGGATTTTTAAACACTCTCATTTATAGAATTCATCTTTTTGAAAGAAATAAATGCATTTCAGACAATTTAATTGCTGTGAGCCTTGTGTAGGGCGGGGGAGGAAATTGATGCCAAACATCGATGCCAGATCAACTTTTTGGCAAACTCTGGAACTATATCTGGCAGGTGGGACGCCTTTGCGGAACAAACCGCCCCATTTTGGTGTGAAGTCTGGCTTTGTCTGACGTCTTGCCCAAATTCTGCTTCCTGACCGAGCCTCTCTGCATCCTTTCAGAAGCAGAGGACCGACTACGTCGCGAAGCAACCCGACCCGGTCCCCGCGACGCCCTCGCCGCCCCCCACGCCCGCTCCTGTCCCCGTGGCCGTCCCCATGCCCCCCAGTGCCCCAGCTCCCATCCCAGTCCCCGTGCCCAAGGCGCCGGCCGCCGTCAGCCGCCAGAGCAGCACCTCCAGCGACAGCGGGGGCAGCGTGGCCCGCGACGCGCAGCGGCAGAAGCAAATCCCTGTGGATCGTAAGTTTGCCCCAAGAAGCCAGATTAAAAAAAAGCTTTCCTCCCCCCCGCCCCCGTGTGTTTGGGTTGGTTCTGAAGTCCCTTCAAGCGGTGTTTCAGATGAATCTTTATGGGGAAATTTAGATTTAGCTTTACGTTTAAAATACAGGTTTGCTATGGATGTGGGCTCTGACCCACGCTTACCATTACCATAATGGTAATTGGGGAAAAACTATTAGGATGTATCCCATCCTAAATTATGGAATCATCAGGCTGGAAGAGAACTTCAAGATCGTGGACTCCAACCCATGCCCTAACACCTCAACTAAACCATGGCACCGAGTGCCACATCCAGTCTTTTTTAAACACATCCAGGGATGGTGACTCCACCTCCTCCCCGGGCAAACCATTCCAGCACTTTATCACTCTTTCTGTAAAAAACCTTTTTTCTAACATTTAACCTTAATTTCTTGTGTCTGGGATCTCTAGTCAGTGGTTTTTAACACAGGAAATGCCCATGTTGATATTCTGTCTAATACACGTTTTCCACCTGAACTCACTGCCACATTACAACCTAAGTCTTTTTAAAAATCAGTCACGTTTTTTTCACTCTTCAATTCATGGTCATCCATATTTCTAGGTCATTTGCACCATTCTGAAACATCCATTCAGGGCTTCAAGAACATTTTCCAGGTCTGGCTGATGCACAGGAGTCGTGCTGTAATAGTTTTGTAGAATTACACTGCAGTCGGGCTTGGTTGAAGCAGCAGCAGCTGGCAGGCCATGGAGCAGACTTTGGTGTCCTTGTCCCAGGAGGACAGAGGAACATATTTCCATGCCTCTGTAGCTGGAAAAACTTGTGCATCCAACAGCGTGTGGCTGTATGGAGAGGTTCTGATTAAGGCTGACTTGTAAATATGTCAGTTGAGGCAGGCTGAGGGTGCTGCTCTGTTCTGACTGAAAAGCAGGAAGGGTTGGAAAAGCTTATTTTTTCAGTAATTTCTGTCCTAAATGCACTTTAGGCGGTGTGATTGCTTGGCTTAGAAATAACTGAAACGTGTAGGCAAGCATTTGCTACAGCTTTTAAAGTAAGAGCTGTAAAAATAATGAGCTTTTTGGTAGTTCAAGGGTTGACAGCTTTTCATATCCTCTGCCTCACTGCCTTACCAGCAAATCCTGCTTCCACCTAAGGTCAGAAACTGGCATTGAGCATAATCCCTTCTGGGGAAGGGCTTCTTTGGCCCCTGTCCCCAGTGGATGGGAAGTGTCCCCGTGTGGATAATCCTGTTGGTGCAGTCTGTGGTGACGCTGCCTGCTGAAGGACAAGCTCCTGCCTAAACTCTGAACTCAGGAAGCCTCTGAAAACTTTTCTGTGTCTTCACCTAATGGACTGTCTGGCAGGAAATTATAGTTGGAGAGCAGCCTGGCTGGAGGAACAGGCTTCACTACTGCTTCCCCAAGAAGGAGTTTGTTACTTTAATAAAAGCAGACAATTAAAGAGTTACAAAAGATGTGGAAAGTGAGGGTGATTTTCCCGCACTCACATGGATGCAAAAATGATAATTTATTTCTGTGGAAGGACTTTGCTATGTCCCTGAACCTACAGTGGCCTTCTTTATCCACCCTAGATGGAAAATGAGAACACCATCCTGGCTTCAGGTATGGGCTGTGTGTGAGGAGTTACTGTAGAGGCCCTGGGTCACACACAGGAGATCCTGTTCCCTCCTGGATCTCTTCCTCAAGCTCAGTTACCTCCAAACCCTCACAGAATGGGTACCTCAGCAAAGGTGGTGACAAAGCTGTGGCCAAGTACCCACCTGAACCCTGCAGAGAACACTGCAGAACCTGCCCCACACCCAGGGCATCCTGTTTATTTCTGATAACACGTCTAACAACAGGAAGAATCTCTTATCCAACAGCTAAATATTTGTCTCTCGATACAGTCTTGGTCTAGATTAAGCACAAGTCTTTCAAAATCTGTGTAAATAGAAGGAAGATAGCAATGTTCTGTGTCTCTTCCTGCTTGGGCAAGCAGCAAGTGCAAGCTTTGATAACACTGCCTAAAGGCTTTCCTCGTGTGACCCCCATCAGATTTGTACAAATCACTGAGCTCGTGTCGTTTGGCTTCTGATTCCCACTCGGGGTAGGGGGAGAGGAGAAAATCCTGCACAGTAGGGCCCAAATGCCTCAAATATTACAGCAGTGATACTTTTTCCACTTACAACCTGAGGCTATTTTTTAAAGGGAAAAGGAAGTAGTTAAGCCAAGGGTTTTTCTTCTTTTTGCTGTGGTGATTAAAGAAATAATCCTAGAGGCCTATGTAAAGCTTGTTTTTATTTGTTTAACTGGCTAGAGATATTGATGTCTGGAGAGGTTTTGAGAGAACCCCTGGAGAGGTTTTAAGACAATATAAAAGGAAAGTGGAGAAAGCAAAAATGTTTCTACTTTACAGGGTTTTTTCATATTGAAAAAATGTGTTGTTTTCATCCTTTCCTATCACTGTAATAGGAGAAAAGGAATAGGTTTTGCCATCTGAGTGCATTGAGAGGTTGGTGCAGTTACAGTTTGTGTATCAAAGGGAGCAGGTTGAATAAAGATCACTAAAAATATCTTGGCAAGGAAATCCTGAGAATTTTCGAGATAATTTGAGTGGTTTGTCAGAGGATTTTTATAGTTGTTCCAATGTTATGGCACAGAGAGTTTAACTGTGCAAAATCAGTATCTGCTCTGGGCCCAAAAGGTTATTTACACCTTATTGAATTCTACCTACTTTTGTGAAGTTATCCACAGAAATTTTTTAAGTAATTTTAAACAATTCTCACTGTCATTGATCTTGTTGAAATGGCTGAGATGCATTTCAGTTTGTTGCCTGCTAATGAACAGCAACCACACTAAATGTTTCAGACAAATGGGTTCTGGGGGATAATGAATTCTTACAGTTTTATTTAAAATGAATAAATAAATAAGCAAATCTTGCCCAATTCTTGAGTCTCTGGTGAGAGCAGCTACCCTTCTTTTTTTTTTTATTTTATTATTTTTTTAATAGAAAGTGTGACAATGTTTCAGCTAAGCAGCCACTCCAGGCTTGGAGTGAATTCAAATTTCTCAAAACCCTGTCAAAATTGTGATTGCTACAATAGCTCATTAGATGGAAGTTGATATGTGTCAGCGGCTGTGAAATTCTTTTGCCTATGTTGATTTGCACTAAAAAGTTGAACTTTCAACTAAAAAACCTGCTTGTGGAAAGTGCTATCTTCCCACAATGTGAGCAATCTTACAACCTTCCTCATCTTTGCCTTGTTTTCATTTTTAAATCCTCAATTCTGTTTGAAAAAAAAAAAAAAATTAAAAAAAAGGCAGACTTTGACAATTGAATAAACCTCCATTCCCATTTTATTCTGCAGCTTGGGTGCTGTCACATTGATCTGTGCCTCTCTCTGACATCCAGCTCATCTCTCCTTTCTGGGGTCTTAGTTAAATTCTGTCTGGGGCTGTTTGTTTATTTCTGCTTTGTTTTGTGAAGAGAGGATTTGGAATATTGAAATATTCCCTGGAGAAAAAGGAGAGGAGTCATTCAATCAGATCTAATGAATGAATCTTTAAAGGAGAAAAAAAAAAATGAAAAAAAAAGAAGTTTAAGTTTTAAAGTGACATATACAAAGTGACTTGGCTTTGATAAAGCAACCTTGAGAATAACTCCTGTGAGCTCTCTCTCCCTCTAGGCAGGAAATCCCAGATGGAGGAGGTGCAGGATGAACTTGTTCACCGGCTCACCATCGGCCGGAGCGCTGCCCAGAGGAAATTCCATGTGCCACGGCCAAACATCCCGGTGGTGAACATCACCTACGACTCCTCTCCCGAGGACGTGAGAGCCTGGCTGCAGTCCAAAGGATTCAACCCTGTGTAAGTTCCAGGGCAAATCCAGCAGAGCTTCTTTAAGTTGTTTTCCTGTCAGGGGGTAGGATGTGGTCTGACCTCTTCTTAAAATCAGGTGGGCCTCCTGAAAATTGAGAGGTGTCAGCTGCACTCTTAGAAAAAATAATTTGTTTATATACATATATATATTTGTGTGTGTATATATGTGTACCTAATACACATAATATATAATATATAATTTATATTTATACAGCATATATAATATATATGTTATATAAATATATATAATATGACATAGAAATCTATTATAAATATAACTTATCCTTATTAATATGCATAATTTACATATAATATATAAAAATATATGCCAATGTGGTTATAGATCTACAGAATCTATGTATATAATATTTTATACCTATGTATATATAGCATACAGATATAGTGCATAAATATTTTAACCTCTACACCCAGTTGATTTCAGTAGTCCTGCTACTTCAAGTTTGCTCTGGATTTAGTTGTCCTGCCCAAGGCAGTGTGGGATGAGGACAACCTATTTCACCCCTTGGCCAGTGTGATTTTCCTCATCTCCTGTTTGTCCCCTTGGTGTGTCCCCAGGACTGTGAACAGCCTCGGTGTGCTGACGGGGGCTCAGCTTTTCTCCCTCAATAAAGAGGAACTGAGAACTGTCTGCCCAGAAGGGTCGAGAGTCTACATCCAAATCACGGTACAGAAATCTGCCCTGGAGGTACGCACAGCTCTTCTTGCTCACCTAATCGGGGTCACCAGTTTTGGTGTAGAATTAGATAACTCCTTCTGTGACACAGGTGGTTCTTCCTCAGTCCCCATCACGTTGAGAAACATTCTTTTTATCTGAGTTGTTTGGTATTAATTCATTGGAACAGCCTTCATCAGAACGCCAGGTGAGATCTGCTCTAGTGAACAGGTGTCCCGGCCTTGCTAATAATTTCCTTTCTCTTGAAAAAGCAAAGCTTGCAGCTGGTTCAGCAGACCTGGTTTTCACTCTTAAAAAGGCAAAATAAAGCCTTGTCTTCACAATGCTTCACTGTTGCTACTATTGTAATATGGTCCAATTTCTATGACTGTGCTCTAAATTTGAAACTTGTGTTTCTGAGCTGCAAATGCCTCATGGTGAGTTGTGGGAGAGCCTGAGACTGAACCCCTGCTTAGGTCTTGCCTATGCAATCCCAAGTGCATGTGTGAGCTTTGCATTTGCATAAATCCAAACCCATCAAGGATTTATTTTCAGG
Organism: Regulus satrapa; assembly: GCA_013396955.1. Taxonomy (NCBI): domain Eukaryota; kingdom Metazoa; phylum Chordata; class Aves; order Passeriformes; family Regulidae; genus Regulus; species Regulus satrapa. Next base: position 228,039 of record VWZN01000225.1, read on the forward strand.
TTTTTATATTTCTAAATATTATTGCCCTGATTTTTAAGTGTAGAATACTAACAAATGCACTGAGCTTTAACTCTGCTCTTACTGAAAGCCATATTTTATGAACTCTTTAAATATCCAACACTTCCAGGGCCTCATGTGGGAATTAAAGATGCTCAGCAGTGCTGAAACTCAGGCTTATGCTTTTAACTTAGTCTGCAGATTTTTATCTGGTCTATATTTAAGGGCAGTGTAAATACTTTCCCATTGGAGCTGCAAGGTGAGTTTGTTCAAACAACTGAACAAAATGCTGGCAGAGGAATTTCAGCACCTGTCAAAGCCACAAGTAAACTCTTCTCTTTTGTTTATAGGCGAACAGTGGTAGTTCAGAATTGCAAGAAATTATGAGAAGACGGCAAGAAAAAATCAGTGCAGCTGCCACAGATTCAGGTGTGGAGTCCTTTGATGAAGGAAGCAGCCACTAAATGTGTTTCCTCTTTTCTTTAATTTCATTGTCCATAGCATTAAGCTTTGCTTTAGGAAGCAGTGAAGGGGAATGTCTTACTGTGTTGTAAACATAACCAGCCAATATAAAGAAAATTTACTGTAGTATCCACAGAAGTACCTGCTGCTGGCTCCCCATTGTGAAAATTGAACAGATGAGAGAAATGCAGGTGAAAATATTGGTACATGATTCATTTACACCCAGAGATGAGTCTTGGCTTTATGGAATTAACATGGTGGATAAATTGGAGCACCTCTTTGTTGGCAATTCATCTGAGGGAAGCTGAGCCAGCAATAAAAAAGCATTTGAACCCTTCAGTAATAATAAGATTCTGAATCCCATCTCTTGCTGTAGTGTGCAATTATGTCTTTTTTGGCTCAGTCTTTCTTGTCAGGCATTTGGCTGCAGGATGTTTACTTAAATTGTCTACTCCAGCAAATGCAGAGGAAATGTTTAGGGAATGAACAGCAGCCCGACATAGACTGAATCTTTCCTGCATCACTCCCAAGTTGTTTTCTTACTAATGATGCTGTTTATAGCAAAATAATCTTCTGTACATTGATTTTATCCATATTTCACCTGTGAAGAACTATAATATTGCACAAGAAGGAGTAACTAGGAAATAGTAACACAACCCAGCCCAAAGAGGTGATGAGGTCTGCTGTAGCCATGCAACAGCTCACAGTACATTTTTATTTTAAATATAATTGCAGGTTTTTTTGTCTGTAACTTAACCCATCAAAAAGAACAGTGTATAATCCTGAATTCTCTGTGTGTTGATCCCAGATATCAGTTTTTCCTCTTGCAAAAAGCCTTTGTAATTTCCTTTATATATGTAATCTTTTGGAAAATTGGATTCCTGAAAGCAAAAGGGGGGAAAAAAGAAAAGAGAAACATCCCTTCCACAAAATGTTATTTTTGGATATGCAATGATTTTTGTCACAAAATGTTCTGTTTCACATGTTTATGTGATTTTATATATAATATATGTATTATATATAATATATAATATCACTTAATTTAGACAAACTTAATCATCTAGTTTAATTAAGTTTCATAGTGCCTTTTTCACATGAATCAGCTTAAAGTCTGCAATAAACGGTATTTCTTGTCTGTTAAATTGTTGTATCTTTGTGGCCACAAAGACAGTATTGAAATAAGAAAGTAGTCATAATTTTTTGCCATTAGTTTGCTTTTCCTCTGCATACAAGGGAAAAAAAAGGAATCTATTCATTTTTCACAAATGAAAAATTAAAATCTTAATAAAGGTGTTAGTGCCATTTATTGTAAATGTCCTCGCAAATACTACTTCTGTGGTTGATTGTGTGTCTGTATGTGGGTTTTATATTTAATATATATTCTCTATGCCTGTCTGCATAAACTCAGCCTTATTCAGAACTGGGTCAAGAAGTGATAAATCCCATTACTTGCTAATGCAGGAGGAGGAACTGTTTTAAAAGGTCTTTAAAACTCCGATTTAAAACTTAAGAGTCCCTGTTTATTCTCACAGGGAGGATGTCTGATCCCCTACAAAGCACTGTGGTGGTAACCTGCACCTCCACCCCCCCAATAATTACCAACATAGGAAGCCAATATTCATCCTCTCTTCTGGCTTTTATTTCAGCATTCAGCATCTGCTCTGCTTTTGCCCAGAAAGAGGCAGCAGCTCCGGGACAAAGTCCCAGACTTTGTGAAGTTTGGTGCTCAGAGGTGTCGGAGGGAGAACTCCAGTGTCACCTCCCACAGAAAGGAGGTGACTTTGCAACTGCCTGGGTTGTTTTGGGTTTTTTTTTTTTTTTTGGCTGGGTTTTTGTGTAGCTGATGTTTAGAAAGTGCCAGACGAGTCTGGACGTGGTCAGTATGCTCAGGGGCCTCTTGGGAGGTGCTTGGAGGGAAAAGAGGAAACCCTTCCTCAAGCTGGAGGGATGAGCAGAATCATCTTGGGCGTTGGTTGATTGGTTGGTGTCTTTTTTTTCAGTCTCTAAATGATTAATGGATTAACAACCAAGTACTCCTGGAGTTGTATTTACCCTTTAATCTTTGCTGAACAGTCCGTTATGATTTCTGTGTGACAGTCTGTGAAATCTGAATGGTGTCAAGGCAAATATTTCCCCGTTTGCTGGAATTTCCTTGGTGGTTTAAAGCACGGCAGGGAGTTTCACCCTTGTGCTGCTGTGCAGTTTTTGAGTTTTCTTTTTGTTGGCAGTCGTAAGAAATCAAAAGGGGATCTCAATTGGGGGGGTTGCACGAATGAAAATGCAATGTTTTCTTCAAAATATTCTGTGGTTTAAAGGAAAACAGTGGTAAAATGCAGTGTTTCATTCAAAATGTTTTACCTAGGGTTTGAGCAGTGAGAATTATCTTTTCAATCCTAATATTTTAGAAGGATGTGATATGTCTTTGAGAAGGAAACAAAGCAGTTTTTTAAATGCCAAAATCAGTGCCTTATTAGACACTTGATGAGAGGGAGCAGTTTCCTATTTTGCTGCCATCAATCTGCCTTTTTAACTGGGTGGAGGGAGGGCGTTTTAGCAGCCTGTGCTCACTCAGCAGTTGTGTGCTTTCAATACAGAAACCTTTTAATATCAGCAAGGCACTTCTTCCCACTTCTTTAGGCTGCTTTTGTTCCCTTGGGACACCATGGGGAGAGCAAAGCACTGTGAAACCTCACATTTAATTCAGGAAGAACATTTCTATCCAATGCTGATGGGTGGAGCAGTTTACTTACCGTCTAGCAATTCAAACTGTGATCTCTGAGATTTTATACAAACTTTTATTGCTCCAAAGCACTGAATTGCATAAAAATTGGTGGTTTGTTGTCTGTTTGCATGTTTTGGTTTTTTTTTGTTTTGATTGGGGTTGGGAATTTAGTGCATATATACGCATGACTGATATGTGGAAAAATAAGTGGTTTATGAAGCAGTAGAGATATCATATCCAAAATGATAATGATGGTCTGAAATGGGCAGAGCTCTCAATGTGTTCTCAGTGTTTGTGGACTTCTCTTGTAACATCAGAATTTTGATAATTTAAGGGAACAAACAAAAGATGCCATGAAGAATTCTTTCTAATTAGGAAACCTGTAAGCCACAGAACTTTCATTTTAATGTGGGAGTGAAGGCATTTTGAGTTTTCAAGTCATAGACAGAAGCAAGCTATAGCTTGAATACCAGACCCTGTGCAAGCAGGTATCACCACTGATTTTTCTGCCTTTCAAGCATAAGGGAAACATGATTATGAATGGGAAATTAACTTTCTGGCCAAATTACCCTTTCACAGGAGCCCAGATTTTCTGTTATGTTGAGTCTGGTGTTTAAACCAGCCCTGTTTGAGGATTGGTTCTGATACATCAAAATTATTTGAAGGAATGCTGTTGAGATCAATGTCCCAGCTCTACATAAAAGCACCAAAATTACATGAGAAATGCAGATGAGAGGGGATCTGTATTTAAATTTCTACTGCAGCCATGTCAAATTGTGCTAATAGGTGCCCTTTGGCTTGCCTTTACCTTTTTTCAGTTTCTAATTTGCTTAGGTTGCAACTTTGGCCTCTAACTGCTTCCTCAGTTTTCAGGCCAAAAGGAGGATCAGGATATGAGTCTGTGCTTCTACTCCTTCATAATATTTACAGATTAAAAGGGGAGATGAGTGAAAATAGGGGAGCCTTGCTAGAAGATTCCTAGCCCCCACTGGTGCCTGTCACAGCAGCAGCAAAGCTCAACCCCCCCTGCTCCCATCCCCGTCAAGAGCACTACCAACATTATTCTCTCACAAGAAATGGCTGAAATAACAGCTTTTGCCTGCCTCAATGAAATTACAGTTTTGACACAAGCCCTTAAAAATTTAGAAGTGAGAGGCAGGTGGTGTGACTGTGGTAAATGGAGGGAGGAAAGGGCCATTATATGGCATGAGGTGATGGTGTTGATTATTTGGCAGGGGCAATTCATACTATTTAGGTGTAGGAGGAAAAAAAACCCAGAACATTTAACTGAAATAAAGCACAAGTAAGGCTCCCTGACCTGTACTTAATCTTTTGGTGAGGTTTGAAGGAAGGAGTTCTGAAGACCCAAGGGCTCACTTCACTGGCCACTCTTTTACACGCACCTCTAAAAGCTTCTTACCATTTCTAAGCCAGGTACTTTAGATTTACTGATTTTTTTTTTTTTTTTTTTTTTCCATGGCAGCATACAGACCATGAGACAAGGAAAAAAACCTGCCCTGGTCCCAGTTAGTGGCCACTCACTGCACAGAGCTGCTTTTACAGGCATCTGGGTCAGTAGATGCTGGAAGAGCAGCAGATCAATACAGAGCATCAATAGTGTCAGCAGAGCTATGGACATGAAGCCCATCATCCAAAAAAATCTATTCCCAAACCTGAAGCTTCAGACAGCTTTACAGCTGTCATGACTTGAGAGGTTTACTTTGGCAAATGCTGGGAACAATATTAACATGAAGCATGAGTCCAAAACATTGATCTTTTGGGCTTACACTGAGGGTATATGAGGAGGTAAAGCCAAAATTATGCTGTCCCAATTCAGGCTAAAAGCCTCTGCATGAGTCATCTGGACCACAGCATCTTCCAGACTCATTTATTGCTTTACTCATGTCTTAAATGCTGGGAGAGGTGGCTTCCATTGCCCTCCCACATGTCCCCTTACATGGTTTTGCACACTCTGTGGGGTAGGAGAAGGTATCATTCTGATGGAGTTTTCGTTGCAATTGACTTTGTGATTAAGTAGCTATCAAAAGAAAAATACACACCTACTATTGTGCAAGTGGAATAATTTTTGACACACATTCAAAAACTCGCTAGTAAATTCAGGCTGCCCAGGCAGTGTCCTTTGCAACGATGTGATTTTGGCATCTTTGCAGCAATTTTGTACCCTGCCACATTCAGCCAAGCTCCTCTTACAGCCTCCTGTTCCAGCCAGCTCGCACTGTGACATTTTGTGTGCAGGGTGAATGATTTAGAAGTAACCTGCTTACTCTGGTACAGAATAACTGTAGGCTCAGTGGGCAATGGCCAGCAGGAGGGAGGAGACAGTAGATGAGAATAAAAACATTTGTGGCTTGGGTTTTTTTTCTCCTTCAGACAGTTCTCTAGAGGGATATGAACACATTTTCTGAGCAAACATGTAATGAAACTCTGAAACTTTTTTTTTTTCTTTAAAGCATGAAGGCAAGGCCTAAATGGTCAAGTGCTCATTTATAAGTCAGCTTTCTGTTCAGTTTAGGGTGGACAACCCTTGCTGTTCCTACTGGAATGGCAGGCCCTCCAGCTGAGGCACACCAGTGAAATGAGGGAGAAACGTGCACCACCAAAGCCTTCCTTGTTGCCAGCTGGCTCCCTGGAAGAGAGAGCTCTTCCCTTTTGCCTCCATCCTGTGCTTGGAGAAACAGCACCCCTACTCTAGGACCGGGATTCGTGGGAACGGAGGAAGCAGTATTAGATGCCTGGAAAGAGAAGGGAGGGGAAATGCAAATCACACCCATTCGGTAATCAGAGGTGGGGTCCTGTTTTTTAGTGCCCCTCACAAGCATCTATTTTAGCTGGGAATCGTGTTCAGTCTGTGCAGTTTTGCTTAATATATGTGGGACTGTTGGGAGGAAGTTTTCCACTGTAACCAATACCAGGGTGAAGTAGGCATCAAATAAGTATGCAGCTATTTACCTGCCAGTGGAATAACTTTGGAAGAAAAAAAAAAAAAAAAAGGAATATCAGTTGAAGGAGATGATCAGGCTCCTGAGAGCAGCTGAGCTACTGTCCTACACCCTGGTGCCCTGGCAGGTGATGGCAGAGCCAGGGTGAACGATATAAAATAAAAAGTGTGTTTGCTGTTGTGCTGACAGTGACTTCTCCACAGGTAAGCAATCCAGTGTGTTTACTTTCAGTTCAAGTCTGCTTTGTTTACATTGAGTACCATTGCTGCTAACTTCCAATGAGGTGACACAAAGCAACAGGTTACAAAAATGCCATCAAACATCCATTCTGACAGCATCCATGTCACAATACACAATGATGTACCGGCATTATACAAAGACCAGGAAAAAAAA
>VWZN01000225.1:234605-244871 GCA_013396955.1 Regulus satrapa
AAGGAAAAAAAAAGAGAAAAAAATTAATATATATATATTGCTAATTATTTTGACTAGAACTGAAACAGACAGCGAAAAAGAAAAGAGCCCCCCGCCCTGCCCCCAAAGGCCCTGTAGGAATCCATACTGACACTTTGGCAGCCTTGTAGCAACAAATTGATAACCAGCCCTTCACATGCCAAAACCTTGTGTTTGTAATAGTGTAAATTCCTGGTTCAGGAAAAATAATAAGTCTATTAAAGCACTTTTTGTGGTTTCCTTTTTTTTTTTTTTTCTTGTCCACCCCTCCAACCTGAACCAGCTTCACATTTTTACACAGGGTTAATAATTATTAAAAACAATAAATGAGTGAGGGGTATAGGCACCATAGACTGCTCAGACAGTTAAATGCTATAGTATATAAGCTAAGATACCCCAGCTGCCCTGTGATTAGATCCACTGAAAACCAGAGCCTGATCAGTGGCATTACTGAAAAAAAGGTTGGCAAAAAGAGCAATCCCTCTGCTTAACTAGTGGCAGCCCAGTCAAGAACCAAACCCACCCCTTCTCTCAGCTGCCTGTTCCAGCTCCCAGGGCTCCAGAGCTCAGATTTCTGCCCGTCAGTCCATTCCTCGGGTCTTGTGCTCCCCCCAGGCCCCACGTACATCAGTGCTGTAAGGAAAAAGTCAAATCCACGGACCCAGCACCCCCCCCGCTCCCCCAGCCCCGCTCCACAATCTCCAGATTTCTTCATGNGCCCCGCTCCACAATCTCCAGGTTTCTTCATGTATGTTCATGCCTCGCTATTCACTAATGAGGTATTATTAGGTACTAACAATGCCTGCTCTCCTAAGGACAGACCAGTGACACATGAAGAAAGCTCTTCAGTCAACCATTAAAAAAATATTGCACTTACTTTAACCTTAAGCCCAACCTGCACAGGAAAAAAAAACAAAAAAAATTAAAAAAAAGAAATTAAATAAAAAGAAATAAAGAAATTAACTGAAAGTACCAAACAAAACCCCAACACTCTGGAGCAATCTATCCTATGCACATATAGTGTCTTTTCCTTCATGTTGTTTAGCTGAATTTGGTCCAGTAGTTAAAAAAAAAGTCCAGAAATGAAACAGTTCAAAAGACACCGCAGGCTCGTTAAGGCTTTGTCTCCCCAGTGCTTCAGAAAGGTAAAAGTTTCTTTCCCTCATTGTCCGTGCACTGCAAAGCAGTGATCTCTCGTGGCACAACACATGCCTGGTCAAACCATCAACAGAAAAAAAATCAGAAGCAAGGGAAGATGGGTGTGCTTCATGGTCTCACCTGCAAGCAAACAAACAGACTGCTTTAGAGAGAAGAGAATAAATACAGTTTTAAGCTTTTTAAATTTTTTTTTTTTAATTTATTTTATTTTTTAGACTGACCCTCCACTCAGGCTGGAATTGCAGGTCACCAGTGCAGGCAGCTGGGTGCTGGGACTGAGACCAGCCAGTAACCAACCACGTTTGTTAATGAATATTAAAGGCACACGTGAAACATCACAGACACGGCTGGAGGTGCTGCCCCGGAGCCCAGCTCTCCAGCAGCTGCTTGAAAAGCAGTTTTGTGTCAAAGTCTGCAGCTTCCTGCTCCACCCAAAAGGGAGCATTAAGGTTGTGCTGGGTTATTGCTGCCACCTAATGAACCAAAGCTTAGCAGCTCAAAGAGCGGTGACACACGTCCCCACAGCTTGTCCCCACCAGCAAACCTCGTGGGCACAGCCTCTTCTTTTGCTCAGACATGGGGGGGCAGTGGGAAAGTGAGACCAAGCCTTCACTTATGCTATTGGTGGTACCAGTTTGAGGGGGTTCTCTGGTTCTGTGAGTTTAGATTTCTGAAAAAAAAAAATAAATAAATNAATTATTTACGGGGGGGGCTAGATGGATTTTTTCCCTCACTCTCGGTGTGAGCATGGAAGAGGAACAAGAGAAGCCCCAAAGCTTCTGGAGCGGGGATGTGAGGCTGTGGCCATGGCACAGGGCCAGGCTTGCCTGACTTACCACCTGTGACTCTGAACTAGGACTTGCTGACGTTCTCATATATGACATCACTGATGCAGAACTGCTGCTTCTTCTTTTGCCACATCAGCTGCACGCACTGGTGAATAAAAATGTACTGCTCCTAGNATTCCCACTGTTTCATGTCAGAGCTTTTTGGTCACCAACTCACCCTCTAGCAGAGTATGCCTAAGCCTCTGCTGGCCTTGGTAACCAGGCAAAAATCTCTTTTGGGAATGACTGGAGATATTGAAGCTCTTCTCCCTTTAAGCTTTGCAAGGCATGTCAGGATAAGTGGCAGGGAATGGTTAGATGGCTCACAGGAGTTCGAATTCTCTTTTTCTTTAAACATGAGTGATGTNACAAAAACCCAACCAGTGAAACAGTTTGATGGTTCACAGTAAAAGCCTTACACAGCTCCATGTCTCCCACCTCAGCCCCTCACAATGCACAGGGAGTTATCAGCTCCCAAAATAATAGTCCACACTTGTTACAGATAGCATGAAACCCACCTGACACCATAATCACTTATTAATAACCTGAATAATGACAGAAGAGTTGAATCTGAGTTAAAGCCTCTCAACTTTATATTGCTTAAAGAGAAATAAATTCCAAAGGTATCTGAATGCTTTATGTGAAAGAAATTGCACCCATGTCACATATGCACCTGAAATATTTTAATGAGGTTCATGTTCCATAGTGTTTGACTTCTTTAGCAATAAAAAGAAAACCCAGATTTTGTTCACAGAGTAACTAATTTAGAGAGACTGGTTTCAGTTCAGGATATTCCCCATTCTAGACCCCTCTCTGGGCCCATGCCATTTGTTTTTTGTTTTGTTTTGGTTTTTTTGACTGCTCATTGGGACACTGCCAAGTTTCCAGCATGCAAGACAATTTGAACTCAGGTGAGCTGTCAGTGGTTTCAGATTTTGTAAGGAAAAGCTGTTTGGTGGCCTCTGTGACTGAGTGTCAGTGTCACTTGGTGACCTCTGAGGCCAGGCTTGGCTACCACCTGTAGCAGCAGGAGCTCAGCAACTGCCCTTAACCTCAGCCCCAGGCAGGCAATGAGGTTCTACATGAAGAAAATGAAATATGAAAAAAAAAAAAAAAATACCCCACACCACCTCTGGAGTGGTAACAGTAACAGCTGAAATCAATCAACCATCAGGATTTTTTTTTTTTTTCCTCTGGTGTTTGCATAAGGATCTGACTTTGGATTAATACAGTGAATTGTGATGAGAAGTGGCAGTTTGATAGGAATGATCCAAAAAGGACTGAAAATGACTTTTTTTCATTTCCAGATGCTTGTTGTTATCACTGCAGGTTTTCCTCCTCCTCTCCTCGCTACAATTTTTTTTTTTTTCTGTTTTGCTCTCAATTCAACAAACTTTGGCACCAAACAATCTAGCCTGAAAACAGTGATGGTGGCACTTCCAACTGCATGGAGGTTTCCCACTGTGTGTCTAAACAAGGAAGAGCACAACAGGCATGAAATATGGAATCTCTCCCTCACTGCCAGGGGAAATGGGAAGGTTTAGGTGCATAAAATTTTCTGCTTTGAAGAAAGAGTTTGTCATTCCTGCCCCCCCCCTTCCCCCCCAGTATATATGGTCTATATATTTTTGTCTTGAAAACAGAGTAAGAACTACCCAGTAGCTATTTGGGTGGGGAGAGGGGTAAGGAGGGTCTGGAAGACCCACAATCCTTTTGTCTGCCCTGCTTGTTTGAAATTCCATTGTGTAACGCGCTCCTAAGCTTGGCTGGATGATACCAACATGATACTTGAACAAGGCTGCCCGATACTGATATCATTTCATGAGCCATTAATCCCCTCAGCAAGCCCAGCTCTTTGCAGTGTGGTTGGAAAATTTCCTATGTTAATCTCTTCTAATGCATTGTTGGCATATTCATTTCACAGAAGGTGAGAATAACTCATTTCCTCTGGCAGACAGTGAGATTGCAAATATATCATCAAACCCACCTAAGCAGCGGATTAATAATGTGAAAATATCACAATGAAGGTGAACACTTGATTATATTGATTCATAGTGACTTTGTCAAGTGTTCAGGGGGAACAGCAGTCATGAACACGTGAGAATGTTTTCAGAAGAAAATGGACATGTAGTGAACGAGCCAAAAAATGGATGTGAACTCTTCTCTGAGCCTGTGCTAGACCTGTAGTTTTGCCCTTGAAAGAGGGATAAAAAGAAGCACAGCTGCTGCTGAAGAAGAAAGCAAGGGGTGAGCTGAGAAGAGTTGGATGTGAGAGGTGAATGCCAAGAAACATTGAAGCCAATGAAATGTGGAAAAGTCTGAGTGATTTCCTGGTGAAAGAAGGTTTTTACCAATGATGATAAGTTGAGTGATGGCATGTAGGAGTAGAGAAATTGTATATTAGAGTTAGAAGGAAGACAATAAGTGGCATCTGTTTCGTTCACATTGGACTGTGCAGTGTCCATGTTATTTCCTCACGAACATGCTGAAGAGGGGTACGAAATACTGTCACAGCCATACTGTCACGGTGCTGAAGCGAACAGCTCTTACCTCTGTCTGCACCATGGACATTCTGTAGGACCTCATGTCTGACACCAGGCCCAAAATATCCACGAATTCATGGTCACGGATGTGCTGCAAGAGCCGGTCCAGGGCGATGAACGTTCCCGTCCGCCCCACGCCAGCGCTGCAACGCACACAGACACACATCTCATTTCAGGCTCTTCCCAAGGGAACACACAGCAAAATCAGATGACACACGCCCTCAGCCACCCTTAGCAGACTTTGTGAGACCCCTGTAACTCCAAAGGCTGGAGCCAGAAGTGCAGAGCCCTGCTCAGGAGCAATGGGAGCCCAGAGACAGCGGGGGTCACACCTGCAGGACTCAGCTCCACAGCTCTGCACACTGCAAAGAGCAAGCTTGTCCTCAAAGGATAAACCACCCAGAAGAGTCTGCACTCCAGGGCTGCTGCCTTAGGAGCATGAGACAGAAATAGCTACCACTCAGCTGAAACTCTTCATTTTCCCCAAAGGGAAGCTTAGCAACTAGGAAAAACACACACTGCTTTCATTTAGAGATTCTCATGTGTGCACGATTCTTTGCATTCTAATTTCACATGTGATGTTTAAGTCAGGTTTTTAGGTACTGAGTTTCACATGGCATCACAACACCTTACCTACTATTAAGGGTGTGTATCTTAGCTAAAGTTCCTTCCTCTGTTTTGTCACACTTTTTCTGAAAAAGCCTCGAAAGCGCTTTGCAATAATGTTCAATAGTTCATCTCAATACAATTCAACATAACTGTGACAAAACAGGTCTCTACTTTGGCTCTTGTTGTGTTAATTTCTCAAATACGATGAATACAGTGGAACTTCTGAAGTGCTAATTGGACAGATTAGCTGATAAATTCATCCTGTGCCTTCTTTAACACCTGAGAACAATTGCTGCAGGAGTTGAATGATTTTTTTTTTCTTTGCCCCCTCCCTACTAATTTTGTAGCATTGTTAATTTCAATCTATGTGGTCTAAGGTGTATAGTCTAAAAAATACTATCTGAAAATAACCCTCTTTGCTGCTACAAGAATCCTCACTGAAAAAAAATACTGCAGCTGCTGTCCAGCTCTCTGATACTTGCTTCTGCTCCTTCCCAGAACAATTAATCAGTAAATACAGGGCTTGATTTAATAATATTTATATATAATAATATCTAAAAATGAATTATCAGTAGTCAATACATGAATAGAATAAATTATATAGATTATGTAAATAATTCATAATATATATATAATTATATATAATATTAAAATATTTATAAGATTTATATATAAATCTCTCCCCTGGCTTACTGAGCACTTCTTTTGATGCTAAGACTCAGGGGCCAATATCCTCTGTGAATTTCTCCATGAGGTTACAGTGGAGAGCTACACAACACCATAACACCAGAGAGAACCATCTTCAACCAACAGGTGAGCAGACCCACAAAATCTCTCCTTGACGTGCTTTCCCAACCTATTAAATGCCCCATCTTGCTCTTCTCCCTTTCCTTGGAGCTTTTACCTGCAGTGTATGACCATGGGGCCTTTAGTCTTTGCTGATTTCTGCCTGACCATCTGCACAAACTGGAGGATGCTCTCGGCAGCGTTGGTGGTGGGGACGCCGTGGTCTGGCCAGGCAGTGAAGTTAAAGTGCATCACGTCCTGCACCTCATCAGCCTGGAGGAAGGAGAAGCAGAACAGCAGCGTGTTCACAGAGTTTTGACAGTGGCAGCACACTCAGTCACACCCAGAGCTCTTTTGTTGTTTTGTGCTTTTAGTTTTTTTCCCCCGCATACAGTCCAAAAGACTGAAGCCAGCAAAAAAATTGGCTGAGGACAAACATGGTATTTGATTGCAAAGTGTGTGTGTGGGGGGACATCAGGCCATCCTCATCAAAAATGTGTGAATTTCTTGTTTCTGGGTTCCAGATTTGCTTTTTGCTTTTGTCCCTGCAGTAGTTCCATCTTATTTTGCTTTTAAATCAAGAACTGTTGCCCTTTTCAGCTCTGGGCTTTTTTCCTGTTTTTATTCCATTCCCAATCCTTTTCTCATTTTGCCACAGATAGAGAACGACACTGTTGGCAAACAGTGGCCTCTTGAGAGATTTTCTTTTTAAGTTTTAAAGAAAAAAACCCCAAAACACCAAAAAAAAAAAAAAAAAAAAAAAAAAAAAAAAAAAAACCAAAAAAAAAAAAAAAAAAAAAAAAAAAAAAAAAAAGGAAGAAAAAAACATTAACAGAGGAAACATTTAGGAAAAAAGCTCATTATAAAAAATAATATTTACAATGCTAAAAGTTCTACTGACTTTAGGTGAAGTAAGATCCTCAACACAACACATAAGGTCCTGGGTGAGAGGTGAATTGTCAGTGCACAGCTTTTTCCACATCCCCTCCATATCCCTAAACCTTCCTTCATGAGATGGTGCTGGCAATGAGCTGATGCAGAAAAAAAAGTTGGAAGGAAATGCTTGAAAATCTGGGGAGCTTTCATTTGGACACCACATCCACTCACATTTGTTTCAATACTTTATAGGCAGACATAATTATGGCAGAATTGCCCTTTTGAAAAATATTTTCAACAGTTCCATTGGTATGTTTGGTATATAAATTTGAATAATTTATAGCAAGAAAGTATGTCTGAGACATAGAAAAGAAGAAATTCACACATTTATTGTTATTGGTACCACAGAAGTGTCCAGAGCTCTGGTACTACTTTTGTTTCAGCCTTGCCCTTTGCTGAGAAATTCAGAGACACCAATTTTAGGGGGAAGTTTTGTGATTTCATCATTTGCCTGTGACAAGTGAGGGTAAAGACATCGACCTCTCTTTTCCCCGCTGAAGGCCAGAAATGGACAAAAGTTTAACAAAAAGGCTGGGCTGAAATCAGTGCCCCTTCCTCTGGCCAAGAGTTTCACTCACGTAGCTGATTCGGAAGCTGCGATACACCCAGTCCGTGTGCTCCTCCTCACTCAGCATCTCCACTGTGATGTCCCCATACGCCACAGGATCTTCTGTGAAAGGCCAGTAATGGTCACATTTCACCTGAAACGGAGGGAAATCCTGGCATATTTGTATTTATATAAAGATAAAATACACCAGAAATGTGAAAGGACGCAGAACCTTGGGTTTAGCGATGCCTACACCACTGCTCACTTGCTGCTGCAATAAGAGATAATTTATCCTGACTTCCAGTCTGACCATTCCCATTGAATTGTGGCCATCAGCTATGTACTAGTTTTCAGGAGGGCAGCTTTAGTACAGTGAAGAATGGAAAAAGTGTGCCTTTTGTTGGTCTTCCTGATAAAATAGGTCTAAATGGAGCAAAACACTGGTTAAGAGAATGTCCATATAACCCCCCCAAATTATATCCCAAATATGTCTATTACAATATCAAGGGAAAATGTAAAGGTAGAACTTGTATTTTATAATTATTTAAACTTAAAAGCACAGAATCACAGAAGGCCTGAGTTGGAGGTCATGCCCCTTCCCCTCTCAAGAATGTCACCTGGAGCCAGCTCTAGACCATGCCCAGGTGACTTTGGAATATCTCCAAGGATGGAGACTCCACAAGCTCTGGGCAACCTGTCCCAGTGCTCAGTCCTCCTCACAGTAAATAAGTGTTTCCTGACTTCAGAAGGAATTTAATGTGGTTTTTCAATTTGTGCACATCAGCTCTTGACTTGTCACTGGGCAAGTCACCACTAAAGGAGTTCCTCATCTCCATTCACTCCTATCTGGTATTTGTACACAGTGACAAGATCCCTGGAGCCTTTTCTTTTTCCAGGGTGAAGAGTCTCAGCTCCCACAACCTCTCCTCATGCAAGAGGAGAGGCTTCATGATAAGGTCAGGGGAGGTAAAAGGGCAGAAAAGTTCAAAGAAGGTCAGGGGTCATCAAAGTTCAAAGAGGTTTGAGGAAGGTTAAAGAAAGTCAGGGAAAGTCAACATCAAAGCAGGTCAAAGCAGGTCAGGGAATGTCAGAGAAGGCCAAGGAAAATCAGGGAAGGTTGAAGAAGGTCAAGGAAAGCCAAAGAATGTCGAAGAAGTTCAGGAAATGTCAAAGCAGGTCAAAGAAGATCAAAGAATGTCAGAATAGGTAAGAAGGGGTCAGAGAAGGTCAGGGAAGGTCAGGGAAAGTCAAAGAAGGTCAGGGAAAGTTGAAGGAGGTCAGGAACAGCCAAAGAAGGTGCAGAAAGTCAGGGAAGGTCCAAGAAGGTCAAGAAAGGACAAAAAAACTGAAGAAAGGTCAAAGGAGGTCAGGGAGTATCAGGGAATGTGGAAGAAGGTCCTGAAATGGGAAGGCAGAGACCATTCCAGGGCTGGCTGTGATGCTGCCTTGTGATCAGAAATAATGCAAAGACTTAGCATGAAAAAACTCTTCTTCAGAGTGGCTTTCTCTTACACCCTGTACAAGATTTTGTTACATACCCGTCTTTTCTCATTGCACTGAGTGAGCATAACAATAATCTGTGATTTTTGCTGGAGAACCATCTTCCAAAAATCATTCCTAGTTTCTGGCAGTGGTCCTTGTGTTGCAATATATTCCTGGGGTGAATTATAGCCCTAAAAGACAAAGAGAGATAGGTCCTGCTCACCCACATGGTTACTGCTTCAGAACATGTATTTTTTTCCTTTTTTTCTTTTTTTTTTCTTTTTTTTAGCTTTCTCAAGTTCAATTTGTACTTCTAAAAGTGATGTCTAATACAAAGAAATTGGGTTTTTGCATTTATTTTGTGATGACAACTTCTGTGAGATTCTGATGCTTCCAAAGTATGAACAATCTAAAATGAAGAATATGAAGTCGTTACCACACAAATAATTTGTCCAAAGAGCAGAAAGAGCAACATTGAAAAGCAAGAAATAAAAACTCTGAAATAAAGTTACAGCTCCTTCCAGATTATGTAATTTTAGGGTTTGTTTAGTCATGGGCATAAAACCAGTTACAGATGCCCAGCCTGCTCATCCCAAGTGCCTGTGGTGATTTTTCAGTCATCTGTGTCAATAGAAAAGGATTATATGCATGTGTTTATATCATAAGGCCTTAATTAATATAACACTAATTAGAATTCTGCTTAAAATAATAAGGATGCTGAGTCAATGCTTTTAACAGATGCTAAGATGGTTTTATGCATGCATTCCCTTTCCTATATTCTCAACATGGTTTTCGTTGGAAAGACACCTTTCTCCTCTCCAAAAACAAAAGACTGTTATTGAGACAATAATAAAAGACCACAGAATGACCCTTTTGGCATCTGCTATAACCATATTTGCTGAGATCGTATCATCAAAATTGCACTTGAAAAGTTATTTTGTATTCCTAGCAAGATCAAAAAAATACATCCTGCACACAGCATGATCCCATGCAAATTGGCCAATTTCTGGGCCACCACTGTATGTGGATCATAAAATTATTTGCCATTTGGGAGCACTTTTCACAAATGGTTTCCTCCAGAGATCTCTGCAAATCAGCTCAATCCCAGTTTTTGCACTGGGATGCAGAATCTGCTGCCTTGTTCTGCGTGAGCTATGTCTGACCTAAGTGACAAATCCCCAATAGCACATGGATAGGTCAGCCCTGGTTTCTGTTTGAAGGCAGGGAATCAGTGGAGAACGGCTTATCAGAAAAAAAAAAAAAAAACAAAAAAACAAAACAAACAAAAAAAAAAACCCAAAAAAAAACAAAAACAACAAAATCCCCCCCCCAAAAAACCAACCCCCCTCCAAAAAAAAAC
>VWZN01000227.1:0-13457 GCA_013396955.1 Regulus satrapa
AAGCGTGAACTCTGTTTTTCACACCCCCTTGAACCTGTCATTTTCACTCAAAATTCAGAAACTCAGACTTATGCGGACCCATTTGTCTGTTTCAGGAGTCAAACTGTCAGGGTTCTGTAACAAACCTGCGGCTTGTAGTTGGTAGAGACATTAAGACCCATTTCAAAGACATTAACACCCACACCCTCACCCATGGAATTTTGTAAAGACATTAGCACACATCTTCCCTATCACTACTGTGGTATGTTGTGGGTTTGCAGGCAAGAATGAGAAACCAACCCTATCTTTGAAATATGAGTCCACGGGTACAGGTGCGGTGTGACTGTAGGTGTGACACGGGAGGATGGAAGGAGGAAGAAAGGGGACAGGCAGGAGTGGTACGTGCAGCGTTACTCTAAGAACAGCTCTTCCTCGCGCTCGGGCCTCAGAGAGGGGAACTACAACCCCCAAGAGCCTTTGCAACATCCAGCGCATGAAAGATTCACGCCTCAAATGTGGTTGCGGCCTACGCGAAATCGAGTGTGTTTTGCGGTCCGGGGCGTAGTCATTGTCTGAACTACAACTTCTAGCAGCCCTGCACACATCTCGCGCGTGCGCACGGCCTTGCTCCGGTCGCACTTTGCCGTTGTCGCCGTAGAGTGTGGAGGGGGGAAGGGAGCGAGTGAACGCGGCGGTTAGGAGAGGGGTGAGAGTTGAGAGTTCAACCGCCGTTGTCCCTGGTAGCTTGCACTCATGATTCCTATATGCCCGGTAGTTTCTTTCACCTATGGTAAGTAATGGCGCTCGATGTTTCTGTGTGTCCGTGAGCGTGGGGGGAGGGGGACGGCGGTGAGGGGGAGGAGATGCGACCCGCCTGCGGGGCGGAGGAACGGTGGTCCAGAGACGCTGTGTCTGATCTGACGCTCGCGCGCACTTCTGTCTCTTGTTTGTCTGTCCCTTTCTCTCCCCGCCTTCTCCTGCCGGGCCTCCTGTCATGGCCCCGACCGCTACCGCCTCTTTGTTATCTTCACCACAGTGCCCAGCCGCCTGGGAGAAGATGCCAAAATGGCCACCGGCAACTACTTCGGATTCACCCATAGCGGGGCTGCTGCCCAGTATAGGTAACCACCGCGACCCCTCCCTGCCCTGCTCCGCCCCTTCCTCCCTCTGTCCTTGCCCGGAGTCACTTCCCTCTTCGCCTCCGGTTTCGTGTCCCTGACCGGGATCTCCCCGCCCCCTCGGGGTGAGTGCTCGGGACTGCTCCCATCCTCCGCCCCGTGTGGGGCCTGCTTCTGCAACCCGCTCCTCCGCGATAGTTGTGCTTGGGACCCATCTGCTAATCTGCCTCTCCCGCAGGTGTGTTTTCTTATCCTGGTAAGGACTTCCCTGTATCCCCAGTGGTGAGAGGGTGGGGAGATGGAAGTGGAGCTGGACACTACGGCGAGGGCAGCATCAGATCCCAAGGTCCTTTTAATTAAAATGGCCACTTACACTCAACGACACCAACAAGTTACTGTCTGCTAATCTCCTGACACTTCTCCTTCAGTGAAGATGGGGCTTGCTCCCCTAGTCTTTGCTTCCCCCAATGTCAGTGTGGGAGGATGGAATCGTTAATATGAGTTAAAATTACACCAACCCAACCTATGGGAGACTGGATAGATAAGGGAAGAGTAGAAGCAGCAGAAAATACAGGGGACTGTCCCATTCCACTGAAGCAGTGTTATAATTTATGTATCAGAAAGTAGAGAAAGTACTTTTCGAGCCATGCACCTTTTAAAAAGATTTCCTACTTGGGTATCTAAGATCAGGAGCAGGTCTTATACTGGAGCTCAGGGACCTGTAACCATATATTTTATATAGGTATGTTGCCTTAAATTTTTGTATCTTTATACTCTTTGTGCATCCAAATTGTGTGTCAGACTGTTCAAAAGTAATTGGTAGCATCTATTATCTCACTTTTTCTGAAATCAAATTACTTAATTTGGCAAAACCCACATACAGTCACAAACATCATTACATTTTTGGCTTGTATTGGAGTAGCACCTTGAAGTTCATATTTGAATCTTTTTTATTCATTTAATAAATTCATAATAAAGGCCTTCCTTGACTCCTAAGTCTTGGTTAATGGGAAAATAGGAGAAAGCAAATATATGAAATATGAGGGATTATTGGCAAATGAATGCAGATGCATGCTACTGTTATCTAGCTAATCAAAATTGCATACTTGACATAGTTTGAGGAATATACAGCTTTATGTTGGTCTTGGAATGACTCCCAAGTGATTCTTTTCTGGAAATGGATATAAAATAAATTCATTTTCATTTACTCCAATGTATAAAAGTTAAAGGAGAGGATTAAATTTGCCTATTATTTTTGTTCTTGTTTTTGGATTAGGTGCTCCCAGTGTATTTATCTTTTACTTGACAGTTGTGAAATTTGAAACTGGGTTGTCATGGGGTATGAAGGAGTTTTTAAATAACATAGAGGAGTTTTTTTTGTAAGTAAATAATCTTTGAGTGAATAATATACTGAGATCCATATATATCTGCAATTTTGAAGTAGAGATTAATTTTTTTAATTGTTATTCCTTTTATTGTGGAGCTGAGGTGGTCAGTAGACTTAAGAACCTGAGCAACTAATTTGTAATGTCTTTAAAACCATATAATTGGAATACCGTTCAAGCTCAAAGCTGTTTTCATAGTTAATCCTAAATGTGTTCTTGAGAAAATGAAAAGACTGATTAATTAAAATAAGCTTTTTCTTTTGCTATCAAAAGTAGAAGATACTATTCAATTTACATATCAGTAAAAGATTCTATCCTATAAATGGTTTTTATATCTACCATGTCTGAAAGTGTAGAGACAAAGCAATCAGTGTTAAAGCAGTCCTTTTGTAAGAATGAATTTAATATTTTGAACAGAAAACACAGGAGTCAGTCTAAAAGGGAGTTTATCTTAGTGTAATGACATCATGATTTAATGAGAGAAGCATTAGATTATGCAAATACCAATACAGCAAATTTCTCTGAATATTGCAATACCTTTGTGCTAGTAGTCGTATTGGGCCTAGGGTTATAAACCTGCATGCAATGCAAAACTCTGTTACTTATTTAAGTTACTATTAATCCATTTATTTTCAAGCCTGAAATACATGTGAAATTTGGTGATACTAGTCCTCTAGTTTGTGTGTGTGTGCATTCTGTAGGCCACCTTAACCATTGTGTGTCTATTCAGTTTGACATGAACAACCTAATATTGGCTTGTTTTTCATGTGTTAAAAATAGTAGCATTCTTGATTCACTGCTGGAGAAGAGGCATAATTATACTTTTATTTTGAAGTTGGCTGACTGAAATGGGGGGATGCTGATGGAGAGATAGGGACATGGAGAAATGTTTGGACCGAGAAGTGTGGAAATGTGATGGTCTCAATTAAACTTGTGTCAAGATTTTAGTTCCTGTTAAAAAGATAAAGAACCTTTGAGCATCTGAGTTTCATCTTACTTATGTTCATACCATGTACCTATTCTAATAAGACAGGTCACAGATGCGAGATTCTTGGGTAGTTAGGAGTGAATTGTGAAGTTTGAATTGCTAAGTGTGGCGAGTCTCTGCAGGTAAAGGCAATTAATTGTAGCAGATAGGGTCCAGAGCCAATCACAGTGCCTGTGAGTTTAGATTAAGATGCAGTCTTCTAGGTTGCCATATGGAAGTGAACTCTTGCAATTATAGCTAGTTTTGTATTCACGTGCAGAGTATGATGTTATCGGATGTTCGAGACTGGTACAGAAGTGTTATGACCCACCCTAGAAGGCAAGGGTAACCTAGGTTCTTCTAAATCCCTTGGGGTGGATTAGAACAAAATGACACTGACTGGTGTTTGTAAATATATACATATAGGGTTTGTTTTAGAACAGTTTGGTTGCAATGAAAAGCAGGTATATAGCCATTTGGGTTATTATCTATAATAATATAGCAATATGAAAGCATGAAAATATTATTTAAGAAAATGTATAAGGGAAAAGAAAGAAAGGATAAGAGTAAGGGAACATATCACTACCCATCGATCTGCAATGAGACTTGATGGAATTTTGATATCTGTTGGTCATAGTAGTGATCACTATCTTGATCCGTTGAGGGTGGGGAAAAATCCCTCGAAACACAAAGTTCGATGGGATAAAATATGCTCAGGCTGGGTGGGAACACCCAGGTGCCTCCACTGGGGGGGAGCTTTCAGTCCTCTGATAGAAGGCCTCAGAAATGAGTCTGGGGGCACTTTGGGGGTCTTTGATGGTTTATGACACCTTCTAAGACATGACATCTGCCTCTCATATCAGCACAGTTGAACCAGTTGTGCCCCATCAGACCTGGAGTCTTGTGTCCAGTTCTGGGCTCCGCAGTGCAAGAGAGGCATAGACATATTGGAGAGAGTCCAATGAAAGTCCACAAAGATGATGAAGGGGCTAGAGCCTCTCACTTATGAAGAAAGCCTGAAAGAAAGAGCTGGGACTGTTTAGCCTAGAGATAAGAAGGCCCAAGGGGGATCTTGTTAATGTATATAAATACCTAAAGGAAGAGTGCAAAGAGGACAGAGCCAGGCTCTTGTCAGTGGTGCCCAGTGACAGGACCAGAGGCAATGGGCACAAACCGAAACACAGGAGCTTCCCTCTAGACATCAGAAAATGTTTTTTAAACTGTGAGGGTGACAGCACTGACACAGGTTGCCCAGTAAACTTCTGGAGTCTCCCTCCTTAAAGATGTTCAAGTAGCAGTCTGGACATGGTCCTGGGCAGCTGGCTCTTGGTGGCCCTGCTTGAACAGGATTGGACCCTCCAGATATCTCTTCCAGCCTCAGCTGTTCTTTTATTCTATGATTTTGACAAGGAAAATGTTAATGGTTGATAGTTTTCAGACAGACATAACATCTAAAGCTCAGTTCTTTTTGTCATGCATTATCATTGTGAACATGGCTGTTATCTAGACTTGAATTACATCAATATTTTGATAATGAGATGTCAGTAGTGTCAGCCAAGTAAAGAGAAGTAGATGGATGAATTCTGCAAGATTATGAGCCAGTGTGGCCCTTTACTCCCCAGAAAATCAGATTGTCATGGAATTGAAGATAAGTGTAGAGAAAAATACATGGTCACAGCTTGATGCAATCAGCCATATCTAGGAGGTTTAATATAGTGGTATTTCATAATATATGGCACTTTTTCTGATACTAATGTATCACAAGCATCAGTATTTTCCGTCACTAATGTCAGTAGAATTTATTGTAGTAATTACTCAAAGATTTGAGTCAAAGGTGTTTTTAAAAAGTCCAAGCTTTTCTCATGCACTGTAGTACAATAATTTGATGTAAAGAATTAATTTTCTTGATCAAGACTTAATTCTTGATCCTTGAGGTATTTTAGGTAAGATGTGGAAGATGAGGGCAAGCTAGGTATACATTAGGGTCTAAAACTTCTGAATAGAAGTGTGCTTATTTGGAAGGAGGATGCAAAGAGCATGTCTTGGTGAAAATGTTGGGATAAATTAAACTCTAACATTTTTTTTATTATTAAGGAATAGGCATTACTTTATTCCAGGTCAGGGTACATAAGGGGATAGCTACACCTAGGTGCACACAACTTTCAAAACTTCTTACTTATTTATACATTATTAGCAAACAAATTAATGTTCATTGGTTCTAAATTACATAATTATCTTCATTAATTAGTATTCTGTCTTCNAATTCTAACAATAACAGTCTTTAAAAAAAACTAAAACAACTTAGCTACATGCTGGCTAAAGTAGAAAATTACACTGGTTAAGAGTAATATACTGCTTATGATTATTTAAAGCAATTAATAAAAAAGTTAATTAAAACTATTAGTTAGGAAAATTATATAATTTCCAACACATGGGGAAATAGGCATATGCAAGTAGTAGTTTGGGGCAGGTAGGGAGAGATGCAAAACATTAGGTAAGGTGCTGAAAATGACCTGTCATTGGCTAAAACATACATCTACAGAACATGGAGATGAACAATTGAGTGCAACATGTAGCCTGTACACTGGCTGTGACTGTGATAGTGAAAACACAGTGAAATAGAAATCCAAGATGGAAGATGAGTATTGAAGAATGTGTTGTTCCTAGAAATAGAAATTAAAGTGAGCTTGGTGGGGAAGCACTGTTACTATTATTATCAGCTAAAGAAATAGGTGTGGTATGAATAAAACACATTCATTTTGAATGAAAATCTCTGTCAGAAGAGGTATTATTAAAGCAATGCAGCAGAGTAAGATTTGACGCTGATGAGTTCTTTGCCTGTAACTTCTTAAGTCAAAGAATGATGTTTATTTTGATAGTAAGTTAAAACACTAAGAATTGTAATGTGAAGTTACCTTGAATTGAATGTTCACAAACTGGGTCTGCTTTAAGTAAGTGTTGGTTTAGAACTTGTTTCTTTTTGAAACAATCTTTCATAAACTAAGGAAAAAAAATTTTGACAGTGAGGGTGCTCAGCCATTGGAACAGGTTGTCTAGAGCAGTCTTGGATTCTCCATTCTTGGAGATGATTTGAACCTGACTGGACCCAAAGCTCTGGGAAAACTAATGTAACTTTGTTATTATCTGCACTTTGGGCACAGGGTTAGAACAGATGACTTCATGATCTTTGTTTCAGCCTAAATTATTTCTGTAATTTTCAAGTTCTGTCTAGTTAGTAAAGCCAGTTGTACTACATATCTTTTCATATGAAGAGCACTAGAATTCTTTGAATTCAAAGATGCTGTTAAGGATATTAGAGTTTATTTGGGGGAAGAGAAGAATTGATCTACAAAGAAAACTCACTAAGGTACCAGGTCAATCAGTTAGTCTGCTGTGTCTGCTTGTAATTTGGTTCAACTTTTTCCCCACTGTGTTAGGGGATTAAGCTGAACTGAATTACTTTCCTTGTTGCAGTAAAGAGCAAACATGTGGTTGGTTACCATAGCTCAGCTGACATACTGTATTTCATTGCTGCTCTAATAAGTAGATCAAGTGCCTAAGTTTTTTGAGTCTTATTTATTAGGACTAAGTTGAAATACTTGATGTGGTGCAATATGGAAATTTATTACTTAAGTTAGAGATTAGTAAAAGAATTGTAGAGAAGGAGCTGGTAGAGGTGATTAGTAGAATTAGAAAAGTGATTGTCAAAGAGGAATAGTTGCAGGAGTACTCTAGGGATTGGTCTTGATCTTATTATTTATGGTGTGTTGTGATATTTGATGCAAGGGAAATATTGTCAATACACAGGTAACTTTACAAGAAGCTGCTCGGAGGAAGCTAGATTCTTTGGGAAGAAAGTCTGGGGCAGAGTGAGTGGCACAGCTGAAACTTCATCTCAAATGGTCCATACAGTTTTTGCCATTTGTAGTAATGAAAGAATAGATAATACTAGGATACGCGCAATGAAAAGTTGCAACAAAGATTGGTGAAAGAGGGAGCTAGCAAAATAGTCTGGAGGGAGGTAAGTTCATCTTGGCAAATGTAATGAGGCACTAATCAACAAATAAGGATTAAAACTTGTAAGTTAAATGACAGTGACAGAAAAATATTTTGATTATAAAATAATTACCTGAAAGTATCTGGTCATTTTTATGCTAAAAGGTTCTCAGTAAGACCATGGGGAGAAAAAGAAATATAAATTTAGAAAAGATGTTGATATGAATTTCTGTAACATAGCATAACATAACTTTAAAAAATGAAGTAGCAGTCAATTCTAGAATATTTTTCTTGTGGTCTTGCAAACTTGGTCACTAGCTCTGCATGGTGTTGCAAAAGCAAGGGGAACAGATTTGCTAAAATAAACATGGTCATCAAATTATATTAGCCATAGAAATCAAATTATTTGAGCTGCTAATTCTGTACCATGATAAGGAAGTTTGGTACAAAAATAGCCCAGAAGGAATTAAACTGTCTATTAGCAGAATCCTGTTAATAGTCCTGCTCATAATGATCACAATCTCTTCACAATATTAAACACTGAAAACTGTCAGGCAGCTTTAATTGGTTTTTTTTTTTGGTTTTTTGGGGTTTTTTGAGAACAAAAGCATTTTTGTCAATAGACTGATACTGTTACCTCATAGTGTGTTGTTAACACTGTATTGTATTTTGTAATAGTAACTTAAGCACAGTTTCATGAAACTTGAGACAGATTAATGCTTCCTGGGCAGGTCCCTGTTCTTTCTGTCTCTCCCATTTTTTTGTTTATTTTCCTCTGCTTCCATATGTACAACTTATGTGGGTTCTAGCACTCAGGAGACTGTTTTGTGAGCTACGTTTCTAACATTTCCACCACATTAGAAAATGAGCTCAGGAAAAAAATTTAAAATCCTCGTAGTTTTCTGCTAGATTAATGAGTTAAATCAGTGCAATGAATAGCTTGACAAGTAGCAGAATTAGCACTAGGTATGAAATAGGATGGCATAGTCAGGTTTGGTATGTGGGAGGAAGGAGGAATAAGAGTGGGAAGGAAGACTTTTCCTTGTTTGCAGTATTACGCTGTTGATGTGTTCAAGTGCTGTCTGAGATAAAGTCTGCTGCCTGTTTTCCCAATGTAATGTATTTCTAGTAGGTACATATGATAATGTGAATTACCTCAGAACATATGAATATTTTACACTTCTGTACTGTTAGTTATGTAGATAATACAGCCTAATTTTATAGGTTGTCATTCACTTTTACCATCATAAAATACTGTTCCTGAATTTTCTGATGGACTCTGATTTCTCACTTTAAGCTGACAAAATAGACAAACTGTCTATATACATCAAGCAGTGGTGGGAACTATACCAGACTGAGTCACGTCTTTTCCTTCCACTGTTATGCTAAGAAATTGAAAATGAAATGAAGCATTGTGAAGAATTGTGAGTACAACTCACAACTGAATTAAAATTGGATGAAATGCAAGTTTTTAAAAGTAAACAGGGGCCTGAGATGGGAAGAAGGTAGAGTCCAGGTGTGTAAGTACAATAATAATAACAACATTTTCTCTGTGTGTTTCTGCTGTAAGAATTTTTTAAAAATATGTTGAAGTTAATGGGTTCTGCTGTAATTAAAATTAAGATATCAGTTCTTATTTTAAAAAAAAGTTATTAAACAAAAGGGAGTAATGGAAATGTATTTGCAAAAATAATAGTAACTATAGTTAAAAGGTGCTTTGTTTCTGATAGCTATTCAGAGAGAATATTGCAGTCTTTAGGAAATAAATACTGTAACTCATTCCTTTTGGTTTTGAGCATAATCATGCTGAAATTCCACTTTGACACTCAGTATGTTTGCTTCCAAGATTTCGTTTTTCTAATTTTTTTTCCAAAAACTAGAGGATACTACCTCCTTGATAGACACTGAGTTGTTTTTGAATAATCTTTTAATAGTGCTATGGAGATGTGAAACTCTATAGAGACACTAAAATATTGAAAATCACTAGGAAATATACTAAAAATTTAATAATAATCACTCAATCCCCTATGAAATATAATTGTTCCAGATAGTGATATTTTGCCCAGTTCACTTTATTTGTTTAAAAATAGCTAATATAG
The DNA here is from genome assembly GCA_013396955.1 of Regulus satrapa. NCBI lineage: Eukaryota > Metazoa > Chordata > Aves > Passeriformes > Regulidae > Regulus > Regulus satrapa. The sequence goes on from VWZN01000227.1 coordinate 9,545, forward strand.
GATTCTAATAATAATGCAAAGTTATAAATCATTATAGGACAACAATATTAGTTTTAGTTCAAATAATTAAGTCTTAGAAGCCATCATTTTTTTATTTCCACTATTAATATTTATTTATTCTTATTAAATAGCTACATAGTAATGTTTTACCTGCACATTAAAGAGAAGCAAAGTAGTCTCAGCATGTGCCTGGAAGATTGCCAGACCTCTGTTAGCAGTTGTCTTGTTTGATTTGATTGCCCATTCTTTTGATGCTTCATGTTGTGAAGTAGTGGACTTGTGTATGAGTGAGTGGGGCCAGCTTTTATAATTTTCAGTTTTTGTGGGAAAACTCCCACATCAGAAATATTTAAAGTGTCTCTTCCTTAAATTTAAAAGTTCTGAGCTATTTTTCACAGAAGTCTTTAAAATCTCATTACTTTAATATGATTCACTGAAGAACAACATGCAAGTGCATATCCGTAATGAGCTCTCACAGAAAAGCAGTATTTTTCTTAATTTGACAGGTATATCAGTTTTAGTGAAGAACCACTAAAACACTTAAAAGCTTATTGGTCATGAGAAGATAACTGTGTAAGACTTCTGTATTATTTTGAATGAAAGGCTTGGGTTCTTTTCAAGCAGTGGAACACAGCTACCACCACTCCTTGCTAAGAAGAAAGTCATCGCCTGCATGATATATTTGCATTCACATAAACTTCAAAATTATACAGCCTTTTTAATGGGGTGGATAAGAGGTAATAAAAGTAATTACAGTGTATGATAGCCGTTCCAGGTCTGTTTGTAGAACAGACAAATATTAATCAAATCTGGGAGTTTGAAATGTTCAGGCGTTAGATGAGTATGTTGGATTAATCTAATTATTTACTTACTGTCTTTTTCCAATGTAGCCAGCAGCCAGCTTCGGGTGTAGCTTATTCCCACCCAACTACAGTTGCCAGCTATACTGTCCACCAGGCACCAGTTGCTGCGCACACTGTCACTGCAGCCTATGCTCCAGCAGCAGCTACAGTTGCAGTAGCCAGGCCTGCTCCAGTAGCTGTTGCAGCTGCTGCAACAGCTGCTGCTTATGGAGGCTATCCTACAGCGCACACAGCTACAGATTATGGTTATACACAGAGGCAACAAGAAGCTCCACCACCACCACCTCCTGTTACTACGCAGAATTACCAGGTGTGTTTTTTTAAAAAAAAAATTGTGTATTTTTTAAATGATATGTGAAAAGGAAGAGGCCTGTTTGGATAAGAGAATGTGGTGATATTTATGTTTTTTCTTCTATGGCTCATCTAAAACTGTGATAGAATGTGAAGTGACTGCTGTCCTGTATGGTGCATGTAGAGGATTATCAGCAGTAATACTGCTAAGATTTAGACATTCACACAATAAACAATGTATTGATATTTATCTCCAAATGATTTGTGAGCTACTGCTGAAATACTTGTCTTGGCTAGCTAGCCTAAGTGTCCAAGTGGCATGCAGTTAAATGGGTCATGGAACTGATTTAGATGACAAAACTGTTCCAATAAAAAATTTCAGTGGGAGATAGAAGTAGTTCCCTTGTCAGATTTCTGGTTGCCACAGGACCTCTAATACCAAATGTAAGAGGATAGATTACTCTAGGAGAGGAACTGTCTTTTGAGTAGATTTTGGGTACCCTTTGTGAGATTGCTGCCTATCCTTGTGTGGCTACAGGCTTTTACAAAAGGAAACTGTTTTCATGTTGCTCTGACCTTTACTGATACTTCTTTGCATTGAATCTAACAGTTGTCAGCATTTGAGTGGGTCAGTTCAGAATAAGAATTCCACAGAAGGTTGACCAACTAAAAAAGGAACAGCATCTTTCCATGGGATTGACAGGCTTCTGCAGAATTTCTTTGGTTCTGCACAGTTGTGGTGCCAATGCAAGAGATGGATGTGGGATCATGTAGGGTGAGGAGAGATGTGAGGTACCTCAGACAACATCCCTTTCTTACACTGGCTTAAATGTCTTATGAAACAACATCCTATCAGTGACTGGTATTCCTCTTTGGAAATAAATAAACTTAGCAGTACAAATCAGTGCTGCATCAGTTTTGCAGTTGGAAGATTTCAGTATGTAGTGGCTATCTTGGGACTTATTTAAGATAAGTGTTTACTCCAAAGACTGAGAAGTTGCAGTCTTTTCTGTCTGTCTAGATTGACACAATGCAAGGATATATACGCATCAGTAACCTTAGCCTATTGGTTTCAGACGGCTTAGATGCAGAAAGAGGAGTGGTTTTACATGGCCAGGTAGTTTCCTACTAGAAATGTGAGATTTATTTGTATTTTTATCAGCTTTTTTTTCTACATTATCCAGACCCTAATTTGCATTTTTATTTGTTTAAAGCTACTATACTGTTGCTGTTTGTTATGAATTCCTTTGTAGGGCTTTGTATTACTGAGGGAAGATCTTACTGCTCAGAAAATAGATTGTAGTGAGGTGGGTCTCAGTCTCATTGCACAAGTAACAAGCGACAACACAAAAGGAAATGGCCTCAGGTTGCACCAGGGGAGATTTGGTTTGGATATTAGGAAAAATGTCTTTACAGGAAGGGTTCTAAAGCATTGGAACAGACTGCCCAGGGAAGTGGTGGAGTCACCATTCCTGGAAATGTTTAAAAAAATGTGTGGATATGGTTTAGTAGTGAACATGGAGGTAGTGCTAGGTTGCCTGTTGGACCTGGTGATCTTTAAGGTCTTTTCTAACTGTAATGATTCTATAATTTCATTCACCAGCACCCCCAAGTCCTTGGCAGGGCTGCTCTCAATTTCTTCATTTCCCACCCTTTACTGATATAAGAGATTGCCCAGACCCAGGTGTAGCACCTTGCACTTAGTCTTGTTGAACCTCATGAGTTTTCCATGGGCCACATCTTGAGCTTGTCCAGGTTGCTCTGGATGGCATCCCATCCTTCAGGTGTGTCAACTGTACTGCTCAGCTTGGTGTCATCTGCAAACTTGCTGAGGGTGCACTCGATCCTTTTCTCTGCATCACTGATGACACTGAATAGCACTTTAGCACTTGATCCCAATATGAACCCCTGAGGGTCACCACTTGTCACCGATGTCCATTGGGACACTGAGCCGTTGGCAGCTACACTCTGGATGCAACCATCCAAGCAATTCCTTATCCANTTTAGTAGTGAACATGGAGGTAGTGCTAGGTTGCCTGTTGGACCTGGTGATCTTTAAGGTCTTTTCTAACTGTAATGATTCTATAATTTCATTCACCAGCACCCCCAAGTCCTTGGCAGGGCTGCTCTCAATTTCTTCATTTCCCACCCTTTACTGATATAAGAGATTGCCCAGACCCAGGTGTAGCACCTTGCACTTAGTCTTGTTGAACCTCATGAGTTTTCCATGGGCCACATCTTGAGCTTGTCCAGGTTGCTCTGGATGGCATCCCATCCTTCAGGTGTGTCAACTGTACTGCTCAGCTTGGTGTCATCTGCAAACTTGCTGAGGGTGCACTCGATCCTTTTCTCTGCATCACTGATGACACTGAATAGCACTTTAGCACTTGATCCCAATATGAACCCCTGAGGGTCACCACTTGTCACCGATGTCCATTGGGACACTGAGCCGTTGGCAGCTACACTCTGGATGCAACCATCCAAGCAATTCCTTATCCACTGAATAGCCTACCCATCAAATCCTCTCTCCAACTGAGAGAGAAGGATGTTGTGGGGGACCACGTCAAAGGCTTTACAGAAGTGTAAATAAGGGATATCTGTAGCCCTTCCCTTGTCCATTGATTGAGTCCCTCCATCATAGATGGGCCACTAGGTTGGTCAGACTTGCCCTTGGTGAAGCTGTGCTGATTGTCCTGAATCACCTCCCTGTCCTCCATGTGCCTTAGCAGAGCTTCTAGGAGGATCTGTTCCATGATCTT
>VWZN01000232.1:18913-41928 GCA_013396955.1 Regulus satrapa
CTCCCTTTTTTTTTTTTTTTTTTCATTTTTTCTAAATTTTCACTAGTAGTTATAGCAATGGAAATGTTGGAGTAGTAAAACAAAGAAGATTTCCACTACAGCTACGGTATGCCTGAAATAATGGTGAAGCATTTTTTCAAGATCCTGATAAGCAAAAGGATGACTCCATATGAGTAGATTGTTAGATTTATTCATCACTGTACAGCCAGTTCCAGGCCTATTCCAACTCCTTATTATTCTAACTCTATACTCCAATAAGATTCTGTTGCATTTGTGGCGTTATTTGTAGGCACTATGCATAAGTTTCTCAAAATACTGTCTTCTTCTTCAAGCTATGGAAGTTTCATCCTTCTGAATCAGTACCTATGACCAAATTTCTCCAAGTTTTTTTTTTTTGGTTTTTGGTTTTTTGTTTTTGGCTTTTTTTTTTTACTGCAATGATCAGTCAACTGGTTTTTGCTTGTACAAGCTAAAATAACCAGATTTTATAGTCTACTTTTAATGTAGGCAGTGAGATCTATTAAAAAAAAAGCAAACATATCTAGCAATAGACTCAATCCTACAGACTGCAAGTCACCAATATTAAAAATCATTTTAGCAGGTAGGCAATGAGATATTTCTCACTCAAGCAGGTGCTTAAGCGAGACAGCCAGTAAAATTCTGTAATCATATCAGAAATACCTAATAAGCTCTAAGTTTCTCTTAACTTTCATGGAGGAAAAAATTGTATATATTTAATTTACTTAAATGGAATTAGTTCTAGACTGTGGAATGTATCCAGTGGCATTAATATTCTAAAAGTACTTGAATTGAACATTTGTAAGGCCATATTTCTATTAAATTTTAAAAGTCATCTTACTCCCTTTGTTAATAATAATTTTTTGAAGTTTGTAATCTACTTATATTAAACAATGTTTATTTTAAACAGGAAATGCAGGTGTTTAAATTTAAAAGTTTACAACAAAGACTAATCTTGGCAAAGTAATCAAAAATACCCCATATTTTTTGTGATGCAAACCTTGTTGTAGTTTATTTAAATGTAGAGAAAGACAGAAAATAACCATGACTACATAAGTAAGAATTGTAAGGGGAAAATTAAATCTTTTTGTCATATCACTTGAATTAAAAGTGCTGCTAGTTAAATAAATAAACAAAAATACTAATATTTACACCAGACAGTCTTAGAATATTTTGACTTTTAAATCTATGGTTTCTTAAAAACATACATTCATGGCTTTGTAAATCTGAAGTAGTATCTTGTGCTGGAAAGAGTGAGATTTCAAGTGAGATTTCAACACTCAAAAAGATAATCATGTTTTATCCAGAAGAACCACTCAATAATTTTTTTTGGTGACACAGAGACTGTCTCACAAGCAGCAATCCCATTTCCCAGATGTCCCAACACCACTCCTTTCTCAGGCATTTTTACTGGCTGTTTATCTCCTGTTCTGCTTTAGCTTTGTTCCCCATGTTGTCCCTGCTGGACTCATCAGCCCTGCGGCCAGGTTAGCTTTGTTAAAGGCAACAGCTAGAGGAGCAGTGGGAAGAGCAACGAAGATGGGAATTCCTTTCCTGCAGTTGCCAAAATCCCTGTTGTTACTTACTGGCAGGGACAGAGTTGATGTCTGGTGTTAAGATCTGTGCAGCCCAAATGGGGTGTCAGTGAGACCACTCAATGTCCACTTTAGAGTTCATCACTGCATTTTTCTGAAATGTATTCTTTAATTTATAAATCCACTTTGAAATACTATATGCAAATTATTTTAAAATGTTGCTATCAGTTCTAATATCAAATCCATGCCTTTGGTAGTACATAAGGCATTTCATGTAGTAGTGTACTTATTCTTCTGCCCATAGGATCTGTTCTGATTTGCTTCCATTTCAGCAACTGCAAGATCTTCAGTGTAGAAAACTGGAGCACTTTGGGATTGGCTAGAAACACTAAGGCAATCTCTAGATAACTCATGGGTCAAAACTTAATTTTTCCCTTAATTTCTGAACACTTGGCTGCCTTTCCTGTACTCTGTGTGCACTGTGCTGGTATTGGCTATAAAGGAAAAAAATAAAAATAAAGAAACATTACTTAATGTGTGAGAGACCAAACTGCCTTGGTAATGGATCCCAGTAGGACTGCAGAGCCATTTTTCTTTTCTCTGAGTCTCTTTGTTCATGAAGTTCTTGTGTTTCTACTGCCAGCCAGAGTGATCAAGTGCCAAAAGAAAGGATTCTGTAAATCTTTAAACACAGATAAAAAGCAGCATGTTATTTATAGAGATGAAGAAAGTCTGCTGTGCCCTTTTCCATCTTGAATTGTGAGATACACCAACGCAACAAGATCTGCTCTTGTGCAGTATTTTTCTCAGTATTTTACCACACGAATTTTTATTTTCAGAGTGGGGAAGCTTTCCTCAGTAACACTTGTGAAAGAAAAGGAAAAATTGGTACATGTTTGCTTTGTGACAATCTTCTGTTTTATTTGATTACATTACCAGTTTTCTGGTTTTTCTCCATCCCTTTTACCCCAGAAAGTCATGATCCCAAGGATCACAGCTGGGACAGAATAGATGGGAAAAAGACTTATCTACAAAAGGATAGATGAGAGGGTGGTTAGCTAGGAGGCATTAGCTAGAAGGATATTCATCCTTGAACCTATCTTCTCTTTCTTTACCATAGTTGACCTTTAAAACCAACTCTGGAAAACATTGCAAAATTCCAGAGGGAAAGAACCACTCTCCCAGTGCTCCTGTTACTGGGATTTTAAAACTTCTGATATTGTTTATTGCGTACCAACAACCATGAAAAAGGTTATCTTGCTTGCCAAACAATTATTTTCTATTTATTAATAGTGCTTTTTATCAGCACCCAGAAGAACAGCTCATTTGCATATTTCCCCAAGGTTTATGGGAGCATTAGCTTAACTGCTCCAAAAGGCCATTGACCAAGTCATTCCTTTAGCTCTGGTGGGGCTCACAGCAGCATGATATAGCAGAAAGTCAAGCTGAGGTAAAGGGTTACCATAACTTAGGATCACATTTTGGGCACTCACCTCATCCATTAGCTCTAGCTTTTATGTGTAAACTTAAACCTGTCACATGTGGAGAATGTTGTCATATTTCAGCAAAGGCTTATTAACTGCTATTCTTCATAAGTTTAAATTAAAAGGCAGACATACTCAAGGTTCTTCCCTCACACTTTTGAGGACTCAATTTCCTACAGTCAGGTTTGTTTATTGACTTCACTGTGACAACTCCTGGTAATACTGCTTATGTTTGTTATGTTCACAGCCATTTTTTATGTGGTATCTTAAATACCAAACACAGTAATTTAGTTCTTATAAAAATTAAACCCAAGGGACACAGGGTAATGATAAATGAAATTGTGTCAAGTGGAAGAGATATTTAGTCAGCACCAAAGGAATTAAGGTTTGACTCTGCATTATTTAATTAACAGTCTGCAAGAGGGGTTAATAAATGTTAATAATATTAACAGTTCATATGAGCTATTAAGATGAAGTAATCCATCCTGCAATCTGGAAAAAGGACTGGAAGGCAGAACACTCAGCACTCTCACTGGCCTTTCCAGAGAATCTGTGTGCAGTTTCCAGGTCTCTTTCAGTGCATCTTTCAAACTGCCCAGTCACTCAGAGGTCTGTGTAAATCTGACACTGAATTTTCAGAGGCATAGAGCATCACTGAAACTGATGTTCCAGCAAAGTCAGCTACCCTGAGCTCACAGAAGTTGTGCTGAGAAACAGCTTCTGCCTCAAATATAGTGTCAGTCCAAGAGGATGCAGCCAAAAGAATCACCTTTCCCTCACCATGGGGAATGAAGGTATCCAGGCCTCCTGCTGAAAACAGGTCACCTACACAAGCTGTGCACACCATTGGTGCTAAGCCACTGAGCAAGTTGGAAGGAGCATGTTTAGCTGTGTTTCCTCTGGATTATTAATGTAGTTGTGCTAAGATATTAATAACATTTCATCAGTGGTGGTCCCAAACTGCTGTGCCAGAAAGGTCAACTACATAAAGAATTTAAAGCAAAGAAGTGCAATAAAAATCTACACTCAATTCAATGAACCAACCAAAAATCCCAGTGCTACAAACAAAGAAATACCAACGTCAGTTAATTTTCAATGGCAGAGACAAGAACATCAGTTTGACTGTATTCATTTTAGTATTGTTTTTCTGTAATTGTAGTACAAAAAAAGGTATTTGGGGGGTCATATTTCACTTATTATTCATAGGGTTCCATAGAGAGATTTAAGACAGCAAAGGACGTTGCAGTTGGCATAGAATCATTTTCTAAAGGATTTAGGTCCCCTGTTTCTGTTCATTTTAATGAATAATGACATCAAAATCATCATGACTTCTCTGATAAATTTCAAAACTGTATTTTCACAACAGTTCAAGGACACAGTGTGTTCATATTGGTGATTTAGTTCTGGTTAGCAGTGTGGTTTTTGAGGAAAATATTTCAATCATTCTCATGTCCCACATCACTTGTTCCATACTTTTTAGCAGTCTAAGATTGAATATCCATCCCTTTTGGATGAAATTAAACTGAAAGAGGAACACCAAAATCAAAAATAACTAGGTTCAAATATTAGTGGGGTTTTAGTCCATGGCCGGCACTAGGTGTAGTCTGAAATAACACATCTTCCTCAAAAAAATTGTAGCCTGGACTTTGAATTCTCAGCATTAACAGGTGACCTCCAAGTTGCAATTCACAAGAGACACAGTTCAAGACTGCTAGGACAGCCTCAGAGAGCAGATAAAATTTTATCTTCCTTTAATTTCAGAAATGAAAATTGGCAAGTTCCCCCAAAGCCACAGTGTAACCCAACACATAAGATTTTCAGGAACATCTGCTACAAGGACAAATTAATGTAAGTGCATTTTTAAAGCCACCAATCTGAATACTGTCTCACTGAGATCCTCTTGCCAAAAAACCCCACTTCCTGTTAGCACTGATTTCAAAGAGATCCTCCACTAGAAAACTGTATTAGCAGCTCCTAAAACTCATGTAACTCAATGATGGTCCTCCTTTTTTGCTCTCTGAGTGCTGTGTATAAAATGTTGAGGTACTAAACAACACAAAAGATATCTAATCCAGGCAGCTTGAAGTAGCCTCAAAGTCACAGGCACTGCTTCTTGTAGGGGACTTTAACACCTTGGCACCTGCTGGAGAAGCAAGACAGCAAAGCACAAACACTCCAGGAGGTTCCTCTAAAGCATTGATGACTTTCTGATATGGGTAGCAGAGGGGAGGATCCCACAAGGATCAACCTTATACTAACAAACAGGCCTTGTTTGGAATGTGAAAGCCTTGGCTGTAGCAGCTGTGACTGTGGAGCTCAGTACTGGGGGGGGAGGATGCAGACCAACAAGATTGCAACCATGAGCCACAGGAGAGTCAATTTTACCCTCTTAAAGGATCATCTGGGAACAATCCCATGAGAACAGGTCCTGCAGGGAAAAGGGGTTCAAAGGACTGATTGATGTTCAAGGGTCACTTCCTCCCAGCTGAATAATGTCACTTGACTCTCACAACATCCTCAAAGCAAATATAGAAACATGGATGGATGAGTGGACAGAAAGGTGGATTTAGAAATGACTGAATAACCGATCCCAGAGAGACTTAATCAGTGTCACAGGATCTTATTGGAGATGTGTCCTTAGAGGTGTTCCTCAGGATTTAATACTTTGTTTAACTTCTTCATCAATGACTTGGATGAAGGGGCAGAGGCCTCCTCAGCAAGTTCACTGATGGCACAAAGCTGGGAGGAGTGGCCAAGACCACAAAGGGCCATGCAGCCCCTCAGAGGGACCTCAACAGGTTGGAGAGATGGGCAGTGGAACCTTCTGAAATTTAGCAAAGTAAAATGCAGGGTCCTGCACCTGGAGACGAATAACCCCATGGACTAGCACAGGCTGGGGGCTGACCTGCTGGAAAGCAGCTCTGTGGAGAAGGACCTGGGGTTCCTGGTGGACAACAAGCTGGCCACGAGCCAGCAAATCGTCCTTGTGGCCAAGAAGGACAAAGGTATCCTGGGGTGCATTAGGAAGAGCATTGCTGCCAGCAGATCAAGGGAGGCGATGCTGCTCCTCTGCTCAGTCCTGGTGAGGCCCCATCTGAGATCTGTGTCCTGATCTGGGTTCCTCAGTAAATGAGAGACAGGGAGCTCCTGGAACAGGTCCAGCAGAGGGTGACAAAGATGATTAGGGAACTAGAGTACTTCACTTACAAGGGAAGACTGAGGGAGCTGGGCCTGTTCAGTCTTCAGAAGAGACAACTGAGAGGGGGCCTCATCCATATCTGTAAGTCCCTGAAGAGAGGGTGTCAAGAGGATGCATCCAGGTTTTTCTCAGTGGTGCCAAGCAGCAGGACAAGAGACAGATGTGCAGAAACTGATGCACAGGAAGTTCCACCTGAATGTGAGGAAGAATTTATTTACTGTGTGGGTGACCAAGCACTGAACAGATTACCCAGGGATGTTGTGGAGATTCCCTCACTGGAGACATTCAAGAATTACCTGAAAGCGGTCTTGTATGATGAGTTCTAGGATGACCCCAGTTGAGCTGGGAGGTTGGACCAGGTGATCTGCTGTGGTACCTTCCAGCTTTACCCATTCAGTGGCTATGTGTTTCTGGGATTTTGTTTTTTAAAAGTGCAATGTTTTGTCAGGTTATCCATGTTGTTTCTAGACAAGACTTAAATGGCATGTTTACTTAAAACAGAGATCTGCACTAGCAGAACAAAGATACAAACTGCTTAAAAGAAAAATAAATGTCTAAGGCTGCTGCTAAAAATTCATTGTTACAAGCGTTTGAGGTTTACTAATTAGCCTCGAAACTTTGTCTCTGATCTGGCATGCTCAGGAGAACTATCAGAGCTCTGCTTTAGCTTTCTGCCATTGTTGACTACAAATATTAGAGACACAGGGCAGAGTCTTTGCCAATAATGGGCAGGGTCTACTCCTATTTCAATTTCTTTTGATTTTTTTCTGCTGTTACTGGGCAATGAAAGACCTCATGGTCCTGTGGAGTATTAAGACATCTTCCTTTGTCAGCCTTAGAATATTTTCATTAGCATTTCAATCACATCTCTTAATTAGCATATTCCCAGCAGACTTCAGGCTGCTTTTCTTTTTCAGAAGCCTCTAAAGATGCATGGGCAAAATCGCACATTACATATAACATAGGGAATAGTAAGTGCAATGCTCTTCATGTGAACTTATTGCTATTTGTTCTCTGCAGACAACATACAAATGGGTAGGTGACTGTAAAAGGCGACTCTTGGAATCAAGAGCTTATGATAAGAAACATCTTTCATGAAAACAGAGCTTTTATTTTAAAATAAAATTATAAGGAACATATATTTTAATAAACTAAGTTGTGCTCTTGGGAATTTCATTGCTTATATTCTTTTCATAATTGAACAGTCATTAGCATAAATTTGACCCAGTAAATTAAGCCTTTCCAAAAAATTTATTGGGCAAAATTTTGGAGCCAGCACAAAGCAAGGACTTGTTCTCCATTCCTCCCCAGTTGGTAGCTTAATTATTAGCAGGCTGCCTTGTAGATAAGAGAACCTTACAGTGGAAAGGGGTCCAGACTGTGCCAGCTAACATGGGAACAAGAAAATAAGCCCTAGCACCATCCAGCTTACTAGGATAGATGTAGCCACAACATTCCAACATTTTAGTGCAAATAGCATCAGTAGATGACAGTTATTTATCTGAACATCATCCTTTGCATGACTAAATGGGTTTCATCCCAGGAGGCTATTTCTTTGGTTTATAGTGTGATCACTGAGACTGATTTGTTATCTCAGGTAGTTTCCTTTGTGAGCAGGGGCTATTTAAAAATAAAATCATGATTGGTGCACTTCTATCACCTTTTGGAGCAAGCCTCAGATGCGATTGAAGCCACATGATCACTTGAAGCATCTGGTGCTGCATGTTGCCTTACCTGTTCAACATTACTGCACCTTGCAGTAACAAATGGCTTCTCTAGGGGAAAAAACAAGAAAAAAAGATTTCCCAGAGAAAGTATACTGGAAAGACTTCAAAGTTGGCTTTGAGCAGTTAACAGAAAGCTTATTACAGAAATACTTTTAATTTTGTGACAATGATCTGGAAATTGTCAAACATAATTTCTAGGAACAGGCAATTTAAAAAAAAAAAAAACAAAAAAACCCACCAAAAACCCAAAAGTAATAAAGAAGAGAAAGTTACAATGAAGAATAGATATTTTCCTTTATATTTGAAAATATTTGTGCAAATACTTGATGATATATTTCCTAATAATATCAATAAGATTTGGGCAGTTGAATACTTGTGAGAAGCTTTACAAATACTTAGAAATGGCAAATGACGTTAAATAGGATGCAAGAAACTTCCTCCACACCTACCTCTCACCAGAAGTAGGTTGAAAAAGTCTTAAGATGCTAGGGAATCAATTGATTTTATTGGTTTTGACCTTTCTTCTATCCTCATTTTCTTGTTTCTGCATCTGTAATTTAAATACAATACAGTAGAAAAGGTAGGATTATCACATCAGATCTGTGTAAAAAGGAAATTAATTTAGAAAGAAAATTAAGACCATTGCTTGCTAGAAAAAATTAAATGCTTGAGGCAGAGGCCTGGCTACCTGTAGATATGTCTGGTACAGCAGACATGAGAAGAAAGAGCATAGCTGTTGCAGAAAGCAAGCAGGAGCAGTAAACACACACGTAGAGTGGTGAAACAACAATAGATGTACCATTAAAAAAAAGCAGGAGCAGACCTCTGTCCATGAACAAATGTTGAAACAGAAAAGAACTTTGCAGCAAAGGCAAACAATGCCAAAACTGAAGTCCTGTGGACAAAAGGACAGAAATCCAAATAAAATCAGCATCTCATTCTGATACACCCACTGTGCATCCAGAGCCATAAAGGGGGATTGCTTATCAGACTTTTAGTTTGTAGTTTATAAAAATACAATTAATGAAGCTTAATTTATGTATTTGGACTGTAATATCTCAGCTGATGCACTTCAGTGTACAGCATCCTCATCTGATATATACATATAGATGCTGTTCTCTGGGTTTTCAAGTAGATAATGTTGAATTTTCATAAGTGCAGGGTAGAACATGAATCATGCCATAGTAATTGACAAAATTTCCACCAGCTTCAGTGATATTACATTTTGACCTACTGTATCTCTCAGGCTCTCTGAAAATATTGCAAAACCACTGTTTTTCACTTCAGTTTTTTGGTCTTTTTGTTGGGGCTTTTTGGAGTTTTTTGGGTTTTTTTGTTTTTGTTTTTGTGTTTTTAAATCTGATCTACTTTTACAATTAAATGGTTTAACATTGAAGAGCACTGATTCAATTGCCTCAAACATTTTCTGGAATATACAGGTATGGTTTTTTTTTTTTACACAAAATTTTGGAAATACTTCATTTTGACAAGGTCAAATAATCTTGTCTCAGCAACTGGTATAGTTTGTGATTTTATGAATCTTTATCCCACCCAACAAAATCCTCATTATCCATAGCTAGTTTTATAAAAGTCAAAACAAGTCAAAATGAAATTCTCTACTTTTAACTAAATTAAACAAATATTGTAATTACTTGGGTATTTCTGAAGTGAAATTATTTGGAAAAATCATATTGAGAAAACTTGCAACTTTATGCCCCAATTTGAGATTAAAGGCATTTCTGAACTAAATGGAAGACTGGGAATAGCAGGTAGCTCCACCTATCACATCAAACTTCAAGGACCTTAGGAAAATCAAAAATTCACATTATTTAGAGTTCAATGCAATTGTCCATGGTTCATACAGGACTCATCCTTCAAATTGGTACCCATACTGAAGAGCTGCTTTCCTCGCTGTCAGTTGCAGCAATTATTCCCCTTGCAGCTTCACACCTGCCCAGTGCTAACCTTCAGATTTGTCAAGGCAAAACAACACCTGGTGGAAGGGAAGCTACCAAAATGTTCTAAAAAATATCCTGTCACACAGTTTGCAAAGATAGTGGTAGAGGCAGTGACAGGGAAAGAAAAAAAAATCTGCTTTCTTCTCTAAGCACTTCCAGAGCCCTACAGTTGGAATGCAAATGAGGAGACTGCTCCAAAATTGCAGAGCTACTGTCACTGTCTAATTGCAACCATCTAATTCTGTGGCAACATTTGGGCATTATTCCTCATGTCTGGAAGTTGAAACAGTGAGGATCACATGGTAAGCTCAGTGTTATCAAGTTTGACTTATAAACTATGAATACTCTGTGTTGGCTGCAAACTAGCCCTGGGGCAGAAGAATTAGTTTCGTATATATACATATTTTCCTCATTCGTAGGTGCTTCCTTTCCTTATAGCAGGAGGTTGTTCACTTTTGCAATAGAGTTGTTTCATGTATTTGGTGTTCAGTATCTTCTTTTACATCAGAGAAACCCTCCCTTTTACACAAAAGCATACCATTTAAAACTTCTGGAATTTTTGGTGAAAGAAAAGGTTATGAAAGGATGACCTGTTACTTTTTGCCTTCCCTTAAATGGCCTATAAAGAGACAAGAGCTCAATCCAAGACAACACTGCTCTTTGTAAATGACAGTGGGACATTTATTCCAGCTGACAATAGAGCCCATGTACTTGAACTACAAAATGACAGGTTCTCCTGATTGCACGTGGTCATGTTTTGCTAGACATGCAAATGTAAGCACGGGAACCCCTCCATTCAGCTTGATGTTGTCCAAATTACAAGGATGTATAGTACGATAAGCACCACATCTGTTAATTATCTGACCATAGGAGTGATAGATTTCTGTATACTATACTTCTGTATAGTACACAGCTCTGTGGTCTAGTATGAGTGACATTCTATTGTGGTACCTCATTTCTCATGAAAGAACTGAACTTGACTTCCTTGCTTGCAAGGCTGGAACCTGAAGGCTGTGCCATAGCAGTGTTCCATGAAGATGGCTGCCTGTCATCAGATGAATATAAGTCAAGCAAAACCAAGGTCAGAGTCAAATGACTGCATCTTCCAAATTCAGCCTCTGCCTTAGAGAGAAATTTCAGTATTCTAAGGGTGCATTTGCCCATTCAGAATAATCCAAGAGAATTTAAATCTTAAAATTATATTTTTACCTTTCTGTTAAGGAAAAGAAACCAAATTTAAAATTAACAAAATTAACAGCTGACCCAAGCCTCTCAGATGCACTCCTCTTTTGTTGTGGTTTTGTTGTTGTTGTTGTTGTTGTTGTTGTGTTGCTCTGCTTAGTTGCTCAGTTTGGAGGACTGAAATGTACATAATTTCACATATGTGGGAGATTAGGTGCACGTCTTAAGAGAAAATGAAAGCATCACTACTCACAGTGATGGTGCTAAACTCCTGCTTGCATTGAGCTTTGTGGGAAAGTGTACTAAATCAAATAACACTTTCTAAAATTTTCAGTTTCCTGTTATACATCACAATAAGGAAAAAAAAAAAAAAAAAAAGGCTTCTTTTCTGCTGGACCAGATTCACATGTTTTGGAATTCTAGCTTTTTTCCTAACTTCTCTTTGTTAAGGAGCAAAGCTTCTGTGTTTTGGAAAGGAAGTTCTAAAGTAAGACTGCAATTATATTTGTGGGCATGTGTGCTATTTCATTGACACATAAGCAAAAACACCCCACCAGGACTGGAATGTAATAAGTAGTACTTTTTCTTCCTGTGAACATTTAGTGGCATTAATACATTTCTGCCTATATTACTTTCTCTTTACATTTGCTTTCAGTGAACCATCTAGGAATTAAGTTTTACCAACATGAATATTCATTCTTTCTGTTACCTCTAGTGGCTTTGGATCAAGCCCAGAGCATAGTTGCAAGTGTATGTACATGAATATTTACAGGTGCCAAATTTTATATCCACATTTGCAAATGCTGCACTAGAAGTGGTTTCTTCCATTTGCAGGCACAAACATAACAGTGCCATATTTCTCTTTTGACCTATCACAACAGCTCCAGTCTGAAATGATGATTATTCATGGAAGACTGCGCGTGATCAAAACAGAGTTAAAAAGATTTGCCAAAACAAAATACAGTGAATAATTGTGAATAATAAATTCCAGGAAATTACAGTCTGAGAGCAGACTTTCCACAGGCTTAAAAGGAACATCAAATAATTTCTTTGTCAGCTCTTCTCAGTATCCACTGCGTCAAATTTCTTACTGCAAAACAGTTTAAAAAATCCAGCATAATCTTTAAAGTGCATCAGACTTCTGACATTACATCTGAAAAGGGAATAAGCAGGGTAAAAGACATGGCATTACTCCCATTGTGCTGTCTCTGCTGACCATAGCTCACAATGGGCATGCAGCATTCCAGAGTTCAGTGTATTCTTATGACAGCCTGAGATAATGCCACCAAGGCTGGAGCTGAGCTCAGTTATCTTCATGACTGATAAAGCAGACTACACAAAAAAAGTGTACAGACAACCACAGAGGCACTAAAAATAGCAGACAACTGGAGAAGTTACTTTTTGTCTTCTCTCTTATTGCCCATCAGCAAATGTGTTGACTTTGAAGATATTTTAGTACCCATGAGACAGCCAATGTTACAAGTTTGATCTGTCTCCTGTGTGTTGTAATTTTATTTCAATGATGGCAGTGAAGGAATTCCATGGAGCATCTCAGATCAATGAATAAACAATTTAAAATGTTATAATAAACCTTTATAATTAAAGCATTAAATTACAAATAGAGTAAAACAAGAAAATTATGAAATTAAACCTGGCATATATATTTCTTTGGGAATTCTCTTTTTCCTTTGTTTGGGTTTTTTTTTTTTTTTTTTTTGGTGGGCTTTTTGTTTTTTGGGGTTTTTTGTTTCGTTTGTTGGTTTTTTTAACAGTATTCTTCATAGAGGTGAGAGGGAAAAAATTTGCTGTTACAGGACAGTCACCAAACCTGCAGAACTTGTATTTCCAAAGAGGATTTTCCCTATCCCATAAGCAAATGTTACACTGCAGGAAAAAAAGTTGTTTATCACTGCTTTTCTGCTCATGGAAAGTAGGTAGAAACCTGACTCTTCCCTCACTTAAATTTATTTTATAAGTCCATGGGTGTTAGTAGATTTTTTGTGAGCACTATTCTGATTGCAGAGTTCATCTGTCATTTAAGGCAAGGACACTGGCATCTGGATTCATGCATTCAAGTCGCTGCAATGGCACTGAGAATCTTCATGCCTTGAGGCAAGTCACTTAAACCCAGTTTCAATTTCTCCTTTTACAAAATAGGTAGAAATAATACTGCTCTCACTGTGGTGTTTTGAGGTCAAATTCATATCTTGTTTCAACAAAACAAGGAGCAGCAGTTGATGGAATTATGCTAAAATGAACTCACCCCAAGTGTCTTTTATTGTAAAGTTTTCTACAAACTTCATACAATGCAAAACAGTTAATTGCAACCAGGTCAGAGATAAGGGAGGTAGAGCAGTGGGTACACAGGGCTAAGGACTGTCATATAGAGGGTTGAAGAAATCTAAGAATCGCAGCAGGAATGTTTAAGTTTATTGAAATAGTACTAGCATCTTTTTTTTAATGGCTGTTAAGTAAAAAGCAGGCAAGATTATATCAGATATTTTTGCACATAAAAGAGCAAAGGATTTGACTCAAAAGATGTTTCTTCCTCCTTTGGAATTGCTACTTTCAGTTTGCATCTGAGGCTAAGAGCTCAGATTTTGCTTAAAAATGTAGCCTTTTAGATGCTGCCAGCAGTCAATCCCTAGAAATACTGTAAAATCTTGCCTTTCCTCTCATCCCCGATGCCTTTTTCACAGGCCGGCAGGAAACACAGGCTGCATCTCTTCCCCGATGCCCTCCAGGTCCCCGGGACTCACCCGCCCCATGTCCCTCTGCCCACCCGCAGCCAGCTCGCTCCCCCCTTTCTCTGCTTCCCACTCATTTCTCACCCTTGCTGCTGCTCACCACGACTCTGATCTCTCACTTCCTTCCCATTGCACATGCACACATTAAAACCTCCACAGCTTTTACAGCTGTGAGCCAGGGAAAAGGGCATGACAATTTCTTTCGCTGTATCTTTTTTACCATTGCAGCTTTCGGTGTTTGTGCTCAATCTGCCCCAGGCAATTGTCCCTGCGATATTAGTTACAATTAAAGAAAAGAGCAAAGAAACTGTGAAACATTGGTGGGGGGGAAGAAGAAATGTAAATCACATATCCAGCATTTTTGGGAGCACAGGGAAAGCAAACTGCATGCAAATCTGAGCTTGAAAGTCGATTGCTTTAAGAAACAAACACAATTAAAACAAACAAGGAATTCTATGTTGTTATTGCAGTTAATGTCAATTAATCTATAAAGACTTTGTTTCATTTCATGAAAACCATTCTTAAAGCATCTACTTTGTTTTAACCTTCATTTGTTCTTCACAGCTGGAATAAATGGTTAATCTCTCAGGGAATCATGCATGGTATTTGTTATTGATTTTATAGCTCAATAACATATCAGGGCTGTGAACAGGTTGGTATCAGATTAGGAAACAACTCCTTCGAAGCAGACACCAGCTGTGCACTTGTGATAAATTACATTTTTCCCTATGAATTTTATACCTAGTTATAGTTAGTTTACAAGATTTAGCAACATATGGACTGCCTGCTAGTGAGGCAACAGCTCAAAACGCAAACACGTTCCTCCGTGAAAGAAACAACCTGTAGCTGGAGACTTTTCTTTTAGAATACTGTATTGTAATAATGGATCTGGAAATTGTGAAAGGTTTGCACATACCTCTGCATTTTGGGTTTGACATAGACACTGAGGTTGTGTGAAACAGCAATACACAAATGGTAAATGTGCTCACATGAATATACAGAGAACTTCGAACCAGTGTAGTCTATAAACAGGGTTCTTTTGAAAAAGGTGGCAATATTGTTTTCAGAGTTGCTAAAAAAGAAATATCTCTGGGGTTTATACAGTGAAAAAAAATTTCTTTCCTTTTTTTTTTTAATTTTTATTTTCCAAAAGAGACCATTATTTTATATACTTACTATAATAACATAATCCGTCTATAAAGAAACCCATATAAAATTACACACATACACACACACATATATGTATGTGCAAGCTTTTCTGATTTTCCACCAGCATTAAGGACCTCAGTTATGTCATACAATCACTAAATCTAGATATAGAAAGATCTGATAAATTATCATTTGTGTTATGTCTCTACCAGAATGAAATTATTACTGATACACATCCAGAGGTACTGCTCCCAGTATGATCATGTAATTTTACCTGGAAAATTTCTAGGCCACTTGTATGCTTATTGTTTAGGTTAAGCTAAATTGCCCAGATGAATTGGCAGCATACCGTAGAAACCTTACTTCTTATTCTCTTCTGCCATGGTTATAAGTATCCTGATATCAGCATAATTATCCGAGCATAAAACTAATGACAAAACTCATAGACTAACAGATGAATATGTCATCATTGGTGTAATTCTAGTATCAGGGAAATGTTAAATATGAGGACTGTCTTCCATCTAAGTTTAAATGAGGGTGAAATGTAGCAAATAAGGCCTGCATTTTATGAAAATGTTCTGTAATAAAACCGAATTTAAAATGTAAATAGGCAAAGAGATCCCAAATTTGAACTTGTTAATGAGATTAAACCATCATTTATTAGTAA
Organism: Regulus satrapa; assembly: GCA_013396955.1. Lineage (NCBI taxonomy): Eukaryota > Metazoa > Chordata > Aves > Passeriformes > Regulidae > Regulus > Regulus satrapa. The sequence continues at coordinate 34,580 of VWZN01000232.1, forward strand.
AGTAACCTTATATAAAAGAACATTTAGGACTGGACAGTATTTTACTAGCTTTTGAATTTAGTATCAAGTGTTCACAAGGTAACAGACTTTTTCCTGCAGAAAAAGAATTTACCATACTATGGCTGATATTCAAGCGTCAACAGACATTCCTAGAGCTGAGTGAATAATTTTAAAAAATTGAATAACTTATTCAAAACTATGAAATTCATCAACTAAATTACTTGAATAATACATCTATGAATTATGAACTGACTATGTTGGGTGAATAATACATTAATAATTAATATGAAAAATATAATTAAATTCCTCAAATTAATTACTCAGAGAATATGAGAAACCGTAATTATTCTCTATGCTGTACTCAAAGAATAGAATGCTTGAGTAGTCTGTATGCTCTTACAATTTTCCAGTGCATTATATAGGGTATATCTTTATAATTATAGAGTATTGGGGTGATATTTAAAATATAGTTTCAGGCTAAGAATTAAGCAAAATGTCATAATTGAACAAAATAACATATGTTTTAATAGAAATATGCTTATGTTGGGATGTACAACTTGGCCTAGTTGGCAAAGACGGGCTCTGTCTCTGAACAAATGCCCAGCAGAGGGAATATTTTTAAAACCAATAAAGTGCCAGGGCTGTGCATTTGCTGATTTGGACCATAGGTTACTTTCAAATACCATCTTATATGGTACCTGCATCAAGCAGTGAGTGTGGTTCAAGTGGCTCAGCCTCCCACCCTCAGTGTTGGTTCCCAAGGGCGGGAGTGGGGCCAGCACTTCGGTTGAAAGCTCAAAGTTGCAGGACCTTACTTTACAAGGACGTCTGTCTTGAGTGCTGCTGCATCAAAGACACACTGAGTCCAGCTGTCTCAGAGGAAGGGGATTGTGCACTCCCAGGGGCTTAATGTTCATAGTTCTGCTCCAGGACTCACATCACTAAGCAGCACAGGCCAGCTGTAGTGCCCAGATGCATGCCTAGACGGCAGCAGGCAATTTGAGCATCCATGCCCCTTTACGTGCCCTCACATTTGATACTGACACCACATTTCAACATCAATCCTTCTTTTTGGGACAGGGAGGTGTGTTGTCCACAAGGTGTCAAGTCCCTCCTTTCTGATACTAGCCACTTTGCAGAGAGCAGAGTTACTGAGGAGCAGAAAGGAAATTGGCCTGCAAGCTAAGGACGGAAAAATTACAGGGTTCTGCTCAATATGTTTCCTTGCCTGTAGTTATTCTTGTCACACTTTCACATAAGACCATGCAATTACTTCCTGCTGGATTCTGGCACATGCCATAAAAATACACTTGCATTCCATGAACACACGGGGTAAGGTTATGCTCAAATATGCAATGATGTGTGGAGTGATGCCAGTGAGGGCTGTGGCTGAGACCAGTGCTACCTGAGGGCCACAGAACAGCTAAAGCAAGGACTGATGTTGAAGATCTAGACTCAGTGATAGGTGGGAGGGGCTGATTTTTCATCTGTTAGATATAAGCAAAGTTAGCACATTCATTAATGGAAAATGTGAATTAAGAACATACTCCATCCTTCTGTATTCTAATGTTATCTTGAAAGCATGGTAAATGTATAAGATTATTTGAGTAAATAAGGAAATCCTGCATGCTCTGAAATGGATTTGCTTTCAACTCTAAAATATTTTTGAAGACTATGAAACAAAATAAAACAATCTATCAACCAAACACAAAACATTCAGAAAAAACCAAAAAACCTTCAGGGAACTGTTTGTCTAGTTTCATAGCCTATCATACCTATACACGTATCCCACAGCCCTGCATAAACTGAGAGTGCTGTTTTCAAAATATGTTTATATAAATTTAAGGTTCTCTTTAAAGGATGTTTCAAGCATCTTGCCAGTCTCTTATCTGATCTGACTTGTTCATCAACGAACAAAAACTATTATCTCCTTGACTGTATTCTATATTATTTATAATAATAAAGGTTAGGTGACACTTGTTAGGTGATCCATTGCACTAGAATCTCCAATCATTATCCTCTTAGCCTCTCAGGTCTGTCACAGACCTGCCTTTAAGATATCCCTATTAGCCCCCCTCTCAGCAACAAACTCAGTTTTAACTAGACTGTACTAGAGGTCCATTCTTTCAGTTTGTGAAAGATTCCAATTATGTGGAATAACTAATGAGATATCCATTTAATCTGATTAAACACAGCCATTTTTATCCCCTTTATGCCTTTCCATTTCTAGGAATCAAACACACTAGCGAAAGAGAATATGTGTCTCTGGGAGAATAGCTGTGCTTCTTTTTCAGTATATTATTATGTGGCAGGAGTCTTCAGAAATGAAAAATTTCCTCTCTGAGAGGACACCTACTCCTACAAAAGCAACTGGTGATGCTTGTGTATGACTTTCTGCAGCCAGCTTGTTTCTTCTTTCCCATGTCCAGGACTGAGACATGGTTCTGCACATAAGCTTGAAATTGGAAATTACATCCTGATTCTTCTAGGCACTGAGCATCCGCCCCAAAATGCTGAGTCTCCTGGAGTGTTAATGACATCAGTGGGAGTGAAGGAGCTCAGTTCCCTACAGGGCTAAGGCACAGCTTCTTTAGCTGGAGATTTCAAGTCCTGTTTATTCCTACAGATTTTCATGCCCTATCAGTCCTTGAAGGTGACACAGGAGAAAACATGATGACAACAGGGCATGACAAATCTCAGGGAAGATTTTAATGTAAATACTCTCCCGTGAAATGTAGATATTATTGGAATAACCTGAACAAATCAAGAAATTGGCTGGCAAGGGCATGGCATCATTATCACATTGCGATATCTTCAAGGAGAAATTGTATAAGGCCTTTTATAAGATTTATTACATTTCTGAAATGAAACAAAATATTAGACCTCTAATTTTTTTTAGTTAAATTTCATCAGTAACTCCCTACATTCCTTTTTCCTGCCCAATGAATTTGCCTTTATCGTATTTTTGTCTGAGATAAAAATGAATGATTTGCTTTTGATTAAAAAAATAATAAAAGAAAGAAAGAAAGAAAAAAACCCCTTTGCCTAACTTTGAACTATGAATCAGCCTTGGTGCTCTCATTAAACACTCCCTAGCATTTAATTGCAGAACACAGTCTCTGCTGTCCCCAGACTGTGAAGTAAGATTCTTGGCAGTCACTCAAAGGAAAAACGGGGGGAAAAAAATCAGCATTTCTATTATCATAACTTAAGATGAAGGTGTGCTGTGAGCACATTCATTCAAGTTGGAAGCTGCAAAATTCTGAGCTTTGTTCCATCACTGAATCCCTCTACAGACTTTTGACAAACAGCACTCATTCTTCCCCTCATTTCATCAGTAGAAAATTTCTAGTAGACACTTACTCTGCTAGACTATTATATTTGAAATTAGTCCTACAGCTTTGAATTTATATTTGTAGGAGCAAACAGCAAGATTATTTGAAGATAAGAAACCTTCAGCCACTGGAGCAATATTCTTTACAGGACTTTTCCCAGTACTACCATTTCTGTATAACAGAAAATAGTAATGGTAAGGTTCCAAATAAAAAAGTAAAATAACTTTTAAGAAAACCTTTTTCTACTCTTTCTCTGTGTTGTCTACAACATGAGCCAAGCACTTGGCCCTAAGATTGTTTTGAGAACGCTGGGAAAACTCTTCATAACATTCTGATGTTTACAGAGGTTAGCCAATCTTAGTACAGTATTCTGCCTTATCAATATACTCTGGATGTTTTGGACAGACAGACATTACTGCATGCCTGCTTGCCTGCATGTATGCTTGCTGCTTCTCTGCTCTTGCACATAGATCATAATAAATCATCATATTTAGCCTTCTGAATTCATGGGAACCATGTAGCTCTATTGCCCCAATCAGGGCCAGAATTCCCTTACATCTCTGCATTTACTTAGTTCAAAAAAATCAAATATAACATGGACAAAATGAAGGTTCTGACAGAAAGGTCTGTGCAAACTTCCCACCATCCAGTCAGGATTCTTGAGCTGCTGGTGAGGAACCTGATCGCAATTCAGAAAGGAAAACTCTCTGAAAAACAAGAAGATGATAAACAACTTAGGAAGCTATATATAATGAAGTGTTATGTGGGGGAAAAGAAAATCTCTTTGAATGAGTCATAAAACACCGTACAGAGCAGAACTTTCACATGTATACTTGAAAATTAATATTTTTCTGTGTTTCACAGGATATTTCTGATTCAGTCTAATCTACTTAAAGTTCAACAAGGAATACATAAATGCTGCCATTGTATTCATAAACAATGCCATCCAAAGTACTGTAGAGGGATTTGAGAGTGCAGGAATACAGGGCGAAATGAAATGGTTGGAATTCAATGGCTGCAAACACAAGGCACTGAACCTATCTATGACTCTGCTTTTGTGAGGTGGCTTTGGAATGTAGGCTAATCTTGGCAGTGGAGAGGCTCCCCTTTTATGCTGAGAAAAAGTGGAGAGTACTTTCTTTGGCATACCTTTACAAATTACATGGATAACCTTGGAGAATCTGGTGCTATAGAAAGGGTAAGGAATTTGGCTGGTTAGGAAAGTGACTCCAAGAAGGCAGCAGGATTGAGAAAGGTGATAAAAGCAGAGGGGTCTGAAACTCAGAAAAAAATTATTAGATGCCATCACATGATGCTAAAGCAGACATTCAAAGGAAAGTGGGGTTTTCTTGGCTCCCTGCACTTCTCTACAGCCACCCTTGAAGTATGACACATGTGGAAACAAAACCAGGCAATCAAACACTGGATACCATAAGGAGTTTACTGTAAGCAGGTTGGCACCAGTTGAAATTGAGCAAAAAGCTACTCAGAAAGATGGAATATGGAGGTTCTGATGTAGATAGAGGCTTTCACTCCCCTTCCAAGCAGCATTTTTCCAAATGGCCAAAGTAAGGCTGGTTTTACCAAGCAAATTTCCCTGAATAGATAAAGAGGATGCAAATCTGTTGGAGTAATCATGAAAACAAACATGATGGGGAAAGCTGTTTGCTGGGAGCCTTTTAGATTCTTTGAGGTCCCCTGTCCTCAAGACCCCCAGGAGCTGCAGACAGGATTTTCACATTTCTTCAGTCTTAATACAAGCATCCTTGAGCATGTAATTGATGAACTTGTAACAGTTTCACGTCAGTATAAATGTATAAATACATTTGTAAGTACAGATGTATAAATACTTCAAGGACTACTGCCTCTTGAAAAAATGCTGATAGATCTACTAAGACCGAATCTGAGGTTAGCACCAACAATTATGCTGTCATATAGATAAGGAATGTTAAATACTGGCAGTGCACCAGACTGGCTTACCTTGTTTCTGCACTTATCTCACATTTAGCAACCCTTCTACATCCAAATATGCAGATGAATCAAAATACCATGGGCTCACACGGTCATTCCCTAACATTTTCTACAGTCATTTTCAGCAGGTTAAGGCAGGTATACAACCAACCAGCCTGGACCACAGGGTCTCAGCTGAAGAAGTACTTTGCCTTGTAATTAGTCACATGGAGGTGATACACAAAGCCAAGAATATGTGGGTCCAGCTATCACCATAAGACAGACTTATATATACTGTACTTTTAAACAGCCACTGGCTGAGCTAAGTGTAACAGCACAAATCTAGCAACAGAAGGGGGATAGGATTAAAAATCTTTAAGAAATCAATTTTTAGCTCTAGGTTTATTTAATCATTCATTACTTTATATAACATCACCAAGACACCTTATTGGTATATTGATTCAAAAATTTTGTTAGATATTAAAAAGTCAGTAAAAGTAGCATGAGACTGTTCAGCCACAGCCATATGGAACTGTTATTGAAACCTGGAAAACAGAGTTGCAATGTAAGCAGTCAAGTCAGATAAACACAGTGTCTTCAATTTCAGGTGTTGCTTCTTAGCATTTATCCTCCACTTTGCTACCCTTACTCCTCATTCCCCAAAGGCCCTTTGTGGATACTTAAAAAATTCAGACTGTGGCCCTGTTTCTTATGCACAGGCTTAGAAAAGTGGAAAAGGATATTGCATTGTGGAAGCAATTGTCACTTTTGAGAGTGACAGCTTCGGGCAGCAGGTCAATGCTTTTGTTGGTTGTGAAATCAACAGAGAGAGAAAGACTCTGCCCTGGAAGGAGTCAGAGAAGTGGTCAAAGTGGTGCTTCCACCTTGAGTTGCCCTCTGGAAAAATTCATTTGTCTCCATTTGTCCACAGAGCCCAGGGAAGCAAACCTTTTCACTGATAGAGCTCCATTACCTATTTAAAAAGTAAGTGATGTGAATATACACTCTCGTCCTTCTGCTCTCTCCTCGTTTTTCATTAGCAGTGTGTTGCAATCAAGGCAGACTACACGACTCAGGAAAGGCTACACAAATGTAGCAAAAAAGCACACTACTCAAATTGACATTTTTAAAACTAATTTCAATTTTCTAGTATCTAATCCCCCATGTTTCAGGATATAATACAGCTATGTAGTAGTCACAAAGAGGGAACATTTTTTGGAACAATGTATGGCATAACTGTTCTGCAAGCTTAGTTTTGCTTTCCTCCAAAGAAATTGGTATTAATGTATGGAAGAGATAGGCACAAAACCTTCCACTTGCTTCAGTTTGGCAATCTCCATTTTCTTGACTAATGTGTGATTCTATGTTTGATAGCTTATGATCAACATGAGTACAGTAACATAATAATACAATTTTTTTCTCTGCCCATGGCAGTGATCAAGATGTACCAAACTAACAGCATTTCTTAGCCTTGACCTATCCAGTATCAGATGAACTGTACCTTTGTCAAAAAGTGCTTCCTTGCAAATACCTGGAGTCAGGCCCCAACACTGCAAGAACTCACTTGTATGCAGGGTGAATTTTGCCCATTCATTTCACTGATCAGAAAGGGGTTACTCCCAGTGGAGTCCAAGGAAGCAGCTTGGCATTGCCACAAGGAAATCATATCTCATGCATAACAGAATTATGGCACACCATGTCTCATAAAGAGTAAAGGAGTAAAGGATTTGTTGTGTGCTTTACTCTGGCATTATAGCTCTGGTATGCAGTAATAAAAGTGAAGTCATCAGAGAAGTCACAATGGGGGCTCTGGTGACTAACTCCAGAGTCTCCCTAGGGTATTCATTTGTCATGGGATTTGTTCACAGTTAAATGAATGGCNTATATATAAAATATTAAAAGAATACAGGAAAACATGAACATTTTCTTCTTCATGCTGGCAAGAGCTCAGTGCTAATACCAAGTGCTTCTCATCCAATGACCTCAAATACGTTTCACCCTGGAGATGGCAATATTATTACAAGAGAGGTGTGAAAAAAAAAAAAAAGCAAATCACAAAACCCT
>VWZN01000232.1:47285-73204 GCA_013396955.1 Regulus satrapa
GAGAGAGAGAGAGAGAGAGAGAGAGAGAGATAGGCATCTTGAACCAATTAAAACCACTTTTCTCTATTGCAGTCAAAGTCAATACTTGATACAGAGCTTTTCCTTTGTTTTCAGCTCTCATTTCTTTCTTGCTTTGGCAGGAAAATATTTAAAATTATTTTTTCTTTATCAAGGGAAAACTGTTTTCCCTCTGTTTTCTTCAGACTCAAAAATTATTACACTCAAGGAAAATTAAATATTCACACAACAATGTTTAGATAATGACAAGCACAGAACTGCTACAAGAGTAAGCTCCTAGAAGTTGTGAGAAGCTGAACAGAGAGTATGTCAACAATTTATGCTGCTGCTTTCCCGCCAGAGTTAGAATTGAATGAAAATTTATAGCTATTGGGAGCTTTTAAGTTCAGGAGGCAGAAACTGTGAATTCAAATTCGGACCTTCACTAAGATGACACGCCAGCAACAGACAGCCCATACCACACTGGACAAACTGTGAGTCATGAGCAGGAGGGCTGGAATACATAAGATAGAAGCCTTTCTATGTTCCTCAGAATGCAAGGACTTAATTAAAGCTTTTAGAGAAATTAAAATATATTAGGCCACATGGACATAAAGTAGTTTAGTTTTAAGTAAGTAAATAAGAATATACCCTAAATACTTTAAGAAAATAAAAAACCCTAGTAAGCCCTGAAGCCCAGTTCTGTGGGTTGGCTTCAGACATAATAAAAACATAGTAAGAGCATTGTTCTCATTTTTTAAGATAGAGGCACTTACATTACTAAGATGGAATTATTTGGGTAAAATATTGTTCTCATTTTTTAAGATAGAAGAGATAGAACCACCTACATGAATAGGTAGAAATATATGCGTAAATGGGTGTAAGAATTAACACTGGTTTTCGTACTTTAGAATTGAGCTTTGATAGGTGTAGAAAGGATGTTTTAGAATTGTGTTTGTAGCTGATTGGTTGATTTATTAATAAAATCCCCTGTATTGGGGTAAGATTGGGGTGTAATGGAAGAAAAAGGGTAAGCTGGAGCTGTGGAAGAGGATAACAAGGAAAAAGAAATAGAGGGACACAACAAGAAGAAGAAGCAGGAACAGAACTACTGCTACTCAAGACCTCTGCTGGAAGCTGCCGTCAGGACCTCTGTCCTATAGGACTCTATGCCAGGAAGCTTTTAGCATAGACTTTAGCAACTTAGAACTCTGCCTTCAGATGAATGTCTTACCACAATAAAGAGCCTCATAGCAAGTAACGACTGCCTCTGCCTCTTTGAAGATGTAAACCCATAAAACCTTGACACAGAAGGAGTTAGGACCAAAACTTCATAGCCTCTATCTCACCATTGAAAGTCTGAATTTGTCTATTTTCTCTATCACTACAGATTACTGAGAGCACCCTCTAAATTTAGAGTTGTAGTTCTCAAAATAATATCAAACCAGATGGTCTCTAGAACTTTCCTCTATGAAACACAATTTGGGGCTTTGGTCTGTGAGGTATTATGCATAAATTGTACACAGGCACACAAATGTCTTCTCAACACCTCTTTTCCAAGCTGTTAGTATCATCTGTTCATACAAATGAGGAAAGGTAAGATGCAAACCACTTAGAAGGGCAGAGGTGTCAGTGAGATAGTGAGCCTTCATAGCCCTGTGACCTCTGAAGTTTGAGTATCCAGGAGCAAGAAGAATCTGCCTAGACCCAGTATCCTGACTAGTCCCATCCAAATGGTGAGAAATAGTGGAAAGTACTTTTCATTCTCAAACAGGGAAGGGGAAGGGGTGGGAGACTTGTACAACTTGCACCAGCTGATGCTGCTAATCCCCTTGCCACATGTAAAACCTGAGTCAGCACCATGCTGTGCTGATTTTTTCTGCTGTTTGTACTGCATGTGGTGTAATTTCTTTAAATGTGATTTTTAGAGGTTTGCTTTGCGTCTTGCTGTCAACCCCCACATACACCCTTTGGTTTTTGTAGAAAGCATTTTTATTTCTTGGATCTACAGCACTATTGAGTGACTCTTTACTGAAACTGTTTTTGATTTTGTTCTCTTTTATCTTTTTAATGGTATTTCCCACCAAATTGACTTGCAGATGCTAATACTTTGACAACTAAAGAGGCAGCTATGCCTGAGTTGTCATCTTGCAGTCAGTTTCTCCAGAGGCAAAAAACAGCACTTGCCTAGTTATTTAACTTTTTGCCTACCTACCTGCATTTCAAAAGCTCTTTAAAACACTTTTGTGGACAAATAGCTCTAAAACATTTAAGAATCTTCACAAAGATTTAGCCATGCAATTTGTATAGTTTGTAATAGAAATTATGTGGTTAATTCTCCATTCAATCCTTGGACTTTCCTTTTGCTACAGTAGCTGGGCAGTTTGTATTTGCAGAAATGTGGTCAGAGTTCACTGTTAAACATCAGTAGGGGAATTATGAAACCTCTTTGCACAGTAACTCACTTCCACAGAACTAGGCCCACACTGGTCTGATCTTTCCATATTAGGCTTGATATGTTGTGTCAAGCATTTCAACCTCTAGCTTCCATCAAAAGACAAATGACAGCTGTCTCTGAATTAATGGAACATGAGAGCAGATTGCTGCTCTGTATGCTGCACCCTATGAAATGTTTAAGTACATGATTACTTGACCTGACCTTGCTACTTCCACTTTTCCAATTTGTTTTCTGGTGATTGAGAAAGGTGTGGGAAGAGTTCAGCACCCATGCAGGATGTTTTAGCCATACACCACTGTGACATCCATCAGAAATTGCCTCTGTTTCTCTAAAAACAGAAGGTAGTTTAATACAACTTGGTACTGTAAAAGAACAAACAAACAAACAAAAACCAACAAAAAACCCTAAAACAAAACAAAACACCACCAAATCTCTAAGAATTTTGTAAGATTTTCTCCCCCTATTATATTCAATATTTTTGTTAAATTATTTCCTGTGAAATACTAAGGCCCGAATTGTGCTAGTCTGGATAAATCAGGTGACATTTCATTGGACATAGTATAGTAAGATACCCCACCTCAACCCCCAAATCAGAATAAAGGATATCAGGCATTATAGTCTTGAAGTATTTCTGGAGCAGTAGGATGAAATTATATCAGTCAAGATTTGGGGTTTTTTTGTTGTTTTAAACCAAATTCTTGACCATGTAGCAAACAACCAGTTGAATCAGAAACAATGTATGTTCTATATATAATAGATATAGTAAATATATACATGTGCCTATATATGTAGTGTATGGTATTTATGTGTTTACAGTATTAAAAATCAACTATTTGTATTATTTTTACAGTTAACAAAGTAAAAGTTTGAAGATAACCAGATTAAAAGCAAGATTTGGAGGAGTAGACTAAGCTAGGACTTGTCCCTGAAAACAAATTTGTGATTTTATCCAAATGTCCCTGTGAGAAAATAATTACTAGAGGAGCCTTAATTAAGATAAACAGGACACTAGTAAGCTGTCTTAATACTGTGGTGTGGACTGCAGTGTATTCTTTCCAGTATAGCTTTGGAGGCCCTTGAGGATGAGCCTTTTGGACTACAGATCCCAAAATTGCACTGAGACATCAGCCTGTAGTGATTGTGATGGACAGCTGAGTATGGCAGGATTTGGCAACAGTAAGAAGGATGAGAAAAGTGATTATTTCAAGACATTCCTAAATGCACTTTAACAGTAACCTCTGTTTCACAGGCAGGATGAAGCTGATGGGCTAACCGGAGACTCACAGTCATAAAAGGTCAGTCTACCAATTGCTAACACAAAAAATGTCAAGGTACTTATTGTCCTAATTTTAACACACAGCTCCTACAATGGCTTTCCAAGGTGGGTATTTATGTGTTTGACTGGATGGGTTTCAATTTCTGTAACATCAGTCATATCCTAATCACTGTTACTGAGAGAAAGCGAAATACGTTCAAAAGATAGGAGAATCAGACATGGAAACTGAATTTCTTAGAACAAGACACCTAGCTTTCTGTCTGTGAGGTTCAATTAGGATGCTAGGGATTTGTGCATGTGAATTTCTGTGCATAAGTTTTTAAACAGTATTCTAGACATAATTTTTATTTTGAATTCAACTCTATGACAATATGAGAAGAAAAATTTTCATATAAATGGAGATATAGGCAGAATAGAAGTGTGTGGATGAGACTAAAATTAGAATAAAGAGAGGATTTCATTTTTCAGTGATCTGAACTCAACATTTTCATAAGCTTTTGCTATGGTCTGTAAACAAAACAAGAACAGAATCAATGTCTGTAGTTTTTATAGCCAGTCGCAGAGTTTCAATACAGAAGAATGACATTTTGCCTCATCAGAATAATAAACTGGGTTTGTATGTGCCTCTGATGCTTCTGCTTACTTGCATTCATCTCCCAAGCATTTCAAGTGTACTTCTGAACCATAGAGAATAGGGGTTTTCATCTCTGTTCACCATCTAAGGCTTTTTGCTTTCTCTTTGACCATTTGAATGCAAAACAATGTGTATTATTTTTATCCACTTTACTTTTTCCTGGCTGCTTAGATGCAGGTTTTCTGTGAGTGGAGCATAATAGTCATAATAGGAATATGTACTGAAAATGCTTAAACAGAGACTTCAAACATATACATTAGGTACTGGAAGAGCACTCTTAATTCAAGGTCTTCATATGACTTTAGGGTTCTTATGGTCTTCAGAATTGGCAACTTCACCAAAAGTACAAACAAGATTCAGCTTTGGAAGTTCTAATGATGCTAAAACTCAAGATCAGATTCACAAAGATTCAGATGTGACCTGCTGGTCTGTAAAGATCTTGATATTTTGTACAATTTTATGAATACTAAGTGCTGTGCTACCCGAATAACACTAAAAGGAAAACAAAACAGGAGTAGAGTACTTGGAAGCAGAGAGTAGCAGAGAAAAATTATAAACTGCTTTGCTCCTCAGCAGCACCAAATGGAGCTAAAAATCTGTAGCCTGTATTTATGTATTTGTAGCCTGAAGGAAACCACAGTATTCCATAAACAATATGTGCACATCACCCTAAAATTACATTGGCGGGGAATGGCAGCTAAACCATAGCTTAATGCCATAAACACAAACCTCATTTTTGAATAATAAATAATGTGTGTTCACACCAAACCAAAGGAATTTTGAAGTGTCATTTTGAAGCGCCATGAGGAAGAGTCAAAGGCTTAGCCTAAATCCTGGGGACCAGCAAATGCCAATACAGTTTGAAACAAGCAAACCAGGTGACTACAACTTGCATTGTCCTTTTCAGGAATGAAAGGGAAGAATGAAATTTAGACCCAAACACAGTTAGGGTCTAAATAGACAGCTCTCTGCAAGTTCAGATTCCAGAGGTTTTTAATATCTTTGCAGTAGTTACTAGTGTTTGAGTAATTACCAGTGCATCATTAAAAAAAAGCCTGCAGCAATAGTTTATTTGTGCTCTGCTTTTCCATCTAGAGCTACAAGCATTCAAATCATTGTGTAAATTTGATTTTTATTTAAATCAAAACTGATAAACAACCTCAGACACTGAAGTAGCATTCACTAGATGAGGATGTGCACCCAGGCCTGTTGGAGATTTTCTGTACCACTGGTTTCCTTCAAGTCCCTGCAAGAAGGTACAACTCTGATTCAAGGATGTTTTTTAGGGGAAGAATGGTAGAGGAAAGAGAGAGCAGAGGTATGTGTGCACCTAGTTTATTGCTCCAGGAGGCATTAATGTATCTGTAGTACAATTATTGATAGAGTTGTGCTGATGGTGGAGATTTTTGATCTGTTTTTGTGTCAGTGACTGTTTGCCATAGGCCAGATCGCCAAACTTAATACTAAGTCAAGCTCTGCTGTGCTATGACATGACGTTCTTGAAGAAAAATTAGTTTCTACCTTTACTAAAAAAATGGGAAAATAAATTTCTGACAATAGGGGAAAGTCTAGAAACTGCTAGCTCTAAATATCTAAATGTCTATGTTTAAAATAATATGCCTATGTCTATGTTTAAAATCATAAAGGGGAAAAATTAATAACTCTCAAACTGCAAAATATAAAATTTATTTGCAAAAAGGGGAAACACTTTAAGAATGATGAGTGAAAAAGAGGAGAATTTATCTGTTTAGATAAACAGATAAATCTGTTTTTACAAAAGGTGTCTGGGTTTTCATCCTTACTCTGGAGTCTTAATAAGAACATCTTGTATTAACATTTCTTTCCTTGAGGAAAAACATCATGAAACAGGAGCATTTTCACAGAGGAGCAGAAGCCTGTTGTAAGCCACCAAGCCGGCTTTAGAAGGTAAACAAGAGTGAAATTATGAGAAATGTTATCCTTATTGGCTTGTTGTTTATTTTGTAATATAAATTTAAAAAGAACTTATTTTCATTTTCCTCTTTTTCAATCACGTATGAGTGGTTTGTTTGGGCTTTTCTACAACCTCAATCCCCTTCCTATGATATCCACTTGCTTTCTGATACTTGATTTGGCAATGCCAGTCACCTACCTTGCGTGAACTTTTGACATTGCCCAGACTTCACAGGGTACCAGTGTGTATCTTCTCCACAACTTGAAAGAGCATTCCTGCTGGACTCTCATTCAAGAAGCTCTAGTTTGGGGGGTCAGGATGTGACTGTGGGGAAAGGGCAGGGTAGACAACCATTGAAGAAGAGGTGACTACAACTTTTCCCAGCCACTTTCAGCTAGCCAGCACTGCAGGAATAGTCTGCACACACTTGGATGCGAGTTCACATGCTCCTGCACAAACATCCAGGCAGACAAACAGGCGAGACAGAGTGCTCCTTGCACTCATTAAGGAATTAGCAGGGTGAAATCTAGCTCTATATAATTAGTCAGTGAAACTCACTCACACTACAGTGATCACTATTATTAGAGAGAAACAGCAGCATAGTGGGAGAGTGTCAAGCAAACCTTTCTGCTCAAAGGGTCTTGGTCAGAGCTTCAGCTGCTGGGTCGGGGTCATTGATGAGCCTTCTGGTGTGCTAAAGGAGCAGACAAGGGGTTTACTCACTAGCAGGGACAACATTTATTTTCTTCTTGGTGCTTCTGCTGTTTTGCAGCATAGAACACCAGGTAAATCATCCTTTTGCCAGTGCAAAGGGAAGTAAATAAAGCATCTGGGGAGTAGAAAGGGAAATTTTATATGGAAGAGCCTGATTTTTTNAGACAGCTGCAGGCATGTTCCCCTTGCTTCAGCTGCTGGGTCGGGGTCATTGATGAGCCTTCTGGTGTGCTAAAGGAGCAGACAAGGGGTTTACTCACTAGCAGGGACAACATTTATTTTCTTCTTGGTGCTTCTGCTGTTTTGCAGTGTAGAACACCAGGTAAATCAACCTTTTGCCAGTGCAAAGGGAAGCAAATAAAGCATCTGGGGAGTAGAAAGGGAAATTTTATATGGAAGAGCCTGATTTTTTTCCTCCAAGAAGTGCTGTACACATCAGAAAACTCAATATATTTCTCTAGAAGGGATGACTGAGAGAGATGCAGAAATGCTTTTCAGAATTATCCTAAAGGAAATACCAATTGTGAAAGGGCAGAAGCAACACAATAGGTAAAAAGAGAAGTGGAAATGGATGTATTAGATCACCGTTTATTTTCTGATGCAGACACTGAAGAAAGATTGCCCGTTCTGACGCTTGTACAATAGAGCCTGGCTAGATCTCAGCAGAGTGTATCACTGTGCTTTCAAGCACATTTTCAAGCAGCCACTGTCGGCACGCAATTACCTGAAAGACACATCTACAAAGTGATTCCAATGCAGGGAGCTGCCTAAGAGACTTATTATACTGTAATAATATAAATATGTAAACAGTACAAACTATAAGCCTTATTGATCCTTGCTACCAGACATGACATCATTATTAATAAAAATGTAATGGGAGAGCTATAAATATGCAAAATAATAGCATATTAACCTAAATAACACCAACAAATTGTACAGCTTAGCATAAAATTGAAAACCACTAACCAAACACTGTGTGGTTTGCTTGTACTAGAAGCAGTCAGGAATCATACATAATGCAACAGTGCAACTGCTAACAATAGTCTCATGAAGATAATTTAAGCTAGAACTGGACAAGCTCCAGGAAATCTGCCTGGAGAGCTAATGCTGAGCTTTTCTTCTCTTTTTCAGTGAAAGACCTCAGAGTTGCTTGGCTCACTGTCTCAGGTGAATCTTACTGAAAGGGAAAGGATAATTTGAAAAGTAAAGGAAGAGGTAAACAGCCTATAAATAATACAAATATATGCAGTTATATTGATTAAAAAAAACAAAACAAAACAAAACAAAAAAACCCCCAAAATCCCAACTACAAACACCCTCCCTCCTTCCCCCCCAAAAAGCATTCCCCTCTTCCATTAAAAAAAAAAAATCCACTAAATGAGTACAGACAGTTTGGAAAAAGAATGAAAAAGGCAAGAAAAATGAGAAAAAATTGAGACATTCTGTTGCCAAATGTTATTCATTAAATAAAAAGTGCTACACTGCAAAAAAAAGTCCAGAGAATGTCAGACATCATGGCAAAGAAATTTTAGATTATAAATTGTTCAAAACTGGCACCATATTTTATATCACTCTAAATACTGATGATTTACAACCTATATAAATAACATTATTAGTATAAAAGCATTTCTTACAATGATTACGAAGACACACCACTAATGACAGTGGAGCTTATAGTGCTGTTCAAGCAAAAATAATAGGCCTAATGCACAAATTACTTGTAGATATTTTTTCCTTGTGTTATTCAAGAGGTCAGACTAGCTCCTCCAAATGGTCTGTTGTGGCCTCAGAGTCTACAAAACTCAGACATTTCAGATGACAAAGGCTTTTTCTCTCTTTTATTTTTTTTTTCCAATGAGATGAAACAAAACACAACACTGAATTTTTACAAAAATATATTTTAAAATAACAGCATTTGTTCTGATAAGGACTTAGTGAGTCAAGGGCAGTATGAAGAATGTAAATCCCTAGCTTGTGACACTGCTGTCAGAAAGGTTGGCCTGTCCCATATACAGAGATCCCAATAGATGCTGGAAGAACCTGCCACCAGTTGCAGAACTGGCAAGAATACCTCTTTTTAATTGGAAACTTTAAGACCCCAGGAAGAATATTTTAATTATTTTTCTTCCTCTTTTTTCAAAAGCATGTTGGCTGAAATTCCCATCAAATCAGAAGTATGAAAGAAAGATTTAGTTTAGTTGAGTGCAACCAAATAACACACACAGGAAAGAACAACCTAAATATCTTAAAAAACACAATTCCTTTTATTTAGTCTTAATTGTATTTGCAGCAGATTCTTAACAAAGTGTCTGCTATTTGCTAAATGCTAATTACCTAATAGTACTTGAAAGGTACATAAACCTTTCACTAGCTAGGCAGAATTTGGACTTTATGATGAAGTCTCAAACTACATGAGGTTTGGAGGGCTTAATAATGAAATAATAAAGATTAAAAGTTAAATAACACTTTTCTTAAAATCACTGTGAAAACTTTAAATAGGTTATCCTAATCCCTTTCCTCATGATAAGTGTTGATAAACCATCTGAAAAGCAGATGTATTTTTGTTCATAATTGTTCTCTTAATGCTACTGCTCTTTTAATTCCTACTGTTAGGAGTGATTTCAACTGTACTCAGTTCGAAAAATTATCAAAATTTTATTATGATATATGGGCTTTATGTTACATCCTTAA
This sequence comes from Regulus satrapa, assembly GCA_013396955.1. NCBI lineage: Eukaryota > Metazoa > Chordata > Aves > Passeriformes > Regulidae > Regulus > Regulus satrapa. Next base: position 56,989 of record VWZN01000232.1, read on the forward strand.
CGAAATCTGGCAATAATCCAGATTTTCTTAAGTATTTTTCCAATTATCACCATTGAGGAAAAGAGGACATAGAAAAAAAACAAAATAAAACCAAACAAAAAACCCCAAACAAAACAACAACAACAACAGCAACAATAACAAAATCTTAAAACCTTGAACTCTGAAGCAAAAAGAACTTCCAAATTAAGAATTTAAAATTTAAGAATAATTATGAAGTTCATAATTAAGAAGTTTACCAAGAACCTGATAGTTTGCTTTCTTCAAACTCCTGAAGATTTGAAATTGTTCAAATTTCAATTTGAATTTCAATTGTTTGAATTGTGTTTATGGCAGCTCAGTGTCAAAGTCTGACTTGGTATGTACTCACACAGGTTAAAACTATCACACTTTGCCACAGTACACTGCCAGCCTGAGCCACATAGGTTGAGAAACTGAGACATGGAGATGTGAAACAACTGAGCATAAGAAGCTAGCCAGATCAGGGGCAGAGGGAGGCAGAAAGCTTTATTCTGGTCACGAAACCAAAGCCTATCCTAAGAACAAACTCTTTTCTTTCCCCTCTCTTTTTTCTTAAAAAAAAAAAAAAAGTCACTTTTCATTTAGTATATGTGTTACATACTGCTATATTAAGGACATAAATATTGCTGTTTCTCACTACTTGAACATAGAGAGATTTTAAACATCAGTGCTAAATTCTAACACTTTGGCTTCTTCCCAACTGGTGATTCAGAAATTAAGCTTATTTGAGAGAGAAATATACAAGCAGCAGGTGATATTCCAAGCTGAAACAATGTTTAGTGGTTTTGGCTCTTCAATGATTCTCATTCCTCCCGAAGTTCTTCTTAGTGGAAGTGGAGAAGAGAAAAAGGGAGAAGGACCTTATTACACATCTTTTTTGCTTGTGTTTAGTTTTACAGAAACTTCTGTAGGTGTCTTAAGTTGATGTGAAGCCTTTATTCACAATATTTCATACTCAATAATTCCTTAAAGTTCTCTTAGTTTACATTGTTTGGAGTCTGCCACTGAATTCAATAGACTGAAGGAGTCTTACAAAAAGGATATGTGTATTTTATAAAACTAGAAAAAAAAAAAAGTAGTAACAAGGAATGAAAGAATGAAACCCCTTTCAATTCTTATTCATTAGCCTTAAAAGAGGAACCAAGTGATATTCAGAGATATTCCATGACAAGTTCAGGAATATACGATAAATATATTGCAGAGAGCAAAGCACATAAGTAGCCTGTGTAACTTATCACCAAGGGAGACCAAGAGTAAACTGAGGTACAGGGAGGGACTGCACATTCCCACAGGCAAAGAGATGCTTGCAGTTTCAATAAGACCTTGAGCTTTTAGCACCTGTGAGCCTACAACATCATCCTCTCCAGCCATGGCCCAAACAACAGGACTGCTCTGGTGGTGACTGCATCAACTCCCAACAGCCTACTTGAAAATGTCAAATTGAGTCAAATCTCCTGGGGCATGCTTGGGTTCCTAGTACCTGTCACATAGAAGGATAGCCCTGGAACCCTCAACTCCAGCACAGGCTGTCACCTCTCAGTCCCATCCACAGGATCTACTCTGGTCTACTTTCAGGAAGCAGCTGGAGCCAGTACACACAGGGGATCTTGGAAGGAACAGGAGGAAGTACATATAAGTGCAAAAGGTCATAAGGAGTCAAGGAGGGACTTCTCCAGATATGGATATTTTTGCTTCACTGACTTTTTAAACTGTCTCTGAGTAAGCAGACAAGATAAACCATCCATATGACCTGGGACTACCATCTCTGTGTTTCTAAATGCTAAAGTGATATTTGACAGGAAAAGATGTTATACATTCCCTATTAAATTATTCCATTTATTATGTTTTGGACTCTAAGGTCCTTCTAAGGGCTAGGCATGAGTGTGCTACAGGAGCATGACATACTTTTCTCTGAGGGTCAGCTGTAAGATCACTCTATCAAGATGCAAAGGTTCACCTTCTGCAGATGCAGACCAAGAAAAGTTCACCTTTTCTCCATCAACCTTTCCACAAAATGTACCACAGCCTAATTGTCAGACTTGTTACATTTGAGACAGACTGCACACTAGTTACCACATTTCAAAGAGTAAGTTTGATAGAAAGTCTCATCTCCTCAAAATGACAGGCAATTGCCAGAAAGGAACTCAGCACTCAATAAAATAGAGAGTTCTTATCTTGAAAAGAACAGAGATTACACTCATTATCATGATATTAGATATTTTAATACAATGAAAAGTAAAAAATATTAAAATTGTCTCTTTTTTATAATATTCAATGCTTCTGATATACGTTTAAACTTATGCACATGTATAAATATGTGTATATGCATAAGATCATGGATGTGATTCTTTCCTGTGCTTTTAAAAAAGAGCATGTCTTTGAAAGGGCAAAACAGCTTTTATTGAAACAAGGATTTCAAGATTAGACAGCACAGAATCGTGCTGCTTTGAAGCCCCCCAACAACTGAAGAAAAAATACACTCATGTATTATTCTGTGTCACAGAGTTTATCTTCTTGGATTTCAGAGCATAAAAGGAACAATTTGCAATAGGCACATCTCCACTTCAGCGTCTGAACAAACATGAATGCTGAAGATAGTTAGGGCTAAATCTTGCTATTGATTTCAGCAGGAGTACAGTAATAACTCTTAGACACATTAAATCCTGCATTTTAAACAGAGTTTTAGCTCTCATTTTCATATTTGTTTTCTGCATTAACAAAGGTTTTTCTATTATGTTTTATGAAAAGGAAAAAAAAAAAAAAAAGGATTTTTTTTACCCCAAGCCTAACTACCTATTTTTCAGCAGAATCTGTAATGTCTGGGTCCAGCCTTACACACTGCCATAACTGCAAATGCAAAAAGAGCCAACTGTTGCTAGCCAGCAAGGCTTATTTATGAACAGTGGAGGGAGTGGATAATAAAACATCTAAGCAAGGAGCTTATGCCAAATGGCAAATTTTTTTCCTGTATATTTCCTTAAATAAATTGTTATTAAGGTAATGTATAAGTACTAAGCATTTTCTTGGAGTGAGCACAACACTTGATTTTATTTCTTTTTTAAACAAGCATATCTTTTCAAGAGGATATTAAGGAAAATGTGAAGAAAAACTTGTGGCAAAGCACTTATTTTATTTCTGCATTGAAATTTGTAAAGCCTCACTTCCAAAGGAGAAGAATAAAAATAGCAATAGCAAGATTTTGCGTGGCAACTGTACATGCTAAATACAGTGCAAAACCTTTCAAGCCTTTTGCAAAAGCAACATTGCTGCAATCAGCTTTTAGTGCTGCTACTATGTTTTGCGCGTTAAAATATACTCTAAACACATGGGACTTCCTTCCAGTAGAAATGGAGTATCAGCCTTTTTTTAAAGTCCTTTAACATAGGGTCTAGAGAGATGGTACTGTGAAGGAAATGGTCTATGGCTCTTCTGTCAATCTTTTCTGGAATGTGGTAAAAGGCACCCCAAAAAAAAAACCCAAAAAAGTAAGAACAAGGTCCTTCCTTCACCTCTGCTACTACAGTACAGTATGTAAGGGAAGAGAAGTCTGTCATGTGATTTGCCCACTGTCAAAAAAAGAGCAGGCTAAGGACTGACAGTTAAAACCCAATCAAAACTGCACTGGCATTGTTACTAACTGATGTTCAAAGAGACACTGTCAGCTGTGAACTTGCCTTTGTCTCTTTGCTCGGCTCATCTTCTCTACCTCTGAGGAATGCAGCTGGCAGTTTTCCTCAAAATGCTGGTAGTAAATCAGGATGTAAGCAGACCCTCTGTGGTCCCACAGAAACAGACAGGTTTGCATTCTTCAGTCTGTCTACTAAGGACCGGTGAAAGCTGGCAGAAGGAAAAGTCCAAGTATGCTCATAAAGTATCCTGTTACTTTTACTGCTGGTATTTGCTGTACTTTACCCTTACTGCTCTGTCTTTTCTCAGCTTGATGAAGAGCCTCTTTGCAAAACTAGCTATCACCTCACCCATTTCCAAATTCCCTCTCTTTCCCCATGCCTTCTTGGACTTTCCCATTCCCCTTTCCGATTCTCAGGCTGCCTCTAGCACTAAGCCTGCACTGAAATTCATTAATGTGTAGTACAAAGAATCCATCTCAAAGACACCACAGTACACGTTTCTTATGCATTGGTACAGAGCATTAAGGACAAAGGCACATTGTACAGTAACGTGATTGGTTTTATTCCCTTGCTTATAGCCTAACAAAAGATGGAAATTAGCTTTCAGCTCATTTCTCTTCTGCCTTTTGCAAACCTGGTTGGCAATATTTATAGAGAACCCTTTAATACCTTTTAGGCACATGAGCTCTTGAGGTCCAATAGTCTTTGAGCTGAAGAATCTGTTAGCGCATAGTTCAGAGCCCCAAGTTCCTTGTCCCCACAGTATGCAGCAGCCAGGTCTGATGTACTACCCATGTCATGAGGCTGACTGGGGATGAAACTGCACCAACAAATGTGCAGAGGAGTAGCAGGAGCAGCGCAAGTGACCAGCTGAGGGGCACCACAGCACAGGCAGTGTCTTTCCTGCCAGGGCACCCTCGAGGAGTGCCAAGACACCTATGGATAGAGACCAGAACAAGAGACCTCAGTCTGGGTAGGGCAGTGACTCATGGGCCATAGGCAGAGGTGGGGGAAGAACCATGCAGGCAGGTCGGGCAAGCAGCCAGGGTGACAGTGATCTCAGGGCCATGACAAAGTGCCCTGTGGGCCAGTTGTGCCAGCCTTCACTCTGCCTGCAAAGAGACAGTCAGGCAGCCTTGGCAGTACACAGCAGCTCTGACCAGTTCAAATTTTCTGTCTATTCTTCTTTGCTCTTTACCCATACTCCGAATCATGAAGGTAGCCACATTAACTTGCTTTTCTACATGTCTAGACTGAAATGAGGCACAAGAACATATTTTATTCACCTCATTGCTTCTGCCTACCAGCAGAAGTCTTTATTTACAGGTAGTTGAACCATATCTGCAAACCCTATGATGCCACTGGTAAACCAGGAGGGGGCAAACTCACTCTCTCATGCCCTCATGCTCTGGAAAGTCTGCAAGACAAATGTGAAGGCATCCACAGCCAGTATCTTCCAGGCCTCAAAGTCCTGAAAAGTGATTTGTGTCCTTTTATGAAGCAACCTCAGTGGCTAGCAGGTTCTTGTGCCATTGATATAGGTCATGTGTTAGAGAGATAAATTAGCCATCTATGCCTGGGTATTGAAAGTCACTGCACCACAAATGCACAGGGAGTATATCATCGTTTCCATAATAACACATTAGCATTCCCCTTTGAGCTGTCGTCTGTGTTATCCCCATTTTTCATATCACACGTCCTCTTTTGTAATACCTGAAAGCATTTCTTTACTGCCAGGAAAAAATAAAAGACACCAGTATTACAATGCATGCTTATTCTCAGATACCTGCAGAATCTGATGTTTTGACATTAAAAGTCTCTGGCAATCAGCTAGTCATTTCACAAAGACTGAATCAGCGCTGTCAAAGATTTATTGTTTTAAGTCTTTCCTATTACACATCCATTCACTTTGCCAAGTAGTGTCTTTAAATAATTCTGTTCAGACGCAGTGTTACTGCTGTCACTGCTGTTCTTACACAAGTAGTACAATCAATAGATGGATGGACAAAAATTAAATCATTTAATGGGTTCTGGTTGAGTTGATTTGGGTCACAGGGTTCCCCAATGCTTCTGCATTATTTCATATTCTTGTACTGCCACAACAATGCATGTTTCCACTTGGTTGCTGTCCTACAGCATGTAATAACAGAAGATGTGGGCTGGTTGTATGATTGTGTGGAGTCATGAGAGAAGCCTCTGATCTAACTGGTCAAAACCACAGAGGTTTCTTTTTGCAGAAAGCAGCTAGCAGTCAAAAATAATTTATCTAAACATGCTCCTTCCTTTCTCTGGAGAGGATCATGCCTTTTCTACAAGTGTGCATGTTCTTTCTCTCTCAATATAAGCCTTAATATTCAATAGAATCCTGTGACAGAGTACATAGCAATCACTTTCCATGCCTCAGCTCACATGGAAAAGGAAGGACTTTCCAAGAATCATTGTGCTATGGAGGAAAGGAATAGCTGCAAAAATTTCTTCTCATGGCTTTAATGGAGTCCTAATCCTGGAGTCACTGGGATCCCATCTAGGGATCCCAAGCTCCCTAGCAAGACATGCATCTCTGGGTGTCTATATAGAGATGTCTGGAACTTACTCTTGGAGTTTGATTGCTGGAAGTTACTCCAGAAGAGCTCCCAGACATGTGTAAGCTCACTTGATCATCCATAAGGCTGCTGTAAATTAACCAATACTACAAGAGTTCTCCAGTTTCCCAGTTAGCAAGAACAAAGGTGGTTTAAAGGCATCCATCTTCTGATATTGTTCTCTGGTGAAAACAAAGAACCATTTATCCATTTGTCATAAGTGGAGGAGGGAGTGAGACAAGATATGGAATTCTGATCAGTGGCAGGGTCTTATAGATGTTACAGAAACCAAGAAATCTACACTATTTAATAGGCTGAGAGGTCTGTATCTGAACAGAGGATAGGAAAAAGCTATAATGAGTAAGTTTCTTTCCAGAGCAGCCAGAAGCTGCTGATCACCACACATCCTTACCAGGAGTCTGGCTGCACAAGTTACAGCTGCTCTATGTTGCTAGAAAGCCTGTGGAAAATTAAAGTAGAAACATCTGAGAAAGGTTTAGAGTTTCATAAATGAATGTAAATACACAGAAGCACATGAGATTTGAATCCAGCTAACAATAATCTAAATATTATGGTCTACTACAGAAATATGTGATTGTAAGCATGCTTATTTCACTACGCATAATCAGGTTTGTTGGTTGGTTTGGGTTTTTTTACAATGTTTTATTTACTTGATGGCATGAAATGGTTTGGAGTAAATAGGCTTTTTAATCTGTTTCTAATTGGCATGCTATACTTTTGAATCACAAATAAAAAGAATTAATAAATGTTACAAAAATTGGATTGAATATAAGATAAATTTGAATAGAGCCATTATAGTCCTTTGAGTAAGTATTTGGAAATTAAATTATAAATGTATTTGAAATGTTAATAATTTACCCAACAGGCTATAACAGCTTGCAAACCACATTACAATTTGTCATGTAAATTCATATTCAGACATGGAATAAAAGTGGGGGGAGAAAACAAAAGGGTACTGTGTATGGGCAGTCATAGCTGTTGCAGAGAAACATTGATTCTCTGTGATAGTTCCAGAATCTGCTCAATTCTTGAACAAAGGAAAACACTAAGAAAATCTGTAACTGACCAATACAATATTCTCTTCAAAAAGTGTTCCTTGCATAACTTATGACGGCACATTGAAAATGTCCGGTAATATCATGATCAATAGAAGAGGCCAAATGTACTCAGTGATGCAATGCTCTATATATCACAGGTACTTCTGTCTTATTACCATTCTCACTGAGCATAAAGGCTGCTCATCTTCACAGAGTGCTGATGAGCTACAGAAATGCCACTTTCTATTGATTACAGACAAGAAACAAAGATATAAGGGATGAGATCCTTTAACAATTTCAGCAGCTAAATCTCTCAACCACCTTACTGTGCCCACTCAAATTCCACTTTATCATACAAATTCTCGCAGGCCATTCCCATTCCTGGAAAATACACATGGGCAGGCAGGGTGTCTGCTGTCATCACAGGCAGTTCAAGAGGTGCCCCCACAGAGCCGCTCAGCTGTGGCATAGGGCCAAAGCAGCAGAGCATTACTTCATTGCAGGTTGTTCTGCACAGAGGAGGTAAAATGATTCCCTGCTGGCTCTGTAAGTCAGGATCTCAGCAGCCTGAGGCAAGGAGTAAGTTAATGCTGTGATGCTCGGATTCTGATGCAATGCAAAGGGCAGCAAATAGGAAACCACTAAGTGCACAGAACGAGAAGAGTTTGGGCTTTGCGTGTTATCAACTTCAGTCGTTTTATTGAAAGCCTCTTGATATTTGATGTTACAGACTTCTGGGTAATGATGAAGGCTCCTTATGCAACATCCTAGATGTTACACCCCTCTGGATGCAGAGGTAATCACGCAAACAGAGATCCCAAAGGTTTTTGGTTTGCTTTTTTTTTTTTTTAAAAAGGCCTTCCTACTGTCTAGTAAAGCAAACTTTAGATTTGTTTAGAGACTGACTAGTAAATCGCATCTTTGCTTGTATCATTAACAAACTCTACCATCATCACAGGTGCCAGCTCCCTTACTGACTACTGTCTAGAAAAATGGGGCACTACCTCTCCCTGCTTTGGTACCAACAAGAATCATCACTTCATAACTTGACAATGTAGAAGGAAGATATATCTCTGGTTCAAGACAATAATTTGGGTTGAGGTCAAGTGCTGAGATATGGTAAAGGAGAGATTAATGAAATTACATCTGCTACCAAGCATCACTTTAGGCTTCCAAAGTCAGAAATCTTGAAAATACCTCATTATTTTTCACATATCCTTAAATCTAGATACAGTTCAAAGCTATCTAATTTATTATTGAAAAAGACCCACAGTTATCTGCTGGAAGACACAACTCAAATACGTCAAGAGCATCCCAACACTCAGACAATGATCTTCACATCCATAGTACAATTCACCAGTCTCCCATGCTGAGCTTAATTGAATATTTGAATATAATTACTGCATCCCAACTGCTCCACAGCTGGTGTCCAGAAGATGAAGGACAAAGCTAATGTCCACCTTCTGGCTGAAGATATTGGACTACATCTTATCCACAGCACCCTAGCTATTAGAACACAGCCTATCAATGTGTACAAGAGCATGGGAGTCTCCATCCTTGCACAGAATAACTAGGTATTTAGCAGAAAGGAAAGGGGAAAGCAAGAGATCTTGTGACTCTCCAGGCCTTGCTGCATTGACTACTTAATATAAATTCCACCTCACAGAAACTGGAAAAAAAGCTCCTCTGTTGTGACTGGTATGCCAGTCACTAAGGCTGGTACTGTCTCACATTCGGTAGACAGTCATTTCTCCATACCACACTGAAGGACATTGTTGGGAGACACTGAGAGCTTTACTTCTGTAGAATCATGCTGCTAACAGCAGGATTATTCTGCTGAGTTCAAATCCTCTCAGGCGCTGGGAGAAGCTAAAGGTTGGACTTTGGCACTTGAGCACACTGTGCTACTTGGCATGCCATTGTCTAAAAAGAACACAGTGCTCTTGTTCTGTTAGCTATGTTTTATGCCTGGTTTTGAGAGCAGCTGTGAAATCAAAGCCCTGTGCTTCAGATGACAAGACACTAACCAGGTAAAGAGGCCCAAGTAAAGTGACAGACTGCTCAGTGATGTCAAATCCAAAACACTTATGCACAGGCTGCAGATCAAATGCAAATTTTACTGGCAAGAATTTTGGCTTCTATATTCTTTAGTTATTTCCAAGGCCGGAGCAGCTGCAAGCATCTATGAGAATAAATATTTTGGATCTGGGACACTTGCACGACATTTTAAGGGAAAAAGACCACTTATGAGCGATGCCTAAGTGACTGCTGTTTCCACAAAAAGGCACTAAAACTCCAGAATCCCTCTGTGGACCCTGCCATAGAGAAATGAGCAGTCTTTAAAGTCTTTAAATTCCTTCCTACCCCTGAGCCTCCAAGAGGGGCAAGGCAATTATTTAAAAAGTCAATTGGCCCGTGACAGGGAGAATTGTTTTTTATATTGTTTTTCATTCCCAGCTCCACTCTTGTGCCTTTCTTCAGGACTCCTGCCTTTCTTCACTCTGCTGCCTAAACAATATACATCAGGCATATTTAAGTTAACTGTTCCCCATGGGAAACTCTTGCAATTAACTTGTTGTCGTGGTGTGTGGATAAGTAAATCGGGAATGGACAATGGGTGATTTGTGTTTATGGTGAGCAACTACTGTGAAGTCTAGAAAAAAAGTATTATAATTAAGGAAAACAAACAAAAGCAAAAGACTAAACCAAACCATCAACAAAAACAGAAATCCAAACAAAAACTAACCAACCAACCACACAGAAAACACAAACAAAAAATCAATTAAAAAATTAAAAGGAAAACTTACTTTAGAAAGTAGATTTCTAAATATCCACCAAAGCCTTATGTCAGGTCTTCAGATTGAGTTCATCACTGTAATTCTGTTGGCTTCAGTTTTTATCAGAGATTTTTTCCTTCAGACTAATTGTTTCAATTTTCCATTCCCGCAGATCTGGAGACCTGTTCACAGTAAATATGTTATAAAGGGCCAGATGCAGGAACCTCTGAAATTTTCTAAATTTGATTTTTTTTTCTTTTCTATCATGAGAGAATAAAAAGGTAGCAATATTAAGTAGGAGAGGGTTATTTTAATATTCCCAGTGTATATAATCTTGGTGTGTCAGAGGCTGAAAAATTTCTTTCCAATTTTTACTTAATTTTGCACTTCCTAGCTGATAGAAAAATTCATGTCCAGTCTTACTTTTGGTTAAGCAGCTCTGAAACTCAATAGGCAAGGTTTGTATTTCTATGGAAGGCTGCATGCCATGCTTCTAAAAGAAATAGCTCACTCTTGATCACTCTGACAGGAATATTTCAATGCATCCATCACTGACAAAGCTCAAATAAAATCAGATATTAATCAAAGACTTTTTTTTTTCTTCTAATTTGAAAGAACTCCAACAATAGAATGAATTCAGCAAGAGAAAAAAAAATCAGAAAAAATGCACATCAAAACTACTGGAGATGTTTCTGCCAAAGGTAGTGCCTTCATCACTCTCTTCCACCCTACTATTTCTCTTACTTTCCTCCATTGCATGAATTAATATGAGGTTCAGAAGGACTGGCCCAGGGGTCATGTAACTTTCTGGCTTTTAAAAGACAACTCCTGAGAAAGTACCAATGGCTCAACACCTAAAACTGACCCAGAAAACACAGCAAAACCACACTTCTAGATAGAGGTCCAGCTTTCTAAAGAGCCAGGGCCCTAAAAGCCTGTGTGATTCCCCGGAGTAGTTTACAGAGGTTACTCCCTCTAGCAGGGCAAGTTACGAGGCAGCACTTACTGTTTCTTCCCCCTAAAATGTGAAGTAGTTCTCTCTCAGTCCCCTGTATTTGCACAAAAACCCAGCTCTTTGTCTGATACAGCAGAAGCAGCTCTTACTAGCAAGGGAGACACATTGGAAGGTTATTTCCCCTTATAAAGAAAAAAAAAAACCAAAACCTGGGGAATGACAGAATGAATGCCTACATTCATAGACCTGTACACACACACACACACACACACACACAGTTACATAGACAGAGGATAATTTCTTCAGTACTTCACAGCACTGCCCACTCTCTTACTTTATCCCAGTTTCTACTGGTTAACATCAAAATCCATTCTAAAAGAGGACTTATTGTATTTTATTTTATCCTGTTGCTTGGACAAGTGCATAGCACTACTATGAGAAGGATGCAGTTTTCTGTGACCATTTAATTCAATGTCCAGTCAGAGACAGAATCAAAATGCCAATGCCAGTAGCAGAAGGCAAAAATATGCCTCCCAACATATGGACACTGACTGAGAGTTTTCCCTGTCCCACATCAGGTCTCTGTAAGGTTCTGAGTGTTCCAGCAATGCATAAAAGATCTTCCTGTGACATTTTTGCTTAAAAGAAGATGAGCTGAGAGTGTAGAAAGGCACCCACACAGGTTTCCTTTCCCATATTTCTTCCAGAATATTTCAGAATTGCATTTCACACTTATGTTTTGCATGAGCTGTTCAGTATCCCTGATTCTGCTTCTCTTAATGGTTCAGCAGTCTTCCTGAGTAAAGTGATACATATTGCTTTTTATTTTTCACACAGGAATCAAGAAAAAGTACTTTAAATTTTACTAAGAGAAGGGGCTTTATATTAAACTTTACAGGCAACCCTCTATATTATTAGCATAGCTCATTTGAAATCAAAAATTATGTCCATCATTTACTGGCTGAATATCTGGCCATATTTGAAAGTCAGGTAAAACCGCTGATGAGAAGTGGAGCAGTTTTAAATATTAAACATGATATGTGGAAAATATGAATATGTTTTGAAATTTTTGTAACTGAAGATCTACAGCTCCCTCGCACTCTTTGTCCTTCTCAATCTAACATAAAGAAACATCAGTTTGCTATACCTAGGGAGATGGGTATGTACTGCATTTGGGACCAGGCTTTCTCTGCAGGTGAGTGCCAGAAATCCTAAGCTCTTTGAGAATTTCAGTTTTATAGCAAATCTTAGAAAATAATTTCAAACAGGTTTTGCTATTCAGATTACAATAGCAAGCTGTAAAGAGAAGAGGCTCTTATTTTTTAAGCAGTATTTTAAAGTGAAGGCAACACGACTTAGTGGCTCTGGTTTATTTAGTTTTAAGTTTCAAGTCTCAACTACAAGAATGTTTCTTATGCAAAAAAAACCCAAAAAACCAAAAACAAACCAAACAAAAACCCACAAACAAACAAACAAATAAACAAACAAAAAACTCAGAAAAAGGCCTACAGCCAAGAAAGTATGAAGTCCAGGTAGGTAGGGTATAAAACAATATATCATATATCCATATAAAACTGGGCATAAGCTTTTTTTTTTTTTTTTCTTAGAGTGAAACATATCTAGTCAGGCTATACATCCCAGAAAAATCTCCCTTACTCTCTGCTGTTCTCCCCAAAGATCACTAGTCCTTCAGCTCCCAGTCAGATAGTGACAGTTACCCTCCAGATATTCCTCTCATGAGCAAGCATATTTTTAGTTGTGTTTTTATTGTGAGACCTGGTAGCTCATACTCAACCAGCTCCCTGCATAATGAGGATTAAAGAACATACAATTCACAGCATTTCTGCAGCAAAAGAAGAGGCACTTTTACATGTAAGAACCGTCCCGGGAAAAGTTCACCATGAGATGCTACAGCTGTTAATTCCCATTTTCAGCTGGACAGAAGTAGAAACCACTGTGAGAGATAAACAGAAGTGATACCTACAAGTACTGGATTTCTAATCAAATATATTAAATTTGTCACTTGCAAAAGATAAGTTAGTCTTTCATGGTATCAAATTACATGACTTACATGGATCAGCTCTTCCATCCCTGGACTTTCTCTGCACCTAGGCAGCTTATGGCTCCCTGTACTGTGTGCTAGGGCCTTGGGTGCTGCAGATTAAAATGATGAAATATCAAAGAGTGTTGGGCAAAGTAAGGCTAAAGGGAAGGCCCAGAAGAAGCTGCTGCTGAGCTTGGAAAGACATGCAAGATTACTATTTTTTTCAAGCAAGGCTCCAAAGGTATTGCTAACTGGCTTTCTAGCGACAGATTAACAAGCTAGAGCATCCACAGGTACACACCTGCACAGTGCCACCAGACACTGCCTCTCACTCATCCATTGCTGTGCAAGGCATAGGCTGTTACCTCAGCATCAGCTGAACAAGTCTAACCTTGCTGGAGGGGTTGTGCATTTCTATACATAAAATTCTTATAACCTGAACCTCAGGGGTTTGGTGCATTAGCCCATGGAATCTTGAGGAGGAGAAGCTGTTGTGCCAGTGGGAGCCACCCAGTCTTGTGTTAAGGAGCACTCATTCATCTTCTCCTCCAGCAAGCTGCCAGGCTGAGGCAAGCAAACTATACTGTGGGATGCCAATATTACTATTTTGTCAGGTCCATGAGGCAATAACCTGTATCAGTACACCTGCATCATCCTTTCCTTGCATTGGTCCATCTTCTGAATTCTCTTCCTCAGCAATCTCTTTAAACACAGCCATGTTTCACTGAAAATTTCTGTAAAAAAAAGCTTCATGTTGGTGTAAGATGATACCCTCAAGATATAAATGATGTCAACAAATAGCCAGGCATAATTTCTATATTTTCTCAGATTGAAACAGCTTCTTCCCCTTTGCTTGGCTCCTTTCCTCACATTCATCCTTTCCCATATCAAATGCACAAATTCATCATTGACTGCTCCTCAGGGAATGAATGCTTTCAGCAAAGCACTGTAATGACAGGCATGCTGTGCAGAGATGCTCAGATTCCCCAAAATGGCACTGATGAGGATACTCTTAAAGGAGGGATATGACCTATGAAGGGAAACATGCCAGATTGCAATTTGCTGCAGCACTAAAGGGGCACTAAAACCACAACTCTCACCTTTCTTCACATTATTTTTAAATTCCAACCAACCCAAGACAACAACTGCATGATTAATACTGGAGCAATTTAGTGACAACATGTTGCTGACAAATTTGTGTAGTGTCCTAAGAGTGTTTTCTTGTAATTAAAATGGGAGTCAAGAGCTGTTTGGGCAAGAGGTTCAGATTTAAAAAATTAAAAAAAAATAAAAATAGTTAAAAACATTTACAACATCTTTACAAAATTTACAGTACAGACTATGAAGAAAGACAATTATTGCATAACAAAGCTTCTGTCAAACATGGTATAAATGTGCCTCCAGTTTCAGAGTTGACAAAACAGAAATTTTGCAATTATATTTTTATTTTCATTTTCTTGATATCTCAGGAAAATTTTGAGCCATTCAAAGACCTCACTGATGAGAAAAAATACAGGACAGATTCAGTCCCTTTATGCTGTGGGTTTGGACAGACTTTGAATCTATGAGGCAATGCCTCTCTACACAGGATGTGTTGAATTCAGTGTGCATATTTCATAAATTCGATCAGACTTTAATCCTCTAGCACAGATTTTTTTTTTTTTTTACTTCTTTTTGCTGTTTAGTGAAAAAAAAAAAACAAGAAGAAGATCTAGGGAGAAAACAAAAACAAAAACAACACACTTTCTAGTGGAATGCAGTGGTCATTAGGTTAGAGTCTTAAATGGACTTTGTATGAGTGAAAGTCAACTGACTTTACTGCTTTACTGTTGCTAAAACTGAAATGTGAATGAGAGGTCTATAGAAATACGTGTTTCAGTACAATCAGTCGATTAAGCAATTTCATTGTTCAAACAGTGCTAAATGCCTTGCAGTTATGAGATTTTAAACATCAATACAGTTTTTAAAAGTCAGTATATTACTTTCTCCTCTGGAAATTTATTGCAGTCTATCTAAACTGGAATTAGAGGACTCCTGCTGAGCAATAAATGCATTGAGATTGAATATCATGAGGAAGATCAAGGAGTTCAACCCAGCCACTGAGCCTAGAAATCATAAAGATCCCTTTGCTTGATTGGGAAACTTCCAAACTTTCTGTTAGTGTGTCCAAATGAGGGCAGCAATGGACACCCAGAGTCAAGGTTACTGAGAGACAGAGCAGTTTTTCCTAGAAAGACATACAGGGATTCAACTAATATATCTCAAATTAGGAAAATCTATGGGAAAACTATCTAGTCCAGCCTCTGGGTTCTCACTCGGTACTAGAAGGCTTCTACGCATTAAATTAATTGCTGGTTCACTTAAAATTAATAAAATATTTCCCTAGCACTTCAGTCAACTTGCCAGAGGGTGCCATTGAATCAACAGACTAGGCTTAATTTTTAATAATTTCATGATCTCTAAGCATCAAATATAAGGTGTTGCAGGAAGTAAGATAGGCCCTAAAAGGGCCTCTTAGCTAGTCTTTATTAGGAGATAGCTCAGGAGACAAAGTGGAATGGATTCCTCTCCCTGGTACATTGATGTAAATAAAGAATGAATCACTAAAGTGCAAAAATAATGCAAAACCTAAATTGGCCTCAGTGATCTTTAAATCTGCATTGACAATTGTTAAATATAAAACAACATCTTCCTTTATGATCCCTTTTCTTAGCCAGCACTTATATTTGCTGCATAATTTTTTCAGCTTTGTTGCTTTCATCTCAGCAATTTACAAGAAGAGCTTGTGAAGTGCAAATACAAGCAACAGGTAAAGGAGTTGGGCAGAGGAGACAGAAAAATTTCAGATGAAGAGGAAGGAAGGTCTGCCATTGCCAGTTAGGGAGGGTCAGAAGTGTCTGAGATGTAATTAATAAATACTATGATTGCTTTCGTGTCTTTTGTGGGTTTAGACAATGGTCTATTGCTAATCGGAAGCACACAGAGATTTCAAATTTAAATTGGAGAGGATTTCAGGATTTTGAAAGTTATAAGAATAAAGAATAAAAAGATCCAAACATTGAAGACTTCTATCTCAAAGAAAATTCTGACAGGATTTCTTTTCCCCTCATATGTTATCATTAAGAATCAGAAACAATTTCAAATATAAAAATT
>VWZN01000232.1:110222-128891 GCA_013396955.1 Regulus satrapa
AAAAACCAAAAAAAAACAACATACTGTTAGCATTTTTCACCCACAGGTCTCAAGAGCTTCACAGACATCATTTCTATTCCCAGCTTTTGCATGTTGGGAAAAGAAAGCACATGACTTGTTTGAGGACATGATGGCAGATTCAGAAGCATTGTATATTGCAGCAAGTACCCTTCATATTGCTCTTCCTCTGTTGTATTTTGGTAGTTCAGGGCTTTTTTCATAAATAAGAAACTGTTACTTTCACCTTCTCTTCCTCAGTTGTTGCCTTTATTTTGAGGAGAAGACCAAAGGACAGTAGATCCTATCCCCAGTTCTGTTTGCATAAAGGGTCTCCAAACTTACTATAAACACACAAAAGAGACTCTTTCCACATAACACATCTATAAACATACATGGCCCTGGCTGTATCTCTCTCCTTTTTAGAAAAGGAGTTGGCTTATGTCCTAAATTTCCCCATGAGAGCCAAATACTACTGTCACAGCAAGTGCATAGAACAGACTAATAACTTTTCATGGAAAAGATAGGAAAACTGTGCCTGGAAAGCCTAGTAGCTATACACATTTCTGGATCCCACATGCGACTAGTTTAACATCATACCTAAATAGAGCTGCAAGCACCCTATAAAATACTTCCCATTCACCTTAGTATAGGACTTTGAACAGAAAAATAAAAGCCAAACTTGGTTTAGAGGGAGATTTCTTAAAGCTCCAGGTTTTTGAGAGAAAACTGATTGGCTCTAGATATTTGCAAAAGGAAGCTTAAGAAGGGGTCTTAATCTAGTCTCTCTCCCCCAGTTTTTGAAATATTTCTAGCAAAGTTTTGATTCATTTATATCTGTGCAGTCAAACATGAGTGCTGAAGCAGGAACTTCAAATACACTGGGTGCACTGAGAGTTTATCTCTCTGATCATGCAAAGGCATACAAAGCCAAGCAACAAGTCACCTTTCCCAAATATCAGAGCTGGGCATTAACGGAAACACGAACATCTGCAATAGCACTGTGTGCACAGCAAATGACAAATTCTGACAGTTCAATGAATGGCATTGAGAACAAGGAGCTAAATGATGCACTCGGCAGCTGAAGGGTAGTCATGACAGTCATTAAAAATGAAAAATTACTACCTTAATACATTGTGTCTTCACAAGCAAGTACTTGCCTTTTTCCCTGCTGAGACTTAAAAAAATCTACTGAAACAAACAGCTAACAGTGGAAGCCACACAACACTGAGAAGTGGTATCCTGATAGGTTCAATCATCACTGAGCAGTGATGCATACCCAAGTGTGTCATTAAAAACCAGACTGAGACGTTTCTTTACTAGAAAGCCTTCCATCTCATTTTCAAAATGCTATTTTTGTACTAGAAAGCAACAAAAAAGATTACTTGGAGATTCCCATCTCCATATTTTAATTTTTAGTCACAATGTGGTTTGTATGGAGGGCCACTCCATTCCTGCAGCAACCCCTCAAGACTCAGTACTTCAAATATTTTATGGTAACTGCTTAGAGTAAAGAAGCAATGAGTTCCAAACTTCCTGCTGATTCTTCTTCATGTGTATACATCTTTCAGCTGAGTAGTAGGAACTCTCACACATGTTGGTATGGGTCTTTCTCAATCCTTCTACTGGTAGCTTTGTACTTTGCCTAAAAAAGTTATACAAACATTGAAATATGGCCAGTGTAATATAGCACCATAGATTACAGTTATGGCCTCTGAAAAGTAGTATTAAAGTTTCAGTTCTTGCTTTGAGCAAGTGTAAAGGATTATGCCAACAACAGCTAAGAGAAAGACTGAGCCTGCAGAGCACTCATGGGGGTGATGACTGGAGCACTTTTCTGTGCTCCAGATATTTTTGGGATATAGTTTCATGATGCAAGGAACATGCAGATTATAGAAGAACAGTATTAACTGGTGAAATAAAGGAAAGCAGGCACATGTATGTTCCATATAATCAAGACTTCTGACCATTCAGAAGCAAATTTCTATGTTACTGTGAAATAATACTGACGGAAAATTTTAGATAGATAGTTTAAAAGTTAAATTTTTCACGTCTCCAAATGTGTCAGAGTACGAACAAGGATACAGAGAATTTAAACCTATGAATTTAGGCTGTACTGATAAGTACGTTTTGGAGGACATGTGGTGCCAAAGTCTTTTTATGTATCTAACCTTATTTCATCTATAGTGCTATTGATTTGCCTAGACCTACCCCTGAGTAAAAGTACTACTCTGGGTAAGATTATTATAATTTGACCTTTAAAGACAATTTCAGAACACCCTAGATAATTTAATTTTATAAGTGACATTAACACTGATCACATATTACAGATGCTCTTAGAAAATATTAAAATTAACAGTATAGATGTGTAAAAAGAGGCAACAGAGCACCTAATGCACCTTAAAATATAACTACTTCACAAAAATGTCTTCAGTCATATTAACATCCATAAAAGAAAAAAAACAGTGCTATGAAGTCTTCTTCTAATGCATATGCTTTCTAAAGTGTTGAGAGGGAAGACCTGGGAGCAGATCCTCTGAAGGTTCTTGGCAGTCTTTGTAGACCAGTAAAACAAATGTGTTCCAGAAACTAGTGCCTCCCTGTGTCTATCTGTAGGGCAAAGTCCAGATCTGAACAAAAGGTTAGAAGAAGTCCTCCTTTCTTGTTAGTCTCAATAAAAACCACAAAATATTTTGATGTTTACAAATGAGATTAAAATGAATTAATAAATTTCACCTGTAATATGAGGTCCAGTTAATAAGCCTATTTGAAATAGACATGAAGAAAGCAAGGAACAAGGGTTGCAGGTAATCCAAGTATTAGGCAATCAAGGTTTTGACAAAGTAATATAAAATTCTAAATCTTAGAAAAAAAAAGTTGCATTTTCAATACAATAGTGCTACTCTTAGGAAGATCTTTTTAAAGGTAATATTTTCAGTTGCAGTTTTCCAGGTTCTTCTGACTTCTGATATAGTCTATGTCTGACTCCTGCTATTTGATTATCAGGTTTCAGTCTCATTATTAAAACCTGTTTATATTTACTGACAAACTTTTGTCTCTTTAGTTAGAAGCTTTCTGTGGTTTACCACATTTGAAAATGTTAATATGGATACACTGTACAAATTTGTTTGAAAGTTTTTACTATAAGGATCAGAGGAGGAAGAAAAAAACATTTTCACGAACAACAATCTAATCCAAATAAAAGGCTAACGGTCTTCAGCTGAGCTTGACAAATGAATTTTAAGATCACAGTCTCCTAAAAACTACAGACAAATTTTAGAAAACAGTTGTCTTAGTTACTTCCTCCCAAGGTACAGCAACTAGAAAAGGTTATTTCACTGGCATTAAGTATCGTTGCACTAGCAGTGAATTTTTTTCCAATATAAATGATAAAATAACCCTTCATTTGATGTCCACTTTCTCAGATCATTTCTGTAAGAAAAATGAGAAGAAATTCAGAGTACCTTGATTTTAATTCAGAATTTGGGTCCTCTTCCAAAGTTCACTTGAGCACAATCAAATTAATTTTTTTGGCAGTCCCTCAGACAGATGTGAGAGAGATCATGCTGATGTGTCATTACATAACTGCAGAAAGTCTTTCCTTCTTTTCTTCCTTCCAACTACTACTCATCATCAATCCTGAATGATGCTAAATTAAGTTTAACCTGGATATATGAATATGCAACCCTTCTACATTCAAACAAGCTGTGTGTGGATGGAAAATGATTGATTTGAACCATGGTTGTTCTGGCTTATCACATTCTTTTATAACAGTGCTTACCACCATTACCTGGTATTAACATATTTCCATTAAAAGTGTCTCATTTCTCTTGCTCTGCAACCAATGTCATAATCTTTTTTTCCTGGTAGACTGTACTCTATTCAGAAGAGTCTGACACTCTTGCATATGTTTGGAGGTTTCTCTCTCCCCCCCCCCNTAGGCACCCTTTCAAACGAGTTATTCTCATCAAATTTGCATCAGGCACAATCTACTAGCCTTTGACTACCTTTATATACTTCTTGCTACAGACTTAAGACTCAAGAATATCACCTTTACTTCTTTGCCTGGAAGAAGATCCATATGTGTGCCAGGAGGTGTGAGGTAAATGCTACCCTACCTGTCTCTTGATTCAACCCTGTCAGGGACTGATTATTTCATCCTTACAAAAGAAAACTCTGTGGGAGTTTGTGCCGCTTAAGCACAGCAGGAAGAGACCTATAAAGACATAATGACAGAGAAGAATATTTGTCCTTTGCATTATCAATCCTACTGTGTGACAAAGACAGGTAGATCCTTCTACCTCAGGGATAAGAAGGCATGGGAAAAGATGACCATTTTCTTCTTTTGCTTGTAGTTATCCTTTCACTGTGTAGCTCACCTACCTACTGAGATTTTCATCTTCCTTCACATTCAAAGTTCATTTGGTCCAAGTATTTGTGCACTTTTCCTTTCCACAAAATCTTCTTTCTCCACATTTGGAAAAAGCACACATGGGATGACTAAGCTTGCAAAATACAAAGCAAGAGTTCCACTCAGCAAGCTTCTTTTTTTTTACTAAAATTAACTTCCCTTAAGAAAATGTATTGTTCTTTATAGCCAAGGTGAATGCATGCTTCTTATCAGGACTGAAATAAATACACCAGAGAAGCTGATAAAAAGCATTTTCAATTTTGTGAACAGGAAATATTGTAGCAATATGAAACAACTTTCAAAAACTTCATGCAACGTCAGGAAAAAGGAAAATAGGAAAATGAGACAGAACTCACAAATCATAGTGGAAATAGTTTTTTTAAAGTGTCTAGAAGACTCACACATTGGAAAAAGATTTTCCCAGAAACTTTTGAAAATTCTGGTTTTGACTAATCCAGAATAAAACTCCATACAAAATGGAATGTCACTCAGAAGAGAAATAACCAGTTCCATTACTCATAAAGAAAAAAAGAAAAAAAAGTTAAATCCTTTGGAATTCTGTCAACACTTTAAATGGCTCTCATGTAATGACCAAATTCACTAGCACACATCCTTCACTGAATCTGAGGGAATGGTGATGACAGTATTGCTGATGTTCAAAAGCAGAGGATTTAACCCCAAATATAATTGCATTAGAGTCCCATTATGAATATGACAGCAATGTTTTAACAAGTGGGGTTTTCTTAATTGAGAAAGTTCTATATTTTTTTGCTACAGAAGAGGCTCTCTAGAAGGCTGTATACCCTAATTAAATGTCACAGAGAAGGGTAATCCATTTTGCCTCTGTTGGCAGTGAAATGGTCTATCAATGCCACAATATAATTTGCATCACTATCATTATTGCTTGTAAGCAAGTTCTGTGATCTTGAGATATAATTAATGTAGATGGAGTTGCATACACATAAAACAGGATTAGCTCTTTTCAAGATGTCTTTGATCCTACTCATAATTAAACCCCACACACCCAAATATAGGATAGAGCAGGTTTTCAGAAACATTTACATAAAGGTTTGTAACTCTGTTGTACATTTCCCCCACAGCTTCCAGAAGACTAATGATCTTGTTTCTCACATTTTTAAATCAATGATGTCTGTGAACAGGTTATGCTAAAATTTTGGGCATTGCTTCACAAAGCCAATTAGAATAGTAAAATAAGATTACATATACATTTTAGGTCACTGCAGTGATTTTTCACTCATTTCAGCATGTCACACATTTGTGGTAGCTCTTATTCTATCTTCAGTGTAATTTTTTGACAGTTTGCTGCAAATGTTTC
Organism: Regulus satrapa; assembly: GCA_013396955.1. Taxonomy (NCBI): domain Eukaryota; kingdom Metazoa; phylum Chordata; class Aves; order Passeriformes; family Regulidae; genus Regulus; species Regulus satrapa. The sequence goes on from VWZN01000232.1 coordinate 115,967, forward strand.
ATTCTGACTGCTTTGTTGTCTGCTTTCACCCTCACGGATTGCTCGACTGTGACAGCAATGACTACCGATCATGTCTGATATGGGTGAGAGTGGCTGAAATGTGTCTCAAGTCATTGCTAGAGAAGCCTTTACATGTGCCTGAAAGTTTTTTTCATTTTTCTTGAAAAGCATATGTTTTTATCATATTTTGATTTCCCTGATGTTATAAAGCTCTTTTTTGTTATGCCACAGAATAGAAAGAAGGTATGTAGGTAAATGTACTTCACTTATAAATTAATATGCATACTCCATTGCTACAATACACATGTTCTTAATGGAAAATAACCAGGTGATGTTCCTAGGATGACCTGGGAATTAAAAACATGCACAGCTGAAAGGATAGCACTACATAGGCAGCTTTTGAGAGCTGCTTTACCTGTACATTTGTAGGTGTAATTCACCTGAGATGGACTTCCTGGAAATGTAAATCTGGAATTACAGTAAAAAAAATGCTCATTACCACAAATAATATGGACAAAATCTCTGCCTGGCAGAGTATTCTGACATTAATAACATCCCCCACATAGGCAGAAAGAACACTTTGTATTGTTTTGGGTTTTTGTGGCTTAAGTGCAGTCCGCAGAGATAGTATGACTGTATCTTCATAGAGATAGATATATCTTCATATCTAGCACAGAGCCTCATACCTGGGTTTACGTGGACTTAAAAAATGTGGCATCTTTTTGCTACTCTATTTAGGAATATACCTTCTGCTATGGAACAATATTTTATTTCCATAGGCATTTCTATTATCTTTTATTTTATATGTTATCAAAGTTACCAAGTAAAAGAGCCTGTGCTACATCTGCCACTTTAGCCCTGTTTCGGCCTGTGATTTGTCATAAGGGTCTTTACACTCTTAGGTACAAGAGTTGCTTGTAGTCTTAGTGCTCATATTGCAAAGTGCACAGGATTTTCCGTGCCAGACTAAATGGTCCTTGCTTGATAACTTGAGTGAGCATAAAACCACCAGGAGCACATAGCACTTGACAGATGCACGGAACAAACTGCTGGGTCTGACATAAAGTAGTTATCCAGCTTGCTGGCAGGAAGTGTTCCTTTGCAAAGAGAATTGATCACAGCTCTGGTAGTGTGGTGGTTGTTTCGTATTGTGCCACAGCCTTTTGTCATCTTCTGGCAATGATATCTGTGGCAAGAAATGCCACTGAGACAAGAACAGTTATGTTAGAGCCAGTTGTTGCTGTTAGCTAATTAGATCCTCATTCTGCCTGTTAAATTCCAATAATGCTTCTGTTTGTTATCATTAAATTAGATATTTTCTTCTGTACGGTATCCACTAAATTATGTAGGAATGCAATGTTTATGCACCCACAGAGGCGGATCAGAACACATAATCTGCTCTGGAGCAGTGGAGTAAGAAGGCAGCAAGCTGGGTGAAACTGACTGGTCCCTCCCTTTCTCACATGTTTACAGTCCTACCAAAACCATGTCCCACATATAAAAGGTCCACACAGTGTAGCCCTCAATATTCCTTGTACTGCAGAACAGACTAAGATCCATCAGCCACCAATTTATTCCTTTCTCATCCTACAGCCCGGCCATAAAATGCAACTGACAGTAATACAATTTCTGCAGCCTTCTCTTGGCAAAATTATTTTATTCTGGCCTTTGATACAATTTTTAGGATTTAGTCTGTTTTACCATTATAACAGAGTATTGAGAATTCCTATTTTAGATATTGTCTAATAAATTGCTTGAAAAAAAAGATTATTGAATCCATATTAAAATCCTACAGAAAATTAGATTCAGAGAATAACATGCAAATAATATCATGTAGATTTCTAGTAGTATTATAAAACAACTCTTATTTTTTCAAGCAATTACATTTTCTGGACACTGTGATTAATATAGGTGATTTCAAGCTATGCGACTTTAATTTTCAACAAACACAAAAAAAATCAAAGAAAAACTGAAAAACAATGCACTCAACAGCTACCAATTAAAGGAAGATTTTAAAACTGCATGAAAGAAAGAGAAAGTGAGAGAAAGTTCTTTGATTTCTTAGGACTATTCAACTTTAAAGTACCTTATGCTCAAAACCAATGAACTATTTTTCCTTTGAAAGTGCTAAAGTAACTGGCCATTTTGGCTCTATTTTACCTTGTCAGGAGGTACAATTTGATTATTGTCGCATCCTAGTTTGAGTCAATAAGTGTGATGACAGTAAAGTCTTTAGATACCGCAGAGTTACAATGGGGCACACACTACTGTGTTTTAATGACTAAGAACAACCCTGAAGAAGCTTTCAGAAAGGAAAATTCTTGAGGACAACTTCAGTTTATTTTTTAATTCTGTAAAATTCACTGTGATTTTTGGATTAATTACACCAGGAATTTCTAATCTGAGTCATAGAAATGCAAAGAGAATTTGTAGGAGCTTTAAACCAGTGAGTGCACTTACATCCATATATATTTGTTTGCATAATGAAAGATTATTTTCCCTGGAGGCATTGGCTGAAAAAACCTAAGAATTGGTTTCTCATAGTGCCTGGGGAGTTTGACTATTCTCAAATAATTTTTAAAATTGTAGATCATGTTACCTGCTAAAAGAGAGGTTTTCAAATACATCTTCCTAGTCATATTTTTAAACCTAAAACTTTTTAAAAGCAATTACCAGTTTGACTGCATGAAAAATTAACATAAATTACACTTATTAGTATTTTCAAATTACTCATTCTTGTCTACACAGTGTATTATATAAACAGTTTTCATTATCTCATGTTTTCCTGTGTTTCTGCACTCTTTCCTCTATGGCTTTATCCTCTAAGTAAGTGACAGATGGATTTTCACCAAAACAAGACAAGAAGCAGCCATCAGAGACAGCTTGTCTTAAGCAAACTGCAAGAAAATCTGCTGCTGTAGGACTGAGAGATGCACAGCTGTTGTGACAGAAGAGCCATACTGCATCACATGACTGAGCTCTGAGGGTAAATCTTGATTCTCTACTGCTTGGTGTCTTGCTCTGTTGTTAAAAAATGTCCACAGTGAGTGCAAACATGATGCAAAGCACCACCTGCTCTGGAAAACCCCCCTCAAGGCTGGGATTGACCATGGCCACCTTAGAAAGAGTGCTTAGCACCTTAACAACAATCTGCTTTGCATGGATAGGCACTGCAGACCTCTAAAGAAGGATCACAGGGGAGGATACAGCAACCCTTGAATATGCCAAAGTCTTTCTCATAGCATCTCAGATGTATGGTAGCTTCTGTTTCCCTGAGCAATACTGTTGGCTAGGTTACAAGAAGCAATAACAAAAGGGTTTGCATTTACCTCATGATTTTATGCATTTTATTTAGTATATTTTGGAGAGTATTTTTTTTTCTCCAGATGTCACTAGTTTAATTTAAGAGAACAGTACCTATTCCACTGAAATCTGCTGAGATAAAGCAATTATGTAATGTGGAAGTTCTGCAAACCTGATACATATATTGCAGATCCATAATTTGTGTTCTACATGCCTGAGTTGGTTTTCACGCTCCAAGATCCAGCCTATTTTATTTGGCTTCTGGTTAACACATTTAACAGGGATAACTGAAAGCCAGAAGTGCATGCATTTCAACTTCTTTCAAGTTTCATGAACATAAAAATAGGAATATGCTCAAAAGAGCCACATATATCACTTTAATGTCACAACAGTGCTGTTTTCAAAGCAAATCTGCTGTTTAGTAAAATGTGGACGTGATGACATAGAATTAGACTGCTGTAAATATTTCACAAATGTAGTGGGTCACCAGAAATAAACATGTCCACTTTTTTTATACTTTGCCCAGCTGAATATAGGCTGCTCAGGTTTTTTACTCTGCAAAGTGGCTTATTTTCAAACATTTCACCACTGAGCCAAACCTAGGCAGGAAAAAAGGAGGTCCGGAAGGGAAAAGGTTGTGAGATCTATTCCTCTCCAAAGGAGATGACCAAGTGCAGGAGTACTTTGCACCTGAAGGGGAAAGGATGCTGTAAGCTGGGCTTGTATATACAAAGTTGTGATGGCCTAAACCTGCTGAAGAAGGTCAGTATGGTAACTGTGGGCAGCTAGAAATAGATACCAACTAAAAGAATAACTGACCTGAGACAAAATATCTGCAGAAATATATCTTCTGGGTAATCAATCAAGGCAAAACCCTAGTCTTCATCAGTATGGGATGTCATATGGGAGTAATAGAGGAAGTACTGGAAGCTCTGTGAAATCAAAAATTCTGCTGATGACTTGACAACCTGTCACTCCTGCAAACAAACTACTCCAGGTGAAGACACACTGTGACTGCCATCTCTTATGAAATTATAAGTGCTTTTCACTTCCAGTCTAAGAAAGGTCTCGATAGATGTTATAGCCAAAGACCTGAAATACTAGCAACACAAAACCTAAGTAAAATTCACAATCAACTCTTGATGTTTTCAATATACTGGTTTCTTAACTTAATCTGAATGATTCCTGAAATTATAGCTGAAAATTTACAGATTTCCATAGTTTTCCCAAATGTTGCCCAGTTGATAGGCAAAGAGATATTTGAACTGAACTTTTTCATAAATTTTGCATTAAATTATACCTCTTTACATTTCAGAAACAGAGGAAAGCACCTTATAAAGCAATATATTGTTCATGCACCAAAACTGCATTTAATAGTTTCCTGCTGTATTGTTTTTGGTTCATTAACATTCATACTGCTGTCTGCCACCTCATTTGTTTCAGTGTTTGCTTTAAATTTGCCTTGCTGAAACAGTTTCCCACAGTGCTTGCTCCACTCATTTGTTCTTTCTATCTGACTAATATTTTTACTGTATGTTTATATTTTATATATTTATGTAGATTCTGTGCTGACTTATGCACATCTCTACACCAAGTTATCACTTGGGGCAAAATCACACAGCCCCAGTCACACAGAATTCAGTCTTGTGTGTGGCCTTTCATAAGAATAACAGTTAGGTATTCTTTTGTCATAAGAACTACTTATTAACAGTATGTAAGCCTTCCTTCTTCCCCAGAAGTTTAATTGTTTAGTTCTAAACTTCCTATGCAGAGCTTGACCCAAAGCTAAAATTAGATTTATTTTCCACTTCAGTGCCTGTCAGAGGAGTCCTGGATATTGAGTGTCCTTGAAGCACAAAAGTCTGATTTGCAAGAAATTTTTGGGGAGTTACGCAGAGTACTTGCGCTTGTTTAGCCCAAATGGAACAGCTACTGGGTCGCACAGTTTCATTTAGGAGATGTTGTCTTGCAATCTCCAACAATGCCATAGAAAATAACTTATGCTGCATATAGCTGGAATACATGATAATTTCTCTAGCAAAAGATGTTTACTTTGCACAGTTCATAGGTATGAGGATATCCTTACCACCTGCAGTGATACTCCTTCGTGCTCTTCATGGATCAAAGTGTTGTAAGAAAGAGATAAGGCTCTCCTAACTTATACAAACATCTAGATCCTGCCATTCACTTACAGCTGGTTTGTGTTGCTTTGCAAAAAAAATGTGGAAGAGATAAAGGCTTAGGTGATGAGTATTCTCCAAGCTCATGGAAATCCCTCAGTAGCACTGACAGAGCATATTGGTTTCTTCATCACCCTTTGGCTAACTATTTGTACAGTCAATGACAAGAAGGGTATTGATGGCAAAAGAGTCTAGATAGAGATGTCAGATTCTATTCCTTTAGCTCAGACTCAAAAGACATGTAAGAACTTAAATTTCCAGTCTTCACAATAAGAATTTTATATCCACTGTGGAAAGCAAGCATCAAATTTTTCAAATAGTCAGCCTTGATAGACCAAGTGTCTTGAAAATTAGAAAACTATTCTGTCCATCTGCATTCCACTGCTCTGAACTGATTCATAGTAAAAGCATTGGATGAGAGTCTAAGTCTCCAGATGGACATTTAAGATAGGTATCAGTTAGTACAAGTAAGGAAATTATTCAAATGTTAATTTAGCCTAAGGGAAGAACTAACATTATGAATCTTTGTGCAAATCAGTTTTTTCCAAATAAACTGAATTCTGTCCTAGAATACTTTGAGAATAATAATTTCAGGACACTTCACAGTGTCCTGACCTCCCTTGCCCAGGCTTTCCCCAGGGCTCGCACCCACCTGCCCGCAGCTAAGGGGCTCAGCTGTGCCCTGCACTAGGGCCGCTGCAGCTGTCAGGAACCAGCACCTGCTCTCAACACAGAGGCATGAAATAAGTTCTAAAGCAGTGAAAGATAACAAAAGGAACAGGTGATAGCCAACATGCGTTTGTCAAGAATGTATCACATCAAACAAATCTCATTTTGTTATATAATGGGCAAGTATGCTTGCAAATAAAGGAGAAGCAGTAAGTGTCGTATGTTGTCATCATTTATGCTTTTGTCATAACCTTCTGTGAAATCCCCAGAACCAAGCTGGGAAAACATGGGAGACTTACTAGATAAAACCTAGTTTAATAGCTGTAGGAGAACCCTAGCTGCTAGTAAATTGTCAAAATGCAAAGCTATATCTGGCAAGGTGGAGCAGGGGCTCTGCCCTTATTTGGGTTCTGTGGAACATTTTCACTTAACAGCCAGGAGGAGGGAATACAGAGAATGCTTCTTTCACTTACAGATTACACAAGTCTAGAAGGAGCAGTGAGTGTAAAAGAGACCAGAATTAGAATTCTAAATTACTGTCCTAAACGTAAGATATTATCTGAAAAATAAAAAGTCTANGATAGGCTGAAAGAATTGATACTGTGAGGCTAAAGAAAACAAATTGCAAGTCTTACAGGGATGAGAAGATAAGCAGAAGAGAATACATCAGAACAGACTTCAACTGTGCAAAAGCCAAAAGCAAAGAAGAAAGGTATAAATTGTTTTTTATGTTTATTGCTGGCATTAGAGCTACAGAGCCGGAATGGCAACAAGGAAGACATTTGTGAGCCACTAGAACAACCAGTACAACAAAGAAGGCACTGGAATAGCATGCCCATGAGAGCTAAGGAATGTCCATGACTGGTAGCACTTTGTAAGCAGCATATACTATCACTCACTGTGAAAGACATAGTTATAGCTGAATTCAGTCTAAAGTAAGCAAATAGACTATCTATGACCTTCTGAGCACTACCATTTTTTGTTTATTTTTCATTATGATCAAGTGGTAGAAGATGGAATATCTATTTCACTCCTCCTCTTCCAACAGTTAGACAGGAAAAGACATGAAAAGCTCTGTTCTACCACTGGGTATGCAGTACCTGTTAACCAGTGTTCGCACTACCAACCTGAGAAATTCTCTCTGAGTTGAGTCAAAAGTATTATGAAATAAAGAGTCAGGAACTGAAAGAGCAGCAAACATAATGACATAGGAGAATGCTATGAATAACTGACCTGAGACAAAATATCTGCAGAAATATATCTTCTGGGTAATCAATCAAGGCAAAACCCTAGTCTTCATCAGTATGGGATGTCATATGGGAGTAACAGAGGAAGTACTGGAAGCCATCCTACATTTTGGTCTACTTTCAAGAGCATGTATTCCCTTCCAGCTAGATATTTCTAAGAACTTGGTTTACCTAAAAGTCACAGGATCACATGATATGCTGATTTGGAAGGGATCCACAAAGATCATTGAGCCAAACTTCCAGCCCTATACAGGACCATTCCCAGGAGTCACATCATATGTCTGAGAGCATTGTCCATATATTTCTTGAATTCTGTCAGGCTGGTTCTGTGACCACTTCTCTGGGGAGCTTGTATGAAATAAGACAATCCAAATCCTCTCTGCTATTTTCTGTAATGAAATTCTCTCACAATATGAAATGAAAGAAACATAATAGTGATAAGCAGTTTTCTTAATCTAGGGCAGTTTTTACATAGTTAGAAGCAAATCCTGACAAAATCTTCCTCTGAACTATTGGGGTAAGGTGCACTTTGCTGAGTACAAGAAATATGAAGGGGCATATAGAATAATTAATTGGAATCTCTAATTAAACAGCAGCAACTAAGAGATAGCTTTGTGTTATCCAGAAACATTCTCAAGAAGTAACATTGTCTCAAATAAAAGTGCAGATGTTGATTAACTGCAATTAAGACAGCCCTGAAACTAAACAGAAATTGACATAGAGGTGTGACGTTTCTGTAAAATGTCTCTGTAAAAGGCTAAAACTGAATTAAGAAATGTAGGACAAGAACTTTGCCACATTAAATGTTTTCCTATTTAGGAACTGACAGGACAAACCACACACAGTTGCCTCCAGCATTGCTTTATATGCAGGGTGTGAAATTAAGTAAGGAAAAGGAAGTGCAAAGAGAGGTGGAAATTACCTGAGCTATCTCAGGTGAGCCAAAACATCAGATAGAAAGCTAGGAACATTGGAGTAGAGGGCTGGTATCAAACTGTATTTTCCCTTTTTTAATGAAAATTAACATTAAGTTAAATGCTTTAATGTTTCTTTTGTGTTCAGCATAATCAAGATCAGAGATATTGGATACATTCTGCAAGGGTTTATGCTCAGAAACAGTACATTTGAGCAGAAGAGTTGCCATGCTTAATTATATCATTGTTCCATGTGATTGGGTACCTTTTCTTCAAGACTCAATAGTACCTCAAATGTGTCACAGCAAAGTATGAGGAGCACCATATAAGATTACTCTGCCCTTAGGGAACATGTTTTACCAAACCTTGTTATTTAATAGGTGGTTTATGTCCTGAATCATGAGTTTATACCCTACATAAATTACCTATACAGCCTAATATAACTGTTCTACTTATTCACAGAAATATTTATTTCTGATACTGCATCTTGTGGTAATGACTTAAGAATGCCAGTTAGTCATTGTACTAAAGGGAAAGTCATTTTAATGGTTTTAAATTTGTTTCCTTCAAAATTCATTGATTGTCCTTTTGTTCCTCTCTGATACAATGACAAAGCATGTGTTTAAATTAGTTATTATTTTATGAATCTCATCAGCAGTCTTTTCAATGTTATTTCACAAAATGCTTCTATGTTTCATGTGTGAAAACAAAAAATCCTGGATTCCAGCTTTAAAAGGCATACTTTAAATTTGTACCCATGTTTTAACACATGAACATTTGCTTCCAAAAAATAGAGCCTGTGTTTCTCAAGCAAATTGGGATTCCTGGTAACTTGTAATAAAAGAAAAAATTAAAAGTTGCATATTTTATTTTCTGTGTACCTAAAATTGTGACATAAGTATAAAGATCATGTTGAAAATGTGGATATTTCATTCAAGTACAATGCACTTGAAAAGGGAATTTGTTTTCATATGTGCATATTCATTTGGTCTTTTCACAATTTGTTGAGTAACTGTACTACATTATATATACATAGAGGGTGAAGAGGGAAATATGTGTGCTAGATTTACTTGTATTTGCATCAGTGGCAGCACTCATGACAGACAAAAAATGCAACAGAAATCACAAAAATGGACAAATGCTCAAAAATAAATACAGGGGAAAGGAAACTAGGTTAGATGGGAGTAATTTGGGTTGAGTATTGGGAAATTAAGGATGACCTGGATATGGCTAGATATCTTGAAAAAAAAAAAAAGATGCTAGAAAGGTGTTGGAACTGACAGTAAAGCCTAACCAAAATAGGCAAACCCTGGGCAAACAACTATATTGTCACAGAGCCTAAACATTGGCCGCAGGACCAAAAACCACAGGATAAATACATCAAAATAATTTGCAGGTTCTTATAAAACCTCAAGGCTCCCTAGAGGTAGTCATTAATCCTGGGACTTTTTGTATGTGTAATGCAAATTTTATTTTTTTTTTATATATCTCAATGTGTAAACGCAAGAGAGATCATATTATGATGGGCTTTCCCAATCGCCGTGCCTCAAGCCACAGTAATAGAGGCAGAGCTGGGCTGACACTCTGGAGTGCTGATTAGCAGCCTCTGCCTCCTGCCTTTAAGAGCAGCAGTAATGCTAATAGTCATGTCTAGTATGAGCCTAATGAAGAAACACATTGGATGTGCCTCGTTTTGGTATGTTCAGAGTTTAAAAAAAAAATTTAAAATATGCAGTGGTGCATGACTCCTAGATGAACTTATTCTCAAATGTTTCTCATTCTTAAAGTCCTAAAATTAAATAGTAATAAAATAGCTCACATAGTGATCTAAGCAATTACTGATAAAATACACAACAAATAGTCTCTTTGTTCTCACTCTTTACTATAAAATCTGTCTGATTTAGAAAACTTTTATGATTGTCCAGCTGTTTGGACTCACCTCCCTTGCACGCTGATGCAACAGTAGGTCAAACTACTCCCTTCAGACAATATTCAGATGTTTCTAGTAGTTACTTCAGACAAAAATGTATCATGAGGACCTGATTTTAGTTTGTACCATGCCCTTCTACTGTCCTCTGCAAGAACGAAGGACCCTGAGACTGGACCTTAACTTTATTCACATCAACTACATAGTCTGGTAAACAAATTTGATTAGCATCAATAGGCCGTCAATGGAAACCAAGTACAGCAATGTAAGCCTGATATTTTGCTTAGTCTTTGATTTCAAATTCAAAAAAGAATCCAGTGTTCTCCGTAAAAGCTGAACAAAAATGAAATTATCATTTAAAGGAGTGAAGCAGCTTTGCAGGCAAAGGCAATTGAGCATGAGGAAATCAAGTTTACTTGATCAAATGGTAACCAGAAAAAAATCAAGTTATGCACTCTACTAAAGCATTATTTTAATAACAACAGAATAAATCCAAACCTTCCAAGTTTCCCTTGGGTTTTATTAAAGTGAGATATTCAGCAGCTAGTTTCCCAGACCCAGGAAGAAGCTAGACACATATTTTCCTCTGACTTGATTTTCAGTTGTAATGGATTGCTAATTGAAACATGAAAAGTGTCTAAAAGGGGGTTGAAATTATCAAGAGTTTTTTTGATTTGATTATGGCTGACCAGATTATTCCATCTGAAGGTCAAGGAGGCCACTAAGGCCTCAATTCACCAATTCACCATGTTTGGCATAAGACTAAGCCCATGATTATGTTCTACAGCTTCATTAATATGCAGTTCCTAAAATTCTTCCCAAGCTGAAGGCAGAAGGTCCTCATTCTTTCACAGCTGGCATAAAATATATAATGTGTCTCACTCTATTTCCTATTGTACACAGCCCTGCAACCAAAAATGACCATCAAAATGGATAAGCCATGGTATTGTTATTGCATTGGGCAATGATTAGATTACCCAGAACAATTTGCTAGACCTTTAACACCAACTTAGAGCTCAGCATTGACAGAAGAAGAGATGATATCAGACATTCAAAAACACATAAACAAAAAGAAGTGTGGATTGAAAATGACACCTCGCTCAGACTCCGGAGTAAAAAAAAATAAAAAAAAGTCTTTACCACTTCAGTTAAATTTAGAGGGAAGTTATGAACTGAGAACTGATTAGATAATCTAGTTCCTGTTGATTTGTGTCAGTTACAATTTATATTTATCGAATACCTTCAAAATATGTAATCTTCCTCTCTGCTTCACATAAACACACATGTAATCAGTGAGGTTTGGTCTTCAAATCTTATGTAGCACTTTATATGTGAAAAAAAGACTACCAGTTATACTAAAAGGACTTTATAAAACAAAATGTATATAACTTTTCACTCTAGGTAAGAGGGACTTGAATATTACCCTTTGATGACATGGAAATCTCTTCTGTTAAAAACATATGGGTTTAGAACAATTTAAGTTTTATGCATTAGGAACCAATCTTTAAACTAAGAATGAACCAGTTATTTTGTTTAACTTAAGAAAGGCCATTTATTCTGCTAAGTTTTCAGATTTTTCACAGATCTCTTTAACCATGTTTAAGACACATTGTACATTGTCACTTCATCTATCATAAAATATTACAGGTAAAGTTGCACATGACTTCTAACACATAAAGCTTCTGTGCTGCCAACAGCTTTCAAAGACGCCTCTAGAAGCAGAAAAAAATGTGCAAGGAAATCACTGAAAAGGATAAGGATAATACAAAAGCAGAGGAAAGAAGAAGAAATGAGAACACAGGGGCTTCAAGCAGTTTGCTTCTCCTTAATGAGATTAATCCATATGTTTGTTTCTGATTTGCCATGTTTCCTTTNTCTTCCTTTTTGGGTTTTTTAATCTTTCTACATAACTCTTCTATTGTTGCTTTATCTGTTGCAGTGCAGGAAATTTACTGTGTTATTTCATTGGCGGTCAGATAAAGTAGCAAAAAGTGCAGCCTATTCCAGTGCCTTTTTTATGGACCAATCTACTGATGTTAGACTATCCTGATGGGACACAGCCACTGACAGTCAAAGTTTTCTTGACCTCAGGCTGCACGTCTATTGTCTTTGGAAGGGAAGGGGAAAGGGACTTTCAGAGGAATGAGTTCTTCTTCCCCAAAAACTTTTAGCTTCTTTAAATAAAGTTCAAGGTTGAAATCAGCTTGACAAGAAGAACAACTACTACTTTATCCACTTATATGATTACTGCAAGCTGAAAACATTCACAAGACTGTTTTCACACTATTCTGGGTAGATATATGGGCTCCAGCAACTTCCAAAAGCCATTACCCCATATTTTACAAGCAAAACAGATATCAGGCTTGGTTTTTAGAGGAGAGGACTTTTTTTTTTTTTTTTTTCCATTAAAGCCAAATTATAATTTGGGGGTCATATATATTCATAATTAACTGGGAACCATTTCAATGTAAACATTAGCTTATTTAGCAGGAGCAAAGTTTCTGCACAAAACAGTCTTCTGTGCAATTGATATTTCTCCAACATACTGTTCCCTGAGGAATACAGTTCAAGGACCCAGTTCAAGAAAAAAACTTGGAGGAAATAAAAAGGTAAAAAAGCATTTATTTCTCTGGAACTGATAAGTTGGCATAATGAATGCAGTTTAAGCAAGCAAAAAAAAAAAAA
>VWZN01000232.1:128931-139571 GCA_013396955.1 Regulus satrapa
GCAAAAAGTGTTCTAGACTTCCAAGACATCATTTAAGTTATCGATGTGATCAGAACAATAGCTGCTAATGGATGAAGATGTTTAACAGTTCTTATGCACCTGCGTATTCTTCTGTTCTTCTGTTAATTAAATTCTATGATTGCCAGAGTAATTTTTGTATTGCATATATAAGCAGCTTCAGAAGCAAGTGACATATTTGCAAAGAAATATGCAAACTATAAACCTTCAAAACTTCATTCATAGTAGTATATTTATTTTAGGGTTTCTAGGTGAACAGAGATCTTACAAGGATCTCATCTGAATTAAGATCAGCTTTCAAGTTTTATCCAGTTTAATATGCAATGGCAAACAGTATAGAATTAGGATTCTGCTTTGATTCTGAACTGGTGAGACTTTTGTATTGAATACAGGTTGGAAAAACAAACTAAAATTCATATTGGTTCAGGCTTTGGCCTCTCCTCTTGGGCCTTCACCAAAAGGAGGGAGCTATTAATAGAAGGAGCAGAATTCCAAGTAAAATCTATTTAAGAATTTGGTCTAGGAACACCATGAAGACTTTGAGATACTTCTAGCTCAGTTCAGAGGATTCTGCAGAAAATTTCTCTGTGTGTTTTTCAGGGGAATAAAAGCTGTAGGATTTACTTGGAAGAGGATGTATGTGGATTATAAGGTATCTGTACAAGCTAGAGGGAAGCTGAAAGTGAAGAAATGTAGCAAATTATGATCTGTTCAAGGAGGAAATCCACTCCCCCCCACCTCAGACAATCGAGCAAAGTCCAAAGTTTTCATGACTAAATTACATCTATTTGGTAGACACAAATAAGACTCATGTCATGAAGAACATTACAGTCAGTGGTAACTAACAGCTCTAAGGCTTTTATTTTACAAAATAAACATATTATATATAATAAACATATATATAAACATATAAATAAACATATATAATATACAACATATGCCATGTGCTGACAAGAACTGACACTGACTACAATGTGTTGCAGACAACTTTTTGCTGGAAGGGACCTCCTAGATTTCTTAGACCCCATAGATTCAGGACCCTGTTCTTGAATGCAACTTTGTCAACTAATCCATTTCATAAACTGAAGATTAAAGTGCTTTGCATACATTCATTAATTAAGCCCCACAGTAACAGCTGTCAGATAATATCACTGAATAATTTATTTGACAAAATTCAGTTTTTATGATAAATTATTCAATGTTCTTAATTCTTATTATTTTCTCCACAATTTATACAGCTGAGCAAGCAATTTGTGAAGCACAGTCACTCAAGAGCCTACTAGTATGAAAGGAAAAGGTATGTTCTGAAAAGATTAAGAAAAAAAGCTAGCTAAATAAAATAGAAGGGCAACTAGCATCTTCCTCACCCCTCATTTCTTCCAGCTTTAGTTACTACCTTGTATTTTAATGGTGGGATTATATTACTTCTAGAGTCCCTGCAGAAATATCCAGGACACAACTGAATCTTCTTATCCAAACAAATTATTTCCTTCCATTCTGTCTAACCCAACTTAGAAGCCATGAAAAAACCCTCACATAATAAACAAACACTGTGCCTTGAAAATTTCTACATTTGGGTCACCAGTGGTCACTTACAGAGGAAGTACAATCTCCACTGAATGTGTTACACTGTTTGCCTACCTGCAAAAGCAGCTGTTTGATCCCGTTGCTCAAAGAACAGCCAGAGGACTTCAGTCATTTCACATAATGTCATCCAAGTAGCTCTTTGATTAAAGCAACAAAAATAGTTTAAAAGGCAAAGATAAGAGAATGCATATGCGGCATGACATGCCTATCACAAGAAAATTTCAAAAATTGGTTTGGGGTCTTCTGGGACTCACAGGAATCACATAGTTCGAAAATCTGAAACTAATGAGCCAACATTTTTATAAAGTGAAATTAACTAATGAATAAGTGAAAATTGCAGACTATGTTGATTTTTTCCTTGAAACTACATGAGGGGAGAAAACCTGGTGTACTCCAATGTCCTAATGTCTTGACAGTCTTAACCAACTTCAGCCTGTCTGATTTCCCAACACTTTTCCAACCAAGAGTTTCTTTGCAGTCTAATGTAACTGAGAAAGGATACCAAAAAGTCCTTTTTACAGGTCGTGCTTGTAAAGAGGGCATAGAATAAGGCAAACCTTAGCTTTCTTATTACCTCTGTACGTCCAGGCAAAAAAATCCAAACCACAATACACACATTTCCTTGTGAATCAACAGTCTGTATCTATATCCTAGACCCTTACTGCTCTAGGATATATTTGTTTGATGTCCATTAGTGCATGTGTGCTGCNTGTACATCCAGGCAAAAAAATTCAAACCACAATACACACATTTCCTTGTGAATCAACAGTCTGTATCTTTGACCCTTACTGCTCTAGGATATATTTGTTTGATGTCCATTAGTGCATGTGTGCTGCAATCCAAAAAGTCTGTGCAAGAAGACATGAAGTGACAGGAAATCTCCTCAGGGCAGGTCCACCCAGACCTTATCCCATCTCACCCAGAGGCCCAAGGATCAAGAAATATCCAGGAACTGCTCCTCTGACCCATTAATGATCAGTGCATAGGTAGTCTCAGCAAGGGAACAGTGGAAGCCTTAGCTAATTGAATTTATCACAGCTGGATAAGAAAACAAAATGCACAGATATAAGTGTTTCTTGTAAAGACCACTGCATGATATATGTCAGTCTAAGAAAGCAAGGTATGGATTAATTGCCAGAGAATTGACTAAACATTTCAGAGATGAAGTCCAAGACTTACAGTACATCCTTTTATATTTCAGGAAAGCCTAAGTAAATTGGCCTAATCAGTCAGATTAAGAAGCTCTTCCCCCTGCACACTGAATCTTCTTCAATGCTAGCGAATTTTTCTAAAGAAAAATTAATAAAAATGTCTTATCATAGATCAATAGTAGAAAGTGATGGACTTACAGTAGTGAATTTAAATGAGCCTGTGAGTCTAGGATCAAACATTTCTTTCTAGTCTGGGGAGATGCCTGGGTTTTTTTTCTGTTATCTCTAGTGATTATATAAAAGCATTACGTTTAAGTTCATTAACCTCCAAAATAATCTTTAAAGTGAAGGAGGGGTAAATGGCATGTGCTGGGATCTATCAGAATTTAACAGGCTGTTTTAATGCTGTCTTTCTGAGATATTCTTATGTCCTTCTTAGGAAAAAAAAAAATGGAGGGGGGGTGAGAGATGGACTTTGAGACAAGAATGGATTTGGATTTACTGCTCTCCTGAAGTTACATTCTGTTACATTCTGTTAATATGGAAAAGAATGTGTGATGTCCTAAATTTTCACAAATATAATAGGCAATAAAATAATTTCTTCATTCTGTCTGCTGCAGGTACCTCAATGGAAAGTGGTGCTGTGGCTTCTGCCAGAGATGCTTGTGAGACATTACGCACCTCCAAGGCTTGGACCTTCTACAAATTCCATTTGTGAAAGCAGATGTTAAAACAGTTCATTTCTCTCTTCCTTCTCTTCTAACATGTTTTTTAATGAAAAAAAAAAGTTAAGAAATTCTTCAGGGTGTAAAATTCTTTCTGGACACCTCTTTGGCCTCTTCTGTGTACCCCCACAATCTTCCACTCCACACATCAACCACTCATGCTTCCTTTGAGGGAAAGTTAATCAATTAGGTCGTGAATCCTCTAATCCAAAAAATAAAAGCATCTTTGTATAGCAAAGAAGCCTATAACTAACAGAATCTCTGAAAATTATTTAGACCTGTAGCTGCAAGAACTTGCAAGTGGCTGATTTAATTTGATTTAGTTTAATTATATATCCTCTGCTGGTTTAAATCAGTACAGCCCTACTGACTTCATCAGCTCTTCGTCATTTTACATCCAGCTGAGCTCATAGCTCTTCATTTCTTGCCATGGGCAGCAACCTTTTACTCCCCAGGTTTAACAATAAGAAATAAAAGGAAATGTACCAAATATCTACTTTAGACATAAGAAAGGCTACTCTCCAATTGATTTATGCTAATTACTTCTGGAAACAATCTTTTCACTGCCAGTCAGCCCATTTCTAAGGTTTCCACCTGCACAATTTCTTCAGCTACTGAAGGAAGTGAGTATTTTTTCATCAAAATAGAAATTAGAGTGGCTAACAGTTAACCCCTGCAGAAGTATATTTACAAATTTGCAAATAATATTTACATTATGAATATTTATTTAGTGTACTCTGGTAGACATCAAGATATAGGTCTTGTCTTTCAGGATCATTTGAAATATTAACACATTAAGTGCAGCTGCACTGAAATGTAAAATGATAGGTTGCCTTATGCAAACCCCTACCCACTAGCTCTGCACTAGACAGCATATTTCCTAATATTCTAGAATTCTGAGCAGCTCTGAATAACCATCAGTCTCTGTACAGCTTTCCAAAGAAATATGTATTCTGTCTTGAGCATACAGCTGCTAGTAAATTAGCAGAGGGTTCAGGGAAGAAAACAGATCAAGTTTCACAGACCGGCTTCCTGTTTTGTAGCAAGAAAAAAAGGGAGTTTTATAGCACTAGGAAAAGGAAACTCAAATTTCATCAAGGGATTGCATTATATCCTTCAAAACATGGTAATTTCAGAGTCATACATTGCAGGACAGTAGTTTCTGAAAAAGGAAAAGATATCACTCCCTTGAANCTGCTTTGCGGGGTGTAATAACGGGACGGTTTCTATGGGGTGCTCAAAGGTAGTTATAATTGCTCTTATGACCATGTGGTTAGAGCCAGAAAGAACCCCACAACTGCACGGTCCGAGGGAGAGTTCCAAAAGACCCAGGGGTGTGGTTAGCCTAACAATACAAAAGGGCTACCTGGGGGCAGGTGACCAATCCCAAGGCAGGACAGGGGTTTTCACCTTATTTGGAGAAGATTTTGCAGAAACACGACCCTACTACAAGGTAGGTTCATTAGCATCTTTCCAGCGCTCCGCCTCTCATGGCTTCAGAATTATACCCTCTGGATTGGGAACTTGGGCTAAATTCAATTCCCATACTCTGTGGCACTTCAATTAATTTATACTTTTATTCATAGACTCCATTTTTTTGCTTCAAAGATAACAATGGAATATAATAATCTACACAGCAGTTACCCTTCTCCACTGGATAAAACTCCAACAAAAATTATTGAGCTTGACTGAAAAAAAATTAAACACATTCCCTGATTTATATTTTCACCACTACTCCTTTTTGATTCAAGAGCAAATACAGGTAGAGCAGAAACTATTTAAAACATTTTACCAATAGCAGGGGGAAAAAAGCAACCGTGAGAAACAGCAAGAAAGAAATTAATGCACAGATATGCTATCAATGATTAAAATCCTACACAAACGCTGGCACAGTGCATCCAGACATCAGGAACACTGTTTGCAATGACAGAAGTTGTCCTTAAAGGGCACATGGCTAATGTATTCAGGAGCTGTGGGAATGAAAAGTAGCATGGGCATCAGATTTTTTGAACCAGGCATTTGAAGTGTCAGCATTTCTGTCCCCCCTCTTGGATTTTTCAGATGAGTTTTATTCTGTCCTGACTGGAATAAAAAGGAGATTCTAACTGAAGAAATATGCTGAAACGCTTTCATTGTAACTGTCCCAGTGTCTTGCTGATACAGCCAGTAGAAAAATGGTAGAATGACGTCTCAGCATCAGCATTTCTGAGCAATAGCAAAATAGCATTTTTTAAAAACCTCATGAGGCTAATGGTTAGTTCTCCTCTCTATCCATGTTTACAATATTTTCTTCCTACAAGGCATTTCTGAACACTTTCACCCGTATCACAAGGGTTTTTTTTTATGCTACTATTTTCAAACTTCCTATCAGCCTCAACCTGTTCCAGGTGCCTGTATCCAAAGTCAGTACAGTTTAAACTAGCAGAAGAATTTACAGTTCCTATCCCTTAGCTTCCTTGTGGCTATTCTTACCATGTACTGAAAAGGGATTTTTGCAAGCCAGCCCACTCAAAGCCCTGTGATTGCATTTTATTTCAGTCTTTCATTGGTGTGTGAGCATTATACGCAAGGGCTCACATGCTGCCAGTATTTTCAGAAATGCACTTAAAGCAGAATTAACCATAAAGACACTATTAATAAGTTCTGTATGTTGCACAGAGGGAAATAGCATGGACTTACTGTGATATATCCTGTACACTAGACCATGTTTTCTAAACTAACATGTATTCATCATTCATGTCTGTTCAAGAACGAGAATATGTGAAAATTTTTGACAGAGACTTGAAGAGTACAAAGTTAACAGGCTCTCTAGTGAGAAAAGAAAAATACAAGGATCTCCTTTTGTAATACAACTCTAGAAGAACTAAACTTTTTTTTCTGGGTTTTTTTTTTGTTTGTTTGTTTGTTTTTTACATAAAGCTAACATCACAAGAGCTCTTTATATCAGAGCTCTTATAAACAAATGAAAGTCCTAAAAGTGCCTCTAACTACAGCATTGTAGGAAAGCTTTTAGACNTAATGGGGGGGTGGGGGGGTGGAGAGAAGAGGAAATAAGAAGTCAAGAAAAGAAAGGGGGAGGGGGGAAGCAAAGGATTGGTAAAAGACTTGAAGATATGAAAGAAGAAAATTATATTATTGTAGTTTTACTGGATACACCAGCAGCACAACGTTACCACATCTGAATAAAAATCTGAGGGCTAAATGACAACAATTATATTTAGAAATTAAATTAAATTTATTGTGCTCTGTTATGGCGGTTGCAGGGGTCACAGCCTCTGGGCTGCTTTGCGGGGGGTAATAACGGGACGGGTTCTATGGGGTGCTCAAAGGTAGTTATAATTGCTCTTATGACCATGTGGTTAGAGCCAGAAAGAACCCCACAACTGCACGGTCCGAGGGAGAGTTCCAAAAGACCCAGGGGTGTGGTTAGCCTAACAATACAAAAGGGCTACCTGGGGGCAGGTGACCAATCCCAAGGCAGGACAGGGGTTTTCACCTTATTTGGAGAAGATTTTGCAGAAACACGACCCTACTACAAGGTAGGTTCATTAGCATCTTTCCAGCGCTCCGCCTCTCATGGCTTCAGAATTATACTCTCTGGATTGGGAACTTGGGCTAAATTCAATTCCCATACTCTGTGGCACTTCAATTAATTTATACTTTTATTCATAGACTCCATTTTTTTGCTTCAAAGATAACAATGGAATATAATAATCTACACAGCAGTTACCCTTCTCCACTGGATAAAACTCCAACAAAAATTATTGAGCTTGACTGAAAAAAAATTAAACACATTCCCTGATTTATATTTTCACCACTACTCCTTTTTGATTCAAGAGCAAATACAGGTAGAGCAGAAACTATTTAAAACATTTTACCAATAGCAGGGGGAAAAAAGCAACCGTGAGAAACAGCAAGAAAGAAATTAATGCACAGATATGCTATCAATGATTAAAATCCTACACAAACGCTGGCACAGTGCATCCAGACATCAGGAACACTGTTTGCAATGACAGAAGTTGTCCTTAAAGGGCACATGGCTAATGTATTCAGGAGCTGTGGGAATGAAAAGTAGCATGGGCATCAGATTTTTTGAACCAGGCATTTGAAGTGTCAGCATTTCTGTCCCCCCTCTTGGATTTTTCAGATGAGTTTTATTCTGTCCTGACTGGAATAAAAAGGAGATTCTAACTGAAGAAATATGCTGAAACGCTTTCATTGTAACTGTCCCAGTGTCTTGCTGATACAGCCAGTAGAAAAATGGTAGAATGACGTCTCAGCATCAGCATTTCTGAGCAATAGCAAAATAGCATTTTTTAAAAACCTCATGAGGCTAATGGTTAGTTCTCCTCTCTATCCATGTTTACAATATTTTCTTCCTACAAGGCATTTCTGAACACTTTCACCCGTATCACAAGGGTTTTTTTTTATGCTACTATTTTCAAACTTCCTATCAGCCTCAACCTGTTCCAGGTGCCTGTATCCAAAGTCAGTACAGTTTAAACTAGCAGAAGAATTTACAGTTCCTATCCCTTAGCTTCCTTGTGGCTATTCTTACCATGTACTGAAAAGGGATTTTTGCAAGCCAGCCCACTCAAAGCCCTGTGATTGCATTTTATTTCAGTCTTTCATTGGTGTGTGAACATTATACGCAAGGGCTCACATGCTGCCAGTATTTTCAGAAATGCACTTAAAGCAGAATTAACCATAAAGACACTATTAATAAGTTCTGTATGTTGCACAGAGGGAAATAGCATGGACTTACTGTGATATATCCTGTACACTAGACCATGTTTTCTAAACTAACATGTATTCATCATTCATGTCTGTTCAAGAACGAGAATATGTGAAAATTTTTGACAGAGACTTGAAGAGTACAAAGTTAACAGGCTCTCTAGTGAGAAAAGAAAAATACAAGGATCTCCTTTTGTATTACAACTCTAGAAGAACTAAACTTTTTTTTCTGGGTTTTTTTTTTGTTTGTTTGTTTGTTTTTTACATAAAGCTAACATCACAAGAGCTCTTTATATCAGAGCTCTTATAAACAAATGAAAGTCCTAAAAGTGCCTCTAACTACAGCATTGTAGGAAAGCTTTTAGACTATATTAATAAATGAGCAATAGCAAATTGCAAGGACAGAGAGATATTCTCTCAGGATTTCTAAAGAACATGGTTCAGATCTGAAATTGATGAACTACTAAGAGTAGTGGGGGATCAGCTTTGGTATCACAAGAATGAAATATGCCAAACATAGCACCATCTCGTTATGTAATCTCAGAGAATCCAGTTCTGGCTTTTATTCAAGACAAACTGATAGAGGGGGGAAAACTGCTCCAAACAAAAAACTATCTAACAACAAATAACAGTTAAAAAACTGAATAAAAGGTTGCAGATTGAAGAATTATAAAATGAGAAAAGATATAGAGAAGATAGGTTGAAAATAACCGTCTGCTTCTCTTAATATCACAATGGCTTCACTTGGAAGGGACATTAAGATCATCTTGTTCCAACACTCTGCCATGGGCAGACACCTTCCACTAGACCAGGTTACTCAGAGCCCCATCCAGCCTGGCCTAGAACATCTCCACAGATTCAGCATCCACACCTTTTCTGGGCAACCTGTTCCACCCCCCCCTCAGTAAAGAACTTCTTCCTAATACCCAGTCTAAACATACCCTCTTTCACTTTAAAGCCATTCCCCCTTTTCCATTACTACATGTCCTTGCAAAAAAGCCCTTTTTCAGCTTTCTTGTCGGCCCCCTTTAGGTACTAAAAGGTAGTAATAAAGTCACCTCAGAGCCTGCTCTTCACCAGGCTGAACAATACCAATTCTCTCAGCCTTTCCTCATAAAGGAGGTTCTTCAGCCACTAATAATATCTAATATATTTTATCAGGTTAGTTCTTATTCAAAAAAAGTATTTGCAAATAAATTGTCTAAAAACTGCAAGGCAGTCAAGGCATAACTGCTGTGTATTGAAACAGGAGGGGAGAGCTGATTTAAATCACACCTCACTCACCTCACTCATATCGCTGCAGTGATTGACCATTGAGCTGGAGAGAGAGTCAAATCCACTGGCTTATTCTCGGCATTCACTGGACTTCAGATTTCCTCTGAGAGATCCTGCTTATTACAGAGTGGCTTGTATTGTGAATATTGTAAACCCTGTCAGTCTGATTTACTTGCGAAACCAGACAAGAATAGCTAAACCACTTGTGAAATGTTGAATGCCATATCATTTGCAATGGTTTCCAGTCCGTTTCCTGGAAGCCGCACTACTGAAAGATTTGTGTTTGAGAGCTGATTGATGTTAACCCTGAAACATTATATAGGCAAAAAAAACCAAAACAGAGCAAGGTAGTTGCAAGTGTAATATCTATCCTAAATTAGGATCTCATTCCTAAAACTACTGATAGAATAGTGTTATTTGCCCCCCAGTCACAGTTTCTTTGTGCTCCAAAGTCATTACCCTTTTCATTGCTTAATTCAATTTAGAATTAGCTCCTTTACCATGCTAGCTCATTCTTTCAGTCAGATCAGGAGTGTCATGAGAGCGAGTTTCTCTAACTCTGTACCCTGACTGCAGCATTACCTGCTCACCTAAATAGGCACGTCCTTATGGAGGCCTTCTCCTTTGGCTATAGGTTTGGTTATATTTTCTGGAGCTCCTTGTGAAAGAGATACTTTAGTTCAAACAGATGTTACAAGGTTTTATTACAGAATTTTCTAGAAAATTGTATGAATTATGCCGTCATGTGGCTGTCAAGACTGTCCCTTGTGGAATTACTGTATATTCAAACACCAATTTCCATAAATATTATATAAAATACCTTCATAACATGCATGATTTCATGCATTCATATGTACTCACATGTACTTATATGGCCATGTTTCCCAGAATCAAATGTACACAGATATTAATAATAATGATGACAGAGACACCTGTTTTCAGAAAAGTAAGGATTTTAAAGTTCTAGATTTCATAAATTGTTGCTAATACTTGCAAGGAATGACAGATATTATTAGAAAATTGCCAAGTTCTTTAATTAGAGAATCATTTGTCCTTAGCATCATCAAAATAAGGTTTTCATCTACTACACTTTTTTTTTTTTTTTTGGTTGTTTTTGTGGGTTTTGTTTTTGTTTTGTTTTGGGATTTTT
>VWZN01000232.1:139583-159124 GCA_013396955.1 Regulus satrapa
TTTTTTTGCTACAAAAGCTAACATTTGTCTGAATAAGTATGGAAAAGAAGCTGTTAGAAGTTCTTTAAGCAGAAAAGACAAGATCCCAAAGGGAGGAAGCATACTTAATACCATTATAAAATAGTTATATTTTGAGAACAGGCTTTCTGCCTAATTCAGAAGCACACTGATACAGGCATCTGGTGGCTTCTTGTTTGGAATAGCACTGCTGTTCCCAAATATTTTAAGATCATGAGTTTTCTTATTCCTGAGGCCTCAAGAGATCACGCTTTCAGCTTATCTCTGCAGTTTTTAGAACTAGGAACTCACTTTTTTTTTTTTCCTTAGTTAAAACTAAAGGTCAGAATAAACCTATGACTTTGAACTCCAAGACTTTAAGGCCAAAAAATGAAGAGATGAGCAGAAGACAAAAAAAAACCAGAAATGCCAGGGAACTACAACATAGTCTAACAGAACACACTGTAAATGAACCTCACAACTCTAATTTTTCCTTTGTAGAAGTCACTTGATGTTCTCCTAATTATAGGTTTACCGTACTTCATTTTGAGCAGAGCTCAGCACTAAAATGATGCATTTCAAAGAGAGAGAGAGAGGTGCCAATTTTCTGCCAATGTAAAATGACACTGCTTCATTGGACCAAACCGTTCCTCTGCAATTCTCCAGCATTTGTAGAGGAAACATGCTGACTCCTGTACTCTCTAAGAGCACACACAATTCCTGCACACAGCCACAGTTCATGGCCCTGCAGAGCAGAGACAGCCCTTCAGATGGAAGGAGCACTCAAACTTCATTAGTCACTCTTGCCTTTGCAAAAAGAGAGGATTTCAAGGTATCCTCAGCCCATGCACACAAACTGCATAAAACAACATTCCACAGCTAGGGTATCTCATGATCTCTGTCCTCTGCCTCCAGGACAGGCAACTCAAGATTCTCACTGAGCCTGCTGGCTAAAGATTTAAGTAAACAACATTCTGTGTGTGTGTGTGTCTCTCTCTCTCTATGTCTATGTGTCCACGTTGGTCATGGCCACTTGGTTTGTCCACTGTACTATTTTAAGTCAAAAGGGTTTTCCCTGTTGCTGAGAGAGTTCAGCAATATATTTGAGGGAAGAAGGGGAAAAAAGTCCCAAACTCTGCTCTTCTTAACTAAAAAACTTGGATGCTTGTATATACATCCTGACTTTTTGGGAATAAAAGTTTCTGCCTGAGGAAACCTAAGTCTTTAAATTCTGTTTATGTTTAAAGTGTGGTTTGGTCAATTTCAATCTAATATATTTCCTGTTTCCAGCAGGAATTTCACAAAGTACCAAGCAGGACAAAATATGGTCCAATAATCTGGATCATTTTTTTATTGCGGCAATTACGAAATAACTTAATGTGCTAAATGAATTTAGTGATTTCAAAAAGCGACCAAATTCACACCATACAACTTTGGCAATATTTGATTCTTTTACATGACATTTCTTAACCACAGTATAACTCTCCTTTAGAAAATAGACTTTTCTATTTATTATAAATTATAATTCTTCCAATAATCTCAAATTAAACCCCTTGAATTATGTAGTGGTAAGAATCCCCTTTGTTAACCTTACTATTGTAAATTAACAAATAAGACATATTAAATAGTTCAACATATAATAATAACTCAGAAGACGTTCTTCTTTCACAAATGACATAAGCCTCCCAACCTTTTTATTTTACTGGTTAGAACTGAACTTAACCTTTCCCTTCCCTGGAGTGGCCTCTTCGCAGTCATGGTTCCCGACCTACTTCTTAGCTTTTTTCCCTAAAGAAAATAAAATCCCCTCCTGAATTTTGAAAGTGGTGAAAAACCAATGTCGATAATGTTTAATAAATAACCTTTGTTAAAACAGTCTAAATCTATGTAGAGTAAGCCCCAACAGCCCTCTCACATCCCACAGCTGATTTGCATATTGGGTCATGGAATGTGTTGTAAGATATTTGACTGTAGACCTCGCTGAAATATTAATCAGACTGTGTTCCAAGTAACATTCAGTATAAATTGTCATTAGACAATGGCTGCTTATTGTGAATGTACAAAACACCTCTGAATTTGTACTTTCTAAAAGCCAAATCTGAAGTATATTTGCTACTTGAGATCAGCTTTTAGTAGCCCTAACTATATTAAACAAAAATTTCCCATAAGATTTGTGCAGCCCTGAACACATCCACACACACAGCTTAATGGAGAGAGGCCATCAGACCTGGAACAGCAAACTCTGCTGTCTACAGGGGAAAAGAAAACTAGAAAGCAGGAAGTGTGTATTCTGACACGGTATACAAAGTGTATGTGTTACAAAAAGCATGCTTTGCAAACGTCTGGACTGCTGACAAAGCTTGTTTTGTGTGTGTGCTATGGATCTTAACCAAACCAATAACACATTCAGAAATTACGTGCAGAAATGCAGTGAAATGCACTTATAATCCAGTTCTATAATTCACTTAAGACACCTGAATTTTATCTCTTGTCTGTGTTGTTTCCAAGATGTCAATCTCTCACCTTTTTTTTTAAAGATGAGGCCTTACACAAACATTTTCAATTTCTTTGCCACAGGAAAATTAAAAATGCCACAATTTACAAGAGTCTTAAGTGCTATAATGTATTATTTTACAGGAGATGGAGAAATTTAATATATTTTGAGCAGAAATAAATTGTTTCTTCTTCTTTTTTTTTTCTTTTTTTTTTTTTTTTGGCTTTTAGAAACATTTTTATAACCTTGGTNTTTTTTTTTTTTTTTTTGGCTTCTAGAAACATTTTTATAACCTGTGGTCTCAACATAATGCGACCAACAAAAAGCATAGGAAGATTCTACTTATGAAACAGGATCTCCAACACCAATGTTTTCACAGATTTCTGGGCATTACACCTAGTTCAGTGCTAGACAATAGACTAACACAATTTTGTGATGCAACATTCCACTTAAAAGAATAAATGCAAAATATTTGAATTACAACTACTTCAACATCTCTTATTCAGCATGGATGCCTTTGCACAAGTCTACAATTTATCATTCTTTTCCCCAAGTGCTTCTTCATAATTTAAAAGGGTATTTAGTGTCCATCACCATGGCTTGCAAGAGAATTTCTGCCTAAAATTGAGGCATTCTCTTTCATTCCTCTCATCTAGGTCTTAACTTCTTTTTCACTGACCTTGGTGTTTTCATGGTTTTTTTCCACATGTCCCATCTCTGTCTCACTCCATCCTTTCTTTCACTCAAAAGAGGATTCTGTGCACTGAAAGGGTCGATATCTCACCCAGGCAATGGCTGGCGCAGGCATGGAATATCTCAGGCTGTGCTGGGATCTGGGCCAGAATTCCCGGGGTTCTGGGCTATATAGATGTTTTCCAGCCCCCTGCAGCTTCAATTCCAGGCAGGGAATGTCCTTTGCCCCCCTTGCCCAGCAGCTGGAATGCCCAATCTTGCCCCCACCGGGCCATGCAGGCTGTGGCAGAGCAGGGCCCACCTCAGCCCATGGCAGCTCCTGGCTCGGGCCAGCAGCAGGGCAGGGCTTAACTGTGAGCTGGATGTCATCAGTCATGACATGGCCCTGCCTCAGCTCTGCCTCAGACCAGCCTCCCCTGCTCCTCCCAGCCGTCATACCAGGATGGCTGGGAACCTCTCTCTGTAAAAGTCCAGATCTCAAGAGAGAGATTCCCAGGGCTTTGCGTGCTAAAATGTGAAATCTCTCAGAGGTGTGTTCATCTCTTGGCTTGTTAGCATGCCTGTCCTCAGAGCTGGCCAGCAGCTGGTTCTGCCAGGGACAGAGGAAGTCCCCGAACAGTTCCTCTCAGAAAAACCAACCTCCATGGGCTGATTTATTTCAAACCAGCACATTGGGCAATGGAAAAAGTTATCTTTGCGGCTTTCTAACAGTATGAAGCACCTGCCTCTAATACTGATGAGTATACTGAGACCTAAATCCTTTAACTAATCTGGAAAAATTGCAAGACTACCATTACTTTCCATATAAAACCAAGTGAAACTTGGCAACTCCAATGAATATCACTTTGGAGACTTTAAATAAACTGAAGTCCAGAATGCAAAACAAAACTCAACAAATATGAAGACATGCAAATAAAACCACTCAACCAAAACCCTTCCCATGAGTCACTAGGAAAGGAAGCTTTGTTAATGCAGGGAGCATACTCAACATCAGTAGCTAGCTGCCCTGAGGGAAAATCCCAGGTGGCAATGAGAGAAACCACAGTTTGCATTTTGTGCATCAGGTCCATTTTATCTTTCCTTTACGCTCTAAGTATAATGCTAAAAGCCCTCCAGGGGTCTGAACTTGCTAGAAAGACAACATATATTGCATCTTTACGCAGTACACTCAATAACAGGGTGAGAGAACTCTCTTGCCATTAATTGATTTGGGCTCCCTTGTCCAGGTCAGCCCCAGACAGAGTTTAGCTGTTCAGTGGATTAAGTACAAGTACCAACAACTTCAGGTTCTACACCTTTGCTGGGAGCTGATATAACCTTCCTATTATATGAAATATGTGAGCTCAGCCACAGCAATGCTGGAGTCAGAGAGAGGTAAAGGATTGAACAATCCCTTGAAATGGTTTTTAACTCATCATAAACTTATTTACCTACTGAAAATCAAAACATTACTCTCCTGTTCACCATATCAAAACAGTGTCTGGTAGGATTCATGAGGCAAGATACTGTATCTTTTACACAATTTTTTTCTAAAGCATTGTATTTAAAACAAATTTATGCATAAGAAAACATATTTTCCTATTTTGAAGAATGAATTTTTAATAACTTAATTAAAACTTCACAAAAGAAAGAATAATGATCCTTGTTACACACTCCAAAACCATCTATATCAAACATGTGTCTCCAAAACTGCCCTCTATATGTATAATAATGATGCCATCAGATGCTTAAGACGTGCCCTGAATAATACATACAATTTAAATTAACTCCCATTCTTAATGTTCTCAAAGAAAAGGGAAATCACTCAAATGATGAGTCAAGTTCACTCTCAATTATTATCATTTTAGCATTATTATTTATTATTAAAACAGAATTCAGTGAACAGTATGTATTTACAAGCAATCTCAGTGAATCTACTCAGAACCCAGAAACTGCAAGTCACATCAACACTGTAGAACAATTCAAGGCTCAATGAGCAGAAAGAAATCTCTGGCAGCTTGACAAGAAACTGGCTTAGACAACTTACAAAACCAATGACCTCTCATGGTTTAGAGAATTATCATTCTCTCTTTCCAAAATAAACAGGAAGTTTTTCATGTCCTTCAGGACAGAAAGGCCAGGGAATAGATCAGGCTTTCATGGTCCTGCTACTTGTAGGAACAGTGTAGAAGCTGATCAATAGGTACTTGGACCTCGCACATTTGAGACATTACTCTTGGGCACCACACAGCTAGACTTGGTAGTTTTCAGATATAACAAAACTTCAGTGATGATTGAGACAAAATGCCTTGAGTGGGAGCAGCAAGTCTGTTATCTAAAGAATTGCCCACAGCTAGTTAACTGAAGAGGCAGACAGAGGTAGTTGCTTTTATATCAGTGTAGTTAAGTAGTTAAGTGTGGTAGGCAGAGAAGGAACTGGAGAAAAAAATGCAGAAGGGACATAAAAATAGATACAATCCTAACAGAGAATTCCTTTAGGGAACAGGATGCAGGGAACTAACAGAACTCAGGGGCAGAGTGTTTTGTAGCAAATCTAAAGAAAATTATCATCACTTTCTTCTTCTCACCCACACAGTCCAAATCTGCAGAATTTTTAGGGGGAAAGTCACATGAATTGAAGGGCGAAGTAGATATTCCAACTATTAACAAAGTTCATCTAGAGGCATGAGGCATTGCCTCTGACTTATGGAATCAATGCCTGGAAAATATACCCTACTAAGAGGAAGGGTGGGTTTGCTGGGTTACCCAAATGGATTGAAAGTGTGGTTTAGAGAGGGTTTAGTGTACCTTCAGGGATGTTTCTCTCTCTTACACTTAACGAAAGGGCATAAGTGAGCCTTTAGGAGCAAGGAATTGGAAAAACCTATTTACAGTAGTGAATTCCACTTCCTGCTGTCGTAGACAGAAAGATTGGGTGAAACACTGCAAAAAGAGCCTCTCTCATAAGTTCTCCTGCTCACTGCAGGAGATAAAGCCAGGAAGTGCTTTGAGGTTTCCCATGGGAGAGGTAAATGACAATTACCAACACCATGAAGTCACTGATGCTAGTGTTTTCTATGGGGAGCTTACTACTTTGCCAGGAAAGAGCAGTGTGAAAAGTAACAGCTACAAATATTAAACTGAAAGGATAATCCCTGGTACAAAAGTTGGCAATAACCTCCAGATTCATTTCAGTTTCATATGTGCCATATATACTATCATTTCTGTATATTTAGGAGTGTGATTTTTAAACTTCATGCTCAGTCCTGTCCAACTTGTGACCATGAAAGTTTTACAATTGAATTCAGTGAAAGACTGAGTACCCAATCATCAATATATTGAAATTGATTTCTATTAAATCTGACTTCTACTAAATTTCCAGTACAAGAGTCACTTTGACTCTGTAGACACCTTGGCAATTTTACTAGTCTTTTGCATAATACTTCTTTACATTAAACTTTTACTAAGTGCTTATAGAGACAAATACAATTCAGATTTCTATCAAATCCTCCTTTGCACACATAATCCCAGTTTTATCTGTGGCCATTATATATATATATATATATCTCTTTATTCACTTTAACAGTAAATTGGAAGTGGTGACTCAGGATGCAAGGGTTAAAGAGAAGTCCAGCCAGCCTTTTAACAACATTTAAAACAGAAGTACATTTATTTGCATAGTTCACTGCTGGCAAGAAAGCACATCTAAATCAGGGGCCAAATAGTAGCTTTCTCTGTAGAAAAAGGGCAAGTAGAAAAGACGGGCTGACATTTAAACCCTGGCCTCGAGTCTAAAGCTTACCAGAAGCAGTAGGCAGAGGTATTTTGCCTGACATCGTGCTCAGAAATGTCACCAGGATTCTCATTTCTCCTTGAAGGATGCATTCCTGCTCCTCTCTAGCAAGAACCATCCTCACTGATGGCTTTTTCCATCAGAGCCCTTGGAGGAAAACTGCGGTATCTGCTGGCTGCAAAGTTCTGGATCTGCAGCAGTGAGCAGCCAGGAGAAGATGGAGTGATCTGCACACTGCACAAAATTTACAGTCCAAAAGGAGAGCATGTTGCAAGTGTGAAATGAATTTCAATAAAAAATCCCTCTTGGAATCCAAACTAAAAAAAGAAAGGTTAATGGCATTTACCTCCTAAAAAGGCCAGCATGCGTACTCTGCAGGGGATGTCTGTAAGGAATGACTGATGGGCAACTACTTTCTGTATTGCTTCTCTTGAATTACCAGCTTGATAATGCAGAGCCCTGCATTGTAAATGACTCCACAGAGGAGAAAAATACAACTTGGAAATCCCACCTTTCTAGAGAAATAACCAACCAAGCATCCATCTCATAGCTTTTGACAGATCTAGCCCTAACCATACAGGCTAAATCTCAAAGATATGAGACTTTAATATCTTCAGAGTACTCTTTCCCTTGGTACCAGCTCTGTTCAGTACTAGTTATTTTTAGTACACAGAGGTTGCCAGCTCCAAAAGAATGTCCCTAAAGGACTGCCCTAACAAGCACAGTCAGCCAAATAAATTATGACAGCAGCTAGCATTACCATTTACCTGGCTGTATAACTTAACCATCCTGACTATCTATAGCTTGGCAAAAAACAGAGTTTCTTGGCCTTCCAGGTGTGCTGTAAGGTCAGTCTATTTTCACAGCCTTCCCGATGAAGATCATGACAACTGTAAATAGGGGCTCTGATCCAAACTGAGAGCAACTATCATTTAGCAATGTATTCATCTGAGTGCTTTTCACTCTGTATTTTTCAAGTGTCTGAAAAATACAGGCATTTACAACCTGCAACTGGTAAATATAATACATTAGATTAAGATCTTAGAGCTATACTCAGCAAAAGAACAGCTTGCCCATGCTGGCAGCTATAAACTGGCAGCCCTCAAGCAAGGTGGGGAGAAGAGATCACTTTTGACCTTGGGCATAGAGGACCTCTCACCAAACTAAAGCAAGATTTCACCTTTGAAATCTCTCATCAAAGATACTGCAAAAACAGGGTAGGGTACATCTTATTTTACCATGTCCCTCCTCTGAGAGCCAAAAGTCTGTTTGCAGCTTGTTGGATAAAATTAGGATAGCATTACATTGGAATTGGGCAACAGCACAATGGTAGAGACATTGGGCTTGGTTGTCAAAAAAATTATTCATGGCTTACAAAGACCAAAGTAAAATTTCTGGGTTTATGACTGCATGTCCCTGCTGAAATATATGTTAGCCACTTGAAATCTGGCTCAGGTACATCTACCTGTGCTGCAGATCCAGCTGTACTGCAGTACAGACAGCTCAGCTACTGGCCAAATTACCACTGGGGATAGTCAATAATTAGACTATGCATGAGATTACACAAAGGTAACATGAAGGAGGATCCTTTGAAAGCCAATACCATGCTATCATATGAAGGAAAAAAGGAAAAAAAAAAAAAAAAAAGAGAAAAGAAGGCAGCAATCTTCCTGCTTATACCTCTGGGAATGTAATTCCTTCCTTTCAGCACAGCAAAGCTCAAAAATATAGGACACAGTGTGGCACAGAGGGTCAGTGGGTTACACTTATTTATACACTATCTGTATTTGGGTCAAGGACTCTCACATAGAAAATAGAAAGAAAAAAGTCTTTTCCTGATGGAGTTTTTAGCCAGTAGAAACTGGAGATAATATAGTATTTTTACAACATGCAGTAGATCACCAAATTCATTTTTACTGGGGTCATAAGAAAAGATTTTAGCTCTAGTCTTCAGAGTTAAGGAGCTGGTGCACTAACCATAAAGATTGGTCATATGAGGTGCCTGATTGCTGTCATGGTTTGGAAAGTGATGAGGGGAGCAGGGTATTGTTGTTGGTTTTTTTTTACACTGAACTAGTATTGGTGTTGAGTTTGAGACTAATTATATTAGTGTTGTGTCTGAAAATGATACCTATCAAAGGAAAATGAACTTTCAGATATGCCAGAAGAGAATAGTTTAAAAAGTTAAATAAAACAAGTCTATTCCACTCTATATTCCAGATTTTACTATTCTTGTTCATGCTTTCAATGATCTATAATCTTTTTCTGTTTAAACATTTCAGTACTTCTTCTCTCTCCTCATATGTATGAATGGTTTCAAGATGTAGGTTATAGAAAACCTGTTTCAGATCTACTACATCTTATTGTTTCCAGGTCGGCTTTCAGTTTGTGGGTGTTGCCAAGGGTCTGTGCATGTTTGCTCTGAACTTCCAGGCTCATCCTTCCATTCTACCAGGATCAATTACAAGGTTTGCTGTTACAACCCTGGGTCCAGTGACCTGAACACTTTGCTGCATCCCCTGTGACCTAAAGAAATAATTTTTTTTTTAAAATCACTGATGACAAATAATAATAAAAACAATCCATCACCACCTTGACTTTATTCCATTTAGGAGAAGCATTTAATCTGCATGCACAGAAAACAACAACAAATCTTACCAAAATCAGGAGTGCTGGAATAAGTATAGTTAGCATATGGACAAAAATCAAGAGAAATTTTCTATCTCCTCCTTAAAATCTTCTTCTATTCAAAAGTCTTTCAATGCATCTGGTTAAAAGTTAAAACATTGTCACATACTCTTCAATTATAAGAATATGGGTTTTTTCCTCCTTTGCCCAGAATTTTTAAGGAGCATTCTCTTTTCTTTTCTTNTCTTTTTTTTTTTGGGGCATTTTTTTTTTTTTTTTTTTTTTTTTTTTTTTTTTTTTTTTCCTCTCTCTCATTATCCTTTGCCTGTTTCTGGTAGAATTCGAGCCACATATATTATTCTGTATATAATACCAGGTGGAAAAATAGAAACAGAAATATAAGAAAATGTACATTCCATAAGAAATAAACCTTAAAGTGGTCTACACTTCATAATAGCCCCTCATGTAAGCAAGTGGCATTGCCTCTATTTATTAAAAAAAGTAGAATGAACTAGCAAAAATTGTACAGTATATTTCATCTATACTTTTAAAATATATTGGCCTGTGGTCAGTGAAAAAGAGGGTTAGAATTATGTACCTGATCTCTAAGGACTTTTAGGC
This sequence comes from Regulus satrapa, assembly GCA_013396955.1. NCBI lineage: Eukaryota > Metazoa > Chordata > Aves > Passeriformes > Regulidae > Regulus > Regulus satrapa. Next base: position 149,789 of record VWZN01000232.1, read on the forward strand.
AAATATGAAGTTTATTTCACACAAACACAGGACTCTTCCCCTCACTTTTCCTATTATTGCTCAAAAGCAAACATTGGACTTTAACTACGTAAATCATGTAACAGATTTTTCACACTGGGAGAGCAGTTCTGTGAAGGCAGCTCTGTGAAAGGACAGAGGTCAGTCAGTAAATTTAGGAGCTGTATGCTCAGTGTGTGTCTCGCTGGTAAATCAAGCCTTTTAATTATTTGCAGTCTGGGGCAGAATTTCATGGATACGCCTATTTTTACAGTGTTCGCTCCTGAGCTCATGCTCCTCTTCTTAAAGGGATGGAAATCCAGACTCTGAGTATCAAATCTTTGGATTTAATCAAACAGCTTCTAAAAGTTCATATCACTACCCTAAGTATGAAATTTTTTCTTCTTAAATATGCACTAGGATGTGACAGTCTTTACTCTGCTAGTTATCTTTCACATCTTTTATTCACTGCCAGAAACTTGACAAGAGCCTTCAATCAAACCGTGGTGTGAATTTTCATCATTTCACTATTTTACTTTAAAAACAAGTATCAGTAAATATCTGCAAAACTATCCCAATATTTTATTTTATACATGTCTTTAAAATGCTTCTAAAGTATAGGTCTGGCTCATATGTAAGTATTTCTTTTGGGTTTTTTGCAAGCCTATTTTCACTCATTTTTTTTACTTATTTTCCATCTCTGTGAACCACCTCCTGTCTGAGCTGTTTTAAGGTAGAAACCATCTTTCTATTCCATATTTGAACAAACTTCTTCAAAATCTACTTGACCATGATTAGAGCTATTAAAAATGCAGCAATTTCTGCTCTGTCAGCAATAAATAAATGCAGCCTGGGTTCCTTTCACCAAACTGAACAATGTGTTCTCAAAAATAAAAGGTCATCTGATTTTGATGATTCACTATAGGTAATCCAGCCAGCAAGATTCAAAAGAACATTTTCTGACTCTTGCACTGCTGTTCCAAACATCACCTTGAGTATCCCTTCATATAGAAGCTCTTTAGTAGAGGGAGGTTTAATTTAGCTCTTATACATATTTATAATGGTCCTCTAATCATCATTGTAAACAATACACCAAAGCTGACAAACTCTGTTACAAGAACAAATTCAGTAAAATCAGTGGGATGGGCACCTGATTTAGGACTTTTTCAAACACTGAGTACTCGCTGACTTCATTCATGCCATATATTGTAAATGTTTATTGCCTCATTACTTACAGCTGTAATAAAAAAGCTCAGTTACACCATAACCAAAAAGTAAAATAAAATAAACTGTATCTTCAAAACCCATGATATTGGCTTTAAATGATGCATTATCTTTAACATAAAACAACAAAAAAAAAACCATATAGGAGTTTTTTTCTTACTTTTTGTAATCTTGATATTTCTTATATGCTTCTATGGCTAGAAACTCACTAATTACTTTTCATTCAAAGGCAAGGGTCTTGTGTAAATACAAGAGCTGGGGATTAAAAAAAAAAAAACCTGAAAGTCACAGGACTGAGTAATGTCATTTTTATATGTTTTACAAAGAAGTAAAACAAATTCCTTTTTTTCTTCCATAAAAATATATATTATAATTTTCTGAACTAGAGTATTTGATATGATTGTTATTTTTTAATTTAATTTTAAGAAGAAAGACATTCCAGAAAGTGAAAAGCTTTTCTCACAGAAAATTGACAGATGCTTTTTTTTATGGGTAGATTGCATTTCAGGTTTTTCTAGTGATGACTCAGGTTTTCCTTTTGTTTATTCAGCCACAATTTCCTTCTAGCTAGCTTGTTGGTTTGGAGTTCTTTGTTTGTTTGTTTTTTTAATTGAACTGCTTAATTAAGTAGTATATTTTACTAGACAAACCTCAATTTCTTCCCTCTCTCTTCCACAGTTAATAAGCAAGCACTTCTCCAGAACACCAGTGTTTATTGAAATTGAAATTTTGATCATGGAAGCAGGAGACTTCAAAGTTTGAATGAGGAGCTCCACTGGCAAGCTTTCAAACTTATTTGCAGATCAGGACCTCTTTTGTAGAAGTCTCCCCAGGAGGAAGGCAGTTAGACACCTGCCAGTAGCCTGCAGTGGCACCATCCCACTGTGATGTTAATGAGATGAATGAGAGCACTATGGAGAGATGCAATAATTACAGGGTGAAGAGCTTGTCTTTTTCTGACCCTCTTCTCTGGGCTGCCTGTTCTATAAAGCAGAGTCTTTTGTAATACTAATTACAAATGTTAATTAAACATTTCTTTGGAATTTTGCCCTCCATTAATAGGTCAGATAAACAGGGAATAGCAATGACAGGCACAAGTCATTATCAGCCACATGAGAAAAATACCATTTATTTGTTCCCTTCCTTTGGTCCCTCCAAAGACATAACTTTTAGTTTTGTTTTATTAAAGAGACACTAAAACCACTGAAGTATAGCTTTTCTTCACAGAAATAAAATAAAAATAATTCTTACTTTAATGGAGTTAAACCAAGTTCTAAGGGCCCTTCCATTACAATTCACTTTAGTGTGTGTTGACTTAACAAATTTTAACCATAATCATGAGTCTAAGGCTACAAAAATGCCCTTGCAAACACAGACTTAAGGAAACAGTCATGACAGCTGTTGATGACAGCACAAAATTTAGTTTGACAGCTTCCTCTGGCATAAGTAGCACATGGCATTTTGAATCATTGCACTAATCCTATTTCTAACCCAGTCCCTAGAATTACAGGAGTGACCCCTTCCCAGATCAGAGCTGAGCACAAGCACTTGGCAGATATTTCCAGAAAAATAAAAGCTCTACCCCTTGCCTGACAGTCTGCCACAGCCAGATGCTCCCATCCAGGCTCACATAGAGCAGTAATTTAATACATGGCAATACTATCTATTTCAGTGAAATAACTTCTGCTGGGCCAGCTCATCTTACCTTTCCTTACAGCTCATATTGCTAGGGCACAGGAGGGAACCAGACTAATTCCAAATTTCATCCTTTAGTATTTTTCACAAATATGTATGGAAGGTTTTGAAAGCATTTAATGGCACCAAAGAGAAAGAATTCCTTTTGAAATAAATTAAGTCAGAAGAGGCACTTCAAAAGCACAACTAATGCATTCCAACAAAAATACAGAGGAACCTCATTGCAAACATGAGAATGATGAGAAGAGTTCAATTTTAAAGATTCATTTCTACCAGGCCATGTCAGCTGCGAAGGCAGACATAGCCTTTCTCTAACTTAATCCTATTTTTATTAACCCAAAATAAGAATTGTGCTTTTTTTTTCATTTTGTCAGATAACCTGAAGTCACGATCTTCTGTAAGAAGAAATGGGGACTGTGGTGCAAGGATGAAAAATCTTCTTTTCCATACTGCCCTATTGCTTTGACAGCAACCCATCATATGGGAAATATCAGCAAGAAAAAACCCTCTGGTAAGTTAATTTCGGAAACTTCTGAAGGCTTATGACTTTAAAGGTACCTTTATGTTTACTAGTCATAACATGGCATCATTGACTGTGGCCATCAGACTGTCTTCTTACTCACACACTCCTTGATGCAATGAACTTCGAAAAAAGTCTGGTCTACGACTCACCTGAACTCGTCAAGGCTTGCACCATTACAGTGCAGGATGAGCATAAACACAAAGACTGACCCAGAGTCATTTACAGGTTCATGTAATTTACCAGAGTTTTGATTATTCCCTCAGAGCTTCTTTGAGTGAGTGGTTACCACCATTACTCAGGTGGCTTTTATTTCACAAAACGAGACTGTGCAGAGCACTGAGCAGTCCCACCATTTCCAAATGACACACCATGAGCCTCTCTCCTCAGCAGCCTTCTATCACCCACTTCCAAGGCACAAAAGGCAGAACTAAGAGAGCCCACCTCTCCCCAAGTCCACACCACTTAAACCAGCTCTTTTGCACTGTCATAGCCTGTATGACAATGCAGTCTCATGGACTGGGTTGAGTCAACTTTTTTCTCCTCCAGCTGCTAGTCCAGGTGTACAGCGCCAGTTCCAGTGGTAGAATTGTAAGGAAACTACCTGGTCTAGTTCTGAAAGCATGGCTGTGATCATTGAGACAGCTCAGAGCTCTTCCATTCTGCTGAATTTCACAATAATTAGCAAAATAGGTTTTATATCTCAGGTGATCCATCTATGCTTGCGTATCATACCCACAATTTCAGCTGTGTTTGCAATTGTTCTATAATGATTGTCAGGATCCTAAAACTAGCTTGAAGTTCAGGTACAATATGGAATTTAAACAGAAAAGCCACTAATAAGAGCATACACAATGCTGATGAACATAAGAGACTCTTCTTATTATTCACACTGATTTCCTAACCTATATCATTGATTTTTATTGCAGAAATCTGTATATCAGTCCACAACTTATGCATTAAAATACATAGTTTTTAAAAGACAACTATTTTTGATTTAAATACTGAAGTTGATATATTATTTAAAGTATCCTTCAATAAGTTGCTATAATGATTAAATATATAAATGAATAAAATCTGCCTTTTTAAAATTTGAATTTATCTGATTTCAGCTTCTGGACACTTGTTCTTGTTACACCTTTTTCTGCCAAGATTAAAGAACCATAGTTTTCTCCATGTAGATATTTTGAGATCATGACACTGTCACCTGCTAGGTGAGCAGAAGGCAAGCAGAAATGGTAAGCAGATAGATTTTCTTAAAATCCAACACTGGAAATGTATAATTTTTTTTTTTATGAAGAAAGAAGACAGTACTTCACAGAACTTCTCTGAAACACTATGATGCATCTAGGTGGTTTTGAAGAAAAAGTATCACACTTTCAATTTTGTTTTTAAACAACACCATAAAAATTACTATTAATATAATAGGAGGTTGGACACCCAGGGCACCCTCTCAATCTGAGTTATCCCATTATCCTCTAATTCCTCAATTCTTCAAGAATGCAAGCAAAGCAATAAGTCAGTTTAAAAGCAAGATAATTAGTGTGTTTCAGCAGAAGATATTTCAATAGGTTGTCCTCATGTTACACAGCTGAGGCTCTAGTTCCAAGAGCAATAGAAAAAACTATAAATCACCATGGTCTAAGCATAAGTACAACTTAATAGGAAGGTACAACAGCTAAAAAAAGGAAAATAAAATATATTTTACTATTATAGTAGCTACTCTTCTGAAGTACATTTTAAAAACACTTCAGCAGATATACAAATTGCCCTACAATATGGAAGTGCCCAATGTTCTTCAGAAAGCATTTCCATGTCTGTAAAAAGCTGAATGTTTCAGAAGTAGTTTTATAGACCAGTTATCTGTGTTCATTTCCATTACATTTTGCAAGACGCCATAATAACTTTGTACTAAATGTATGGCAATTTATTCCATTTCATTTTTCAAGACACCATAACTGTGCTAAATGTATGGCAGTTTCCTGGGAAATCACTTTTCACTGGCCAAGAACCTAGCCACGCTAAGAAATGTACCACCACATTGCAACAAAGCCATGTCAAACCTTTATCAGAAACAAATCACTTCACCTGCTTTAACCTAAACTCATCTGTCTCACAAGTCCATCCCATGAGGCCATGTCATATTCATGTCAAACTTAACTTTTGTCAACATCATTCTAAGGAGTCCTCATTTTTAAAATAAGTTACGACAGTGAATTACTGCTTTGAATGCTGGTCTTTGTACCTTTTCAACCCAAAGACTTGCATTCTGTGTAAGTCTGCACCACTGACTGTGTGTGGCCCAGGGTATACTTTTGAAGCCCAGCTCTCAATCCTTCTTTGCTTGCTTCACTTTAGATGACAGTTTCAGAGCTGATGATCTGTGTCCCATTTAGGATGAAATTACAGCAGGGCTATGAAGGAACTTCCCCACCTTCCCCCCAAACACAGGGTGGCCATAGAGTTTTGCTCTGCAGATTCACTTGCTTATATAGACATAGGCTTTCTCTAATTTAATCCTATTTTGATCACTCTCATCTATCAAAGTAAGCTGAGAGAGAAACACATTGGAACCAGCTGTTGGTAACTGCTTTATATGGTTCTCTCTTTCCAGCATGGTTATGAGGTAGTTTGAATGTATTCAGCCTAGTGTGTATAAGTGCCTTTGGATATAGAAGGCTGAGGAAGCAGGAATTGTTGTTTAAAGAAAGAAGCACTTCATGCATATGCTCAATTTTTCATAGAATTTTTAGTGTGATACTTACTGTGAATGCATGGTTTATTCTATCTGTGGTCTGTGGTTTACACTCCCTATATACCTATTGACATGATAAACTGTAATGACTTCATAAGAAAGTTAAAAGCCCAGCATAAATGCAGAAAAGCGAGGAATTCCAGAGGTAAGATTTGGATTTCATCCCTCACACTTCCTTGTATTTGAATGCTATGAAACAGCTATATACTTTCTTAAGGCACAGATATAAAAAATGTCATGACTGGAATATAAACAGTGAAAACTGTGTATGTTCTGACAGGTTCCCATATTACCTCGGAATTTACATATTTTCTATCATTCTGCAATTTCCCAAATGCTTTTTGTTAAAGCTTGTTTGTCCTTTATCTCTATGATAATGGCATCATTTCATACTGAGCCAATGCAGAAATAATTTTACATATTCTGAAAAAAAAAAAAAAAATTAAATCCTGTTAAAAGTTTACAGCATTGAAGAACATTAATAAAAGAAGGATGTCAGACAACATAGCACCACTTAATACTGAGTTGTGATGCTTGTGACAGAAATTACATGAAAGAGCTCTGGAGTTTTAGTTGGGTTATTTACTTACCTATTTGGAGGGGCAGGTTTGCTTATCTGCTTTTGGTTGGTTTAAGTTTCTTTTAGCTAGAGAAACAATGGCATACTCTATGGAAAGTCTCATTTAGGATCTTTCCATTTTGCATTCCCTTTTCACCTATAGAGCTAATGCTCTAGCATTTTGTTATGTTATGCAAAACATAGGCATATTTATTGGTTATTGGCATAAAAAGAAGATATGGATATCCACATCTACCAGTAAGTACTACTGAATCATGACCTTACAAATTGATCTTAGGTATCTTGCTTTCTATTTGCATGACTTAACAGCCTTTCTGCAGTTTTCAAAAGCGAGGATCAAAATGCCAGCTGAAATTCAACAGCTCTGCAGATGCTCAGCATTTTCCAAAATCAGCCCCAAATCACATTACTTAAATTGAGTTAGGATCTTGATGTGTGATTTTTTATGTAACTTTCCAGCTCACCTCTGCAGTCTGATTCCCCACCATGTAACTTTCTTGCTTAGAGCAAAAGGTTCTTTTTACCATTTTAAAAGATCTGATGCTGCTGAAGAAGATTCTTCTGACCTGTTATGAAAAGCTTCCAAATTGCTGGAAGGGAATTTGTCTGAAAGACTCCAAGTAAGTGCTCATGCAATGATTTGAAATTTTGCCTATGAATTACTAGAATTGGTTATATGAATAGAAGAAAATTTAAATATCAGGATATGGGGGATTTCAGCTCCCTGGAAGATACTAATTTTTAACTATTCTGTATTATATTCAAGTAATGCATATTCCTTTGGTTCAAAACTATTATTTTTCTCCTGCTGATATAATAGAGAATATTCTATTCTTACTAGAATAACATAGAGTTCCAGAATTAGTTATTTGGAAACACAATTTCCAGAACAGTCTATAAATCTTTCAACAAGTGTTTTCATGGGAAAATATTCAATGAGGATATAATGTCTCATAATTTTTTTTGAGATGGGGATTTCCAACTTAAAGGTCTGAAAATTTTCAATATTTAAACCAATTTCTGCTTCTACATTTTCAGATTTTTAAAAGTTGCATTATTTTAGGACAAATTAAATTTTGCATACCGTAAAATAATCAAGGGGAAGAGAGACTGATGTTATTGTTACTTCATGCAGGATATCACAATTTCTAAGACACACCAAGTTGAATGACCTATTTTAATGTTTCATGTATTGTCAGAACCATTCAGAATTGTGATGGTGTGCTCCACCCTGCTCCCCAACCTAACCTTTATTTCCCATAACTCTGTCAACCCATTAACCATCAGTAGTGATGGCAACAAATCTGTCTGGCTGTGTTGACTGCATTTGACTCATTGTGGATTCAGGGGAGACAGGTAATACAACAGCTACCCTACAGACATGCTCTTTTTCCCCAAACCATAATGCTGGTCAAAGTCTGACTCAAAACAATCTAATTTCTGTAGTCAGTCTGCAAATATGTCTATAACTCTGCTACTCCATAGCAATATACAGTCCAGGATCTGTTGAGCTCTTCTGCACAGAAGGATCCACCCTTGAATACAGATGCCTCTCAAGGTTAGTCTTTGAGGCTGAGAGATTCCTTCCTGCAACAGATACTCATTTATTAGTAGCACAGTAAACTTGGAAATCTTAGCTAACTAATACAAAGGTTTGATTTTGCACTTAGGCACAAAACAATGATCGAGTCTGGGATTAAGTTTGGATCCAGATACATATAAACTCCCCTTTGAGAAGGAGTTTAAAATGCAAAGGGGTACTTTTTGAACCTTATAACTCAGTCAGAGTCTCCCTGCTTTTTTTTTGCTGACCTTGTCCTCTAAGCAGTAAATAATCAAATGTACCTTGTCAATGCATTTTGCTAACCACTGTCATATTTACTATCAAGCCTTGTTAAATCTCTGTGTTTATTGCTGTTTCTCTCTTACAAAGAAAGTGCATCACTTCATCCAAAACAAGAATTATCTATAGCTGACATTAATTCAGCCCATGAAATTCTGGTCTCTGAGGGAATAATGAATTGCTTCAGTCCACTCAGAAATTCAAAGGCAAAATCATGCAGAAGAGGGGTACAATAGAAAGATACCTGTATCTTCAGGAGAGCTGTTCAAGGCTATTTCCACAGCTAAACAATTCTTTTAGTTGGTGTAGTGAGAACATTTGCCTTAAATTTATCTTTCCACAGAATATTTGGGGAAGAAGCTAAAAGTCTTTGTTCTCAAGGAAATGCAAGAGCTGCAATTACACCAAGCCCCTTGTGGGGTATTCTGGTGGGAAGAGGGCCCCTGTGCATTGTCCTTTTCCATATATCCAAACAGTCAGGCATAATACATTTCAGAGTCAGGATGCTGAAATCCCCTGCTACTTCAGCAGAACAAATCAGGATACATACTTTCATCCTGCATATCAGGATGAAAGAGATCGGAGCTGGAGACAAAGGAGGAATAAAACAAACTCTCTGCAGTGAGAGAAATGAGAAGAGGAAACTTTGCTGTCTGTTGAAGAAAATTCAGTGTTCTTTCTGCCACAAGTTAAATTTTATCAGTGCCAAATATACTTGATAA
>VWZN01000232.1:164585-190947 GCA_013396955.1 Regulus satrapa
CATTTTTGCTGTCACAACTGTTTCCAAAGCCTGGAGTTTAAAGCAATCACAACACTGTTCAATAAGGCTTAGAAATTAAACAGTGACTGTGCTTTGCAGAGTCCTTTGATTGAGTTCTGCAGGTGGAAATTGAGGACTGGTGCCAAGTAGAGTCTGTGATTTCTAAATGTCAAAAATCAAAACTCTGTTATCTCAGACTTTCTTTCCAGACTAATGTACTTTTTTCTTTTCCAGAGGCTGAAAATAAGATTTCTTGTCCTAATCCTCTCTGTCTACATTTTGCCTTGTAATAGTACAGAGCTTCAAGATGTTTTAGGAACTTTTAAAATTAAAAGCATTCTGTAATAGTACCTTCCCTTATTTTTGCTTTTTACCTAACAGAATACTTAAAATCAATTAAAGGAAAACCAACTTAACTTATTTAACTACAGTCACTGCTGTTTGATTACAAACAACTCTACCGGTTTGAAAGAATATTTGTTTTTTATCTTGGTATCTCTCCTAAAGTCTCAGATCTCACAGTCAAGTGAAAACTTCAAGTAGAAAGAAAGTGTTGAGAACAGAGCATGAGAGAATTTTTTAAAAAGATGAAAATACTTGAACTAGTGCCAGGATTTTATGATGCTTGGCATGTGCTTTTTGAACCTCAAGGTTGGCAATACACACATTCACACTGCCGTAACTTGTAGCAATATTTCCTCATCCTCAGCAAAACACTCAGAGACAGAAAAATTCCTTTCCTGATGCCAATTTTATTACAAAAGTTATTTTCTAGAAAGAACCACAGGAATTCAAACCCAATGTCTTCTCTACAAGCTTAAGGATTCTTAACCCGTCTTCTTTCAGGGCTTGCTGTTCTTAGACATCAGTTGCATTTACCTATGGTCAGCTCCAGCTTTCCACTTATTAGTGATAAAGCAGCTACACCTTTAAACATCAGCATGACACCTTTAATGAAGCAAGGTGCACTAGAGACAAACATTGCCTAGCTTCTAAAGCTACCTTTTCATAGTGCACACATTTTTCACTAGAACTCTTTTCTTAAAACCAAAATAAAACACATTTTTCTATCTACAATTTCTTTGTATTTCATGAAGTCTGTTGGAATATAATGTGGGTACAACAACCTGTGAAAATCTGTTCCGAACTTGCTACATAATGAGTGAAAAAGGCATCTTTCTCTAGAATCCAAGGAGGAGGAGCCCTAAGAAAAGGCACCCTAGTAACTACTTTATTAAGATAACATCATTAATATTTGCAAGTTTGATATCTTCTGGACACACATAGGCTTGCAAGAAGACAGTGATCTGGCTTTATAGTCTTTGGAGTTTGCAGTAAAGGACTTTAATATCACTGATGTAATTAAATTACACCAGTTAAACAAGAAGGCATAACATTGTAATTTTTTTTACTAAATTTGTACAATGATCCTGAAGTAATTGAGACCCACCTCATCCCTTTGTTATTCTTTTTGCTGATGATTAACAATACAGACAGAAAATCGGGGTTGCTGTTTCTTGTTGTTTTTTGGGGTTGGGGTTTTTTTTTGTTTTTTGGGGTTTTTTTATCCTGAATATTTAGACAACAGGTGAAACTATCCAGCTTTTCAAATGCTATAAAGATTCAAATTCATCTTCATGAATTTCAGACCTACACATTCCAGGTCAGAGGCAAGATGCTGTTAATTGAAACTCACAATAATTCAACTTCATATGACAAAATCGCTTTGTCTTATTTTGCTTTTCCACACAGCATCATTCATCAGACAGCTATACTGCAGGACTTTGTCTCTTGAGATAGCATGGGACTCAAAACTGAAACAAATCCTTACACTGGAAAGAAAGTGTATTTCTGAATCATACATATGGGAAATATAATGCTTTGCACTGATTCCTTATTGAGCAGACAATAGCACTAAAACACTATTCATAAAGCCATGCATAATGGTAAAAGCAATCTACCTGATGATGTGATAGGTAAGTAAATGTGGAGATAGAGTGGGAGAAAGTATTTCAAGGCTACCCTAACATTCCTTTTGCCTAGATAAGTGTGATTATTCCCACATGCTGGATAGGCACAACCAAAAAAAGAGGATGTTAGCAAGAGAAATGGGCAAAAGACGATGCTGGCATTTCTAGGATAAAATTTGCTTTTTTTGCTTTCAGTTTCCAGTACTGCTTTTACATACCACAGCTGATGTTACTAAGGAGTTCCTAGGGAGAATACCTGGGACAGTCTCAAGATGAAAAGAGGCTGAGGGAATTGATTTTCCATGCCTAATTCCTATCAAGTCTAATGAACAGAAATGATCAACTATCCTTTCAGAAATGAGAAAGAGGGAAATAACAAAACATTGCCAATGTCTGCTGAACAGGGTTCATTTTCAACTAGTATGAATATCTGTCATTTAAACATACAAGGAGCTGTCAAGCTGACAATGCTTTTCAATTATAGGAAAAACCATGTCTGAAGTTTTTCTTTCCGTGAAGGGTGACATCTGTCTGAGTGGCAGACTCTGCTCTGTAACTTAAAGCATCTGCACTGTCTCTTTTGCAATGTAAGAGATCCGTTGTGTCAGTTAGAACAAGGCAAGCAGATGCTCCTTACACCTCCTGTTAACTTGTGCAACAGTCATGTTGCCAGAGCTAATTAAGACTCACCATTTAAACACTGGACTTGTGCAGAAACAGACACCATCTTCTCTTATGTTTTAACGTTGTTTCTTGGTGGTCTCCTTTCAAATATCACAGGTCATTATTATTAAACACAGTTTATCACTGTTCTCAGTTGAAGCGTGCAGTTTGTAACAGGCATTATAACCACTGCAACAGCCAAAATCTTTCTTGCTTTCAGGATAAGTTATCCCTTCTCTCACAAAATGACAAGATTACTGTAATTGTCCCCTCATGGAGATGTGCACTCAGGAATGTCGTGGAGGACCTTGTCTAGGTCCTGAGATAGAGAGAGCTACTGAATATAGCTTCCACCATGACACTGTCCAACCCTCAAAAATTTCATTTACAAAAATCTGTGTCTTCTGTTTAGCCTTGATTCCCAAGAGAGTCACAGAACCCATTTTTATTGCAGCTGAGCTCCATAGTCTGATCATGTTTTGGCCCTTTTAGGTATGGCTTCACCGAAAATATAATACTGGACCACTTCATGCCCTCACAATTTCCTTTTCTCAGAAAAGGGCATAGCATTCATCCTCTTCCACCTGTCTGGTTGTCTCTTCTACACACCCACGGTTCTATAACTGGCAGTAGGTGAAGGAGAGAGACACAGAAATTACTGAGTTGCTCTTCCACATAATGGAGGGGAACATGTGGAAGGTTTGCTTTTACTCCGTGAATTATGAGAGTCTTCCTACTTGCTCACTGCTTGCATTCTGCCATCATTAGCACATAACTAAAATGAAACTCTTAGTTAGCTCTTTCCAGACTGGTATGAGAAGTGTCAAAAAAGGCTAGTGGGGGGTTTTAGCTTTATTTTACTGATTTGGCAATAGCAATCCTAAAGGAATATGTTCATATGGAAACCAAATTGCAGCCAGTTTACCTGCTTAATTTGTAATTTTAGTTAATTTGTCATTAGTAATTGCATGGAACCCTAATGAACATGAAAGTAAGACGTGAGCTATTTTTCACTTATTTTCCAGGTGAAAGAGGCAGGTCTCTGAATTATTTCTTCTCATTAAGTAAAAAATCATCCCTTCATTTGGCATGACAATGACACAGGATCTCTCCACAGTTGTTTCAAAGGGTGCTGAGAACTACAGAGCTTTCTGTATAGGAAACAAGAGTCTATACCTCTACATTATGGAAAGTTATGTGGGTAAATCTCCACTCACTGAGATGAGAACATGTCTCATTCAATATCACGTTAATAGCCAGCATTTTCCTAATTCACCATAGCAACAATGATATAATGGCAAAGGGTGAGAACAGTCTACTACAGCAGACTGTGCTGTTGGACTGCAGACACAGCAGGCAACACCTCACATTTTACCTTTGTTGATACAAAGCTTTGTTAATGGGCAGTGCAAAATTAGCAAAAGTTAAAGGACAAGAAGGTGTGGTGTGAAATAGCATCCCCAGACTTCCCAGGAGAAGTATATAGCACATTCCTGCAACTCTCATGAACCCCACAGCTGCCCTCCAGGTGAAACACTGAGCATTTCAACATCCCAACTGGAAATAATACTGCAGTCTGTTATGGGATCAATGAATTGTGGTGTCACTTATTTTCTTAAGGTGTAAAAAATTGAATCAATCAAAATAAAATGTTTTATGACTTCCAAAATTCAAAAACCAGCCAGACACCTATGTAATACAGCTCATAGTAAACGGCTGTTGCAGAAGCTGTGAAGACAATAAACCACAAAAAAATAATATCATCTCACAAATGAAAACAAAGCTATGGAAAAGCTGATTTCATAATAATATGCAGGATGGCAGCACGCAGTATAAGCTGGCTAAAATCTAGCCCTCTGTGCAATATCTCAGAAGATGGTATGCTTCGTTACATTCAGCTGCATGCTCCATTTTGCACAATGTACATCTGTCTCTGAGGTTTTGTGCTCTCACATGGACATAATTATGGAACCCTGTTTACATCACTTGGACAAAATGAATATAAAATCTGGAAGAAATTCCAGGTTGCAAACCATGCTTAAATGGTACCAGGCTGCCACTTTAAATATTTACTACACAGAATATTCTACCCTCTCTGGTTTATCAACCCTCAGTAAAAACAAAACGAAACAAAACCAAACAAACAAACAAACTTTTTTCCTCCATAACCATGTTCTAATTTTTTATAAAATGGTATTCCTCTAAATAGCCTTTTCGGAAAAACTAGAACTAGTGGAAGAAGATAGCCTTAAGTAAAAATAGGAGTGATAAGACTGTAACATAAACTAATATATAATGTCAAGTCACTGAACAGATCAAATAATTTCCATTACAGTGGTATGAGATCCCTCATGATGTTCAACAAATTGGGAAAATAGGCAGGAATCTGATGACCAAAACAAACCTCTAAAATTCAAAGGCACTGGGTGGGGTGCAGTGTTGTAGACCAAACTGAGTACAACTATAAGCAGGTAAGTGAAATACCTTAGTAACATGTGAGACATTTAGAAGTGGAAAAACTCGAGATTTTTGCTTCTTGGCAAAAAGTTCAGTTTCCACTGAATTCCACTGACCTTGCATACAAGCAAAAGAGCACAGTAACTACTTTATGGTCTGTGATAACACAGTCAATATTAGCTGCTTACACTTGTTCACCTGTAACTATTCTGTATCAATAGAACATCATGTCTTGAATGGTATGTGGCTTTAAATACTTTTATAAATTTGTATGAGTATGCACAATAAGCTAGCAGCCAATATGCACTTATTCTATTGACACAGAAATAAAAGATGTCCTTGGATATTCTTAACAAAAGAAGTATGAAGGATTCATAATAAAAATAATTCCTTGTCACCCTCTCAGTCTCAGAAAATAGATAAAAAATTCAGAACTCGAAGTGAAGAAGATGGGTTTTTTTAAAGGTACCTGTACCTTTTAGACCTCACATACAATTGCAAATGCAATTACAATTTTCCTCCTTTGTGTTTTAAACTCAAGTATGAGCAATATGTGATGATGGGCTAAATTCAATGCTTGGACTTTTTTTTTACTTCATCTCTAATTTCATATGGTTCCTCTTTGTATTGCTCAGAGACAGCACAACAGTGGATAGAAGATTAAAAATTCTGCACTTTATAAATATCTATGACACATTCTGTGTAGCTTTGTTTAAACTATCTTAATCTCATAGAAGCAGGTGGTACATGTGTCCTATTGTCAATCTAACCATATTCGCAGCAGGTAAATTTGGCTTTTTTAGAGAGAACTAAAAATCTCTGCAATAATAATAGGTACAAATCTCATCCTTCCTGCAACACTTGTGAAATTTCATCATCCTCCTCTCAAGACATATCCTAGGACTTTCAGGGAAGGGAAAAAAACCCCACCATGTACTCAGAGGAGCAGAGCTGATTTAATAGCTCCCTCTTTCCAGCCTGAGTCTTTCTAAGCAGTCCTTTGAAAAAAATGCCCTTTTGGATTCAAATAGTATGACTAATAATTGCCATATATGCCCCAGAATCTTCCATGCCCATTAGGCCATAGTTAGTTTTTCCTCCACCTCTTACCACATCAAACACAACAGTCACCTCTTCTTAATGATCTCCCACTCTCCAGGCAAACCTATTTGCTTTATCTTTCATTCCTTATGCAGCCTTTAACTGTCTTACAGTAAGCAGCCCAGTAGTGTGGCGGTCAGCAGAACAGGCATGTTTGTTCCTCTGTTCATTTAAGCCTATTGAGTCTTGTATTAGAGAGATAATTGAGAATCTCAACCTTTTTGTTTACTCAAGCCCTTGAAAATCCCTTCTTCCTTTGACTTTAATCTGGTAAACCTTTGATGTTAGTTGTTAACCTGCTTGTATTTATCAACAACTCAAAATTCACATTACTACAGAGAGGCAGCAAGCCTCTGCTTAGTGTGTGCATGTGCTGGCGGGGAGGGGGACAAGGGTGAAAAGGGAAGCTTTATCGAACAAATTTCCATTAACAAATCCTTCACACTTGAAGGGTTTTCTCTTACTACAGGATATCTGGACAAGTGACTGCCTAAAAAATGTGTTGTAAACACAAAGCTGTTTATAGCCCAGGAAATATTTCATTGCTAGGAAAAGAATGGATAAAAAGATACAGTTCCAAGGAAAATGAAGATGCTGCTAACATTATAATTCTCTGATTCTTAAGGTATTTGTATGTATAGAGATTCCCTTAGTGAGGTAATTTATAAGAACCTTTCTTTCCCACAGATATTTTCAGAAGTCACAGGGGCACTGCAATAACATGGCACACCCTTGTCCCATTTAGACTGGCTCATTTTATCACCCCTACTTACACTGAAAACAGTAGCTCATTCCCTCTGCTGTACCAGTGTACTAAGTCTCTTTCAGGACACATGTGGAATCATCTCAGTAGTGGTTTCTCCACAAAAAAAACAAAAAAAAAAACACCCCAACCACTTGCTGTGGTCCCCAGAGTTCTACTCCTGTGGAAGTACTGCAAGGGCTTCTCTGTGGGCTAAGACCACAACCACCATGTATTTAAAATAAACAAAATTAACACAGAGTCTTTTATTTTACCTGCAACATGTTCCACATATCACATGGAGGTGACGTGGGTAAATATCTAGGACAAAAGGATTAAAAAGAGTGGTCTTAGGAGTGCTCTGTGGTGTTCCACAAATCAGCTGGAAACACTGATGCCAGACAGATGAAGTTTGTACCTGACCTGGCTACTTACAGTCAGAGGAAAAGCAGCAGCACACTTCCTCTGCTTTCCACTCCAGCACTTATCCCCGTTAAGGCCTTATCTAGGAAGGTATCCAGATTACAGCCTTTGATCCCTCGAAGTCAATTCACCTGGGGCAAAGTGCAAATACAGAGCAGGAAGAAACTGTGGAGTTCTGTAGGAGCCCAGGTTTTTAAAAACTTTGCTGGAATTCACATAGAGTCTTGCTGGCATTCAGAGTGTGCACTGCTGCAGCCAAGGTGGGCCACCAAGAATAAAAGCCACCAAGGGTCTGGCTGTCTAGCGAGCAAGATCAATATGACTTGAGGCTCCTTCCTTTGACATTCACCAAATCTTTTTGCTCTGTGAAGAATAAAGTCACCCCTGAGAGGAAACCAAAGTCAATTCGCGCTTGCCCCACACAGAGTCAGCAGCCTGTGAAAAGTTTCATAGATACCACTACGTCTGGCTAAAGGTCCAGCTAACCGAATCCAAAAAGCCCCATAAAGTATGAACAAATGGCATCTCTGCTGGACCCAAGGGAACCACACATATAAATATGTTTATTATAATTTGGTTTACTTGTACACAAGTCAAGAAGGATGCATTGGGGTGAAAAGAAAGTGCTATTTACAGCTCTCTCAAAAAGTCCTCCTCAAGGTTCCAAAAAAAGGAGCTAGATTCTCTCCTCAGGCTCAAAGCACTCTTGCTGTGCTGGACCAACAGAGCAGCGCAGTTTGAAGTTGAAAAGAGGGATAGCATTGCTGCTGCTCTTTGAAGAGTGAAATAAGAAAGAGTAGCATTTAAGAAGCTTGGAAAGGACTTTTAGAAAAATACACCTTTTTTGGGGAAAAAAAAATATGTATATTTTAAAATGGAAAAAGTTTAATGAAAAGTGAGGAAAAATACATTTCATGAAACTTTGTTTCGGTGATCCATTTTCTATGAATAGCACCTTTTCCTCCCTCATTATTCCTCCCACCCAGGAAATGGGTTCTGTGGCAGGACTGATAAAAAAGCCAAATACCTGTATTAATGAACGTGGTTTTAAGCATTGTGCATACTTGGCAATGATAAACTATCACTTTACATATACACTCATATGTGGGAGGTATATACATGATTGTAGAAATATATAGAAACATTTTCATAGTATAGATTTCTACACATTCTACACATCTACTTTAGAGACTGTAATATGCATAAATAAATACATGTAAGTGGAACAAATTTAGACCCTCTCAGTGGTGTATGTCTTTATTTAACCTCGCATACTCAAGTAAACCACCAATTTAATCCTAGACACTAGTAAACATTCAGAATTTCTTTCCAGTGGTCATAAGTTTACCTAAGATTTATGTGCAAAATTTTCTTTCTAGCCCAAAGCACCACAAGAGAAATCAGGCCCCATGTATTCCCCTCTATTCCCCAAACTGGGAGCACCTTCTACAGTTAAAATGAGATTTTAGGTAACTGAAAAAATAAAAAAAAAATTAAATTGTCTAGTGTTGATTTCCACAGATAGAAACTGTTGCTGCTGAACCAAACAGTATTTTTCTTTGCAATCTAGTATTTTTTTGAACATTAACAACACTACTGAGGATGGTCAATATTATGTCAGACCAAAAATCCAGCCAGACCAGTACCTTGTCTCTCATACTGATAAAAAAACCAAAACCAAACCAAAAAGGTCACAAAAATCCAAAACCACATAGCAAACTCCAAACCCATAAACAACACCAAGAAAAAAAAAAAAATAGAGAAAGCACATATTTGGTTTTTTCTTCACCATGATGCTCTTTGTCTTAGAGTCTCTTCCATGCATATGTCCCAAGAATACAGCCTGAAATATCTTCATCTGATATTAATTAATACTGTTTTATCCAGATGCAAATCCACAGAGACCAGACATGGCTGCGGAGAGTTTAATAAGCAATGCATGAAAGGGTGGGAGCTAAAATTTTCTCTGAAAAAGAGTCTCTTCTTTAGAGCAGGATCATGCCTTCTGCCAAGCAGGAAGACAGAGGTGAGGGTTGAGGACTCCAGATGCTTTCTCCTATGACAAAGGCAGCCCCCAAAAAGGAGCAGTTGCAAAGCAACACAGGCCCCGAGAAAAAAGAGCAGAGGATAAGGGAGTGCACATGTGATTCTGCCTCTGCACTTTTGTTGATCAGCCACTAGAACTTAGCCAGCATAGAAGGAAAACTGCTGCTGATTTTGACCTAAAACTGATTACTCTCCCCCACAGGCTATGATGAGATTAGGAAACAGACACAACTTTTCCCTTTTTTGTCTCTCCTCTATTCCCAGGAGTATGTGATTAGACAAATAGCCCTTAATCAGGGTATGATTTACTCCTGGACCCCATACTAGTACTAAAACAGGGAAGGAAAACATAAGACTGAGGTGCTAAGAGTTTTGGACCTCCCACTCCCCTGCCATGAGTTTTTGGCATGTGCCTTTCAACTCCATACCCAGAAACTGCTGTTCCCAGCCCTGGCTATTTTTACACCTCTCAGTCCAACCTTGTATAAATCACTCAAGGTACTTCTCAGCCCCCACAGCCAAAACGTATATAAGCTGACATTCTCTGAAAACACAGTGTCATTGTTTTACCAGTATGACTCCCACACAGAAGCTGGCAGAGCAGATGAGATCAGAGGTCAACACAGATTTCTATTCCAACTCAGAGAGTAAACAGGACTAAGTGCTTCCAAAGCAAGGATAAAAGGCTGGCTTTGGAAGCACTTGTCCACTGTTAGTGGACAGTTTGACAGTACTATCCCCCCACTGTGGGGACAATCTCTTTCTAGTTTCAGATAGTCAGTGATTGGCTTATGCCCTTGAATCATACAGACTCAGCTCCCTTACAAGTTTTTACCCCAACTAGCAAAACTACAGGCAATTTTATTTGTAGCATGCAAAGTTGAATCCTCAGTACTGGTTTCACTGTCTTAGCTGTAAAGCTCTGCAGACTCTTTCTTTTGGTGTAGAAAACATGTCTTCTTTTAGGTATGAATGGGACAATGCTGAGTGTAAGCCCATACTTTTTGGAAAGACAATGTTATTTCTAGTAACACTGTATTTTTTAGTGAAATTTGAAGCATCAAATTTACTCAACACAATTTTCTTTTTTATTTCATTCATCACCATACAACTCTCTAGTGAACTACCCTCTTGATTTGAAAAAAAAAGGGAAAAACAGAATGAAGGAAAATCCCAAGCACTTTGCCATGGGGTTCACTCAGGAAACAGAGGGAGTCCCACAGATAACCCAAGAGTCTTAGCAGTCATCTTCCATATTTAACAAGAGCAATGTACCATAATAGGACCAGTTGATTTGTATCACAGGGAACTGGATAAAAGTATCACTAGTCCATCTTGTGTTTTCCAAATTATGTTATTTTCAGCATATGTTATTTCAGTAATTCTAGTTGTGATACTCACTCTACTAATGAATTTATTAGCAGATAATATCCCATGGAAACTCATTAGCATTACTTATGTTCAGAACTTCATAAAGTGCTAGCAACAACAGACAATAGATTTGGTCTCCAGTGAAATGAATAGGTTTCCTCAACCAAAGTAATATGATGTGCGCAATCAAAAAGATAAGTTTGCAGTTAAAGCACTTTTCTACCTTTCCCCAAAAAAAGCACTGAAAATAATGAAAATTCATAAACTTACACAGAAATAGCCTAGACTTCAAACAATCATGTAGTTCCTATTCTTTTCAAGGTAAGACGCATATATATAATTTAGGTCAGTTAATCTATCCCTCCATTCCTGCAGTGCTGTTCCACATTGTAGCTGTTCTTTATGTATGTGTCAGGTCTTGCACAGACAACTCCCCAGATAGCTACAGTTTATCATACATCACTATTAAAACTAATCATTTTGATAGCAAGATCATCTGTTCACCTCTGTTTATCATTTTCCTTTTAGAAGAAACTCCTTTTTAACCCTAATGTAATTGTTCACTTTCCTGGTGTTTATCTCACCAACATACAGTTTATAGAACTTAAATGTCTGAGAACACTTGATGAAAATTTGTGCAACAGTTTTCTATGCATTTCCACAACCCTCATATGTTGCCCTTCCCTTATGACCTGGCATTTGTAAATCATGGGTCAGACTAGCAGCTCTCATCAAGCAACAGCAGCAGGATTCTGGTAAATGGAAATAAAGTGTCCAAGAACAAAGGTCAAGAAAACTATGCACAGGTTTTATGTGTGTGTGTGGGTACATCTGTGTGTGTGTACAATTTTTAAAAACCCAAACATACTTGCAAAGCCTATGTTCTTCATCTACTGCATTCCCTTCAAGTTCTGTAGTTCCAGTCACAGAAGAGATGAGGTTAGGTCATGTCTCACAGAATCATGATTCATTCCTCCTAGGAGCCATAAGGTCAAAACCCATAAAATGTAAATCCTGTTTCAGGTTTCTGTTGAGACTGCTTTTGTTCCATTCAGGTATGGGTTCTGCCTCATCACAACTGAAATCAGTTGTATTAAACTAAACAAAGACATTCCTGAGGAGTCCAAGTGAAGTGTGACTAAATTCTTGTCTCCAGTACCTCTCAAGCACTGTTAAAAATGAGACTTTCATTAGTAATTCTAGTGACAGAAAAATCTTGTCGCAACATGGGGTGTTAAGCTCCATGTTGTTTTTAACAGATTCCTTAATAATAATTCTTTTTGTACCTCCCAGCATGCAGTTTTGTTTAGCAGAACTTGTAGTGGCTATTTGCTCTAAGAACAAATGTCTACTTTCCTTTCTTAACCAAAAGTCTTGTTGACATGACCAAGAGCCTCTCTGAAAGAGAGTTTGAACTGTGGGGCATGTTGAATTAAAAAGAAAAAGAAAAAAAAAGACACAAGCTTTGAATCAAGAATTTAGTTGATCTTCAGCCAACACTAGAATTGTACCAATGCCCCTCAGGATGAACCTAAATAAAAATAGATCAGGATTTTCAACACTGCTACTGACATTATATTACACTGAATAATAGTTCCCTTCCTCAACCCAAGAAAGTCCCAGCACAATGTACATGAAATATAACACTGGTTAGGGACCAGGAACATCATCACAAATTCCTGAGATTAGTGTCTTCAGATCAGACACTCAGATAGCTGGGAGAAGACACTTTATCAGCCACTAGAAAACATATGCAGCTTTGATTCCACTGTTTCACGTTGGACTTGTGTTTCTTTTGGCATGAATTTGCAATATCAAATGCCACAATACTGATGAGCACTCAAAGACCATAAGATATCACTAACACAGTGCAAATCCAACAAATCCCAAGATGTCCAGCAACGGAGTTAAGACTCAAAGTTCTTGTAAACCCATATCTCCAGGTTTCTTGGTTCAATAGAATGTGGATTGAAAAAAAATACATGTTACTGGACTTTGAAAGTCTGCCCTGGAGTTCGTCCCATCCCTTCATCACTTTATAAAGGTTGGTGCTGAAATGTAGAAAACAAGCATTAATAGAGATCATCCTTAGAAATGGGCAACCTGTGGTTTTGTAAAGCCATGTTGACATTTTGCTGCACTTCTCTGCTGCCACTAAAAGTTGGTAATTTAATGAAGCAGGCATCTAACAAATGCACAAACCTCAGTGGATTATTCAGCAGCAAGATTTTCATTACAGGGTGTGAAAAAAGGATTAAAGAAGTATTTTAGTTATAGAAAACTCTGAGCACTAAAATAAAGCACAATGGAGCTGGCAAGAATGATAGGGTATCTATAGAATTTAATGGTAACATAGCTCTATCAGGCCCTACAGCTTTAATTTCAATACAGCGTTTTCTTCTTAATCCCTCTTTTGCCAGCAGTAATGCTGCTGGATTAGAATGGCCACCAAGCAGGGGCTATTTACATAAAAATTAGGCAAATGTCTTTAATAAGGGAAAAATTACGTTGCTGCTGGATATTAGAGAGGTTTCATAACTTTGAACATTGCTGCTTCTGTGATTCTCCACTATGTTTAAAAGATCAGAACTCCTCACTTTCTCTTACAGCAGCCAGCCAAAAACTTGCAGCCGTTATCTGCCACAGCTTCACATTGAAAGCTGAGGGGTTTAGCAAGTGTTTGCACCAAGCAAACAATGTGTTGGTTATAAAACAGAAAGCAGATTCTCAACTGATTTATATTGCCAGTCCTATCCTAACTTCAAAGTTCTAGTTCTGGTTTATGCCCATTGTGCAACAGAAATGACTGATGGGCAGGGATAGGCTGATACACCAAAAAGATGATCCATATCCACTAAATATTTTCCTCTACTTCATCTTAGCATTCCTGCCCTGAACATCTATCCACTCACTCAAAGTGATTTCCCCTGTTCCTTCACAATTTTCTGAAGAGATTGAAAAACTTCACCTGCATCATGGGGCTGAGAAATTAAATATAGTCCTCAGCAGCAGCCCAGATTTAGGAAAAGAGGAACTTCTACTGGAGTAAGTGAAGTTTGCCCCACACTTAAGATGGGCAGCCCCACATATCTGCTTTTTGCCTGGGAAAGCAGATAACAGACTGGTAAGTGTGTGGAGCGGAGGCTAGGAAAGATAGAGGGGCACTCCAGCCACTTATGAAATCAGAAAGCATATGGAGGAAGCAGGGTTTACTAGAATCATTAGGAAAAAACATCTCCCCTTTATGGTTTTGTTTTGTACCACCCTGGCAATGAAAATAAAGGGCACTCAGTTTGGCCATCATGACCACACCACAGTATGAACTTGTCAGGTTGCTGTGGAAGCAGCAGCCAAATGAAGAGACAGGGTGCATTGCCAGCCAAGGAAAGCAGAGACACATACCAAGGTACAGTATCCTCTCCTGGTTCCCCGTAAATTTGTTTAACCTTTGTTTATGGGAGGCAGGTGGTGATGCAGCCCAAGGCGCTCAGTTTTGGGGGAAGGAGTGGATGGATTTATAGGAATACGCTTTTCTACTCTTCTGTGCCGAGAGCGCATACGGGATTTGATTAATGCAGAAAATTGTGTCATGGAGTGTGAGGGAGAGGTGTTTTGCCCACGTGTCTGTGCACAGGAGTAAGTCACGAGGGTTTTGAGGGGTTATGCAAAGCGCCCGGGTACTCTCACAGGAGGTAACAGTTTAAGGGTTCAAGCAGCAACCCACTGAGGGGTTGAAACACATTATATAAATTGAAATAGCTTTAGTAGGAGAATAAGAGCAGCCATATGGGAACATAACAAGGAGAGCACTTTATGGAAATGCAGAAATACAGATTCAAATCCATTCAGCAGATGACAGAACTAAAATGTTATCTTCCACAGCATTTCTCTGAGCCTTACCTCACCACATAGATATAATTCAGTAGATTATTTTTATATCAACCAAGTTATTTGACAAATACAACCAAAGCATATTCCTTTAACTCCTTTAAAGTGATTTAATTTATATTAAGGTTCTGTCATAAATATGGGTGCTACATAAAGAGCACCTTTTTCTTTTCCTCAAAAATCAACTTTAAGCTAAATAAAAAGTATTTTTAAAATATAATATAATACATGACCTCTGTCTTGGATCTTCCCATTCATCACATTTCACTGATCAGAACACCTAGTCTATTTATTTTTAAAAAATTAGAACAAAGACATCAATAGCTCTAACTTTGTTTCTTACTAAAGAGGGGTTTATATGTTGATTACATTGAATAACTGTACTTTATTTAAAGAAGTCCAGGCCATTTATGTTTTACTTAAAGTTATCTGATTATTCCAGCAACTTAAGCAAAAGATACTGTAAATAAAGCTTATTTCCATTCTTTCATTATGGAAAATAGATAATAAAAACATTACTGAGGAGCTGTCCTACCTCCTTTTCTAATGCACTTCATTTTTCTTGGAACTGCTTTCTCTGGCCTTTACTGCAGTATAAATATAAAAGGGAATAAAAATGATGTTGGGTTGTTTTTTTTTTTCTCTCCTCCCAAATATATGCCCCTAATAAGATGATTGTTCCCTTGTGCCTGACAATGTAACTTCTTTCCTGCAAGAGCCATTGTGAATAGGAATTCTTTGTATTCTTAAGCAGTAGGACAGTTTATCTGCTGGAAGTTCATGGTTTGCTTCCTTGCTTCAAGCCTGGCTAGTTATTATTGCTAGTGGGTGGCAAAACTAAGACTGCTCCTCTATAATTCATCCCACTCCTCAAACACCTTTACTCTGGACCATTGTAAAACTCAAAAAAGAGAACGAAGTGTTTTTTCATTTAAAAAATATATGCATTGACTACACAACAAAACCTATAATACTCCTTTACATACCCTCAAAATATTCTGTTACAATGATCTTCACCCATCCTGTTTAACAGACAAAATATTCCCAGCTCTGAAAGTGTGATCTAGAAAAGTGAGTGGCCAAAGGAGAAATAGTGTGAAAAACTTATTTTTATAAATTGAAATTTAGTTCTATATTTTGTTTTACATTTTTTCTAATTTCTGTGCATCACCCTTTTTTGCTCTTCAATGCACTGATAATTCTGAAGTTTAAGAAAATACCTGCTTAATACTTTATGCTAATTTCATACTGACTTTACCCCCATCAGCCTTTAACCTGTGTAGACTTAACCAGGACACATTTTAATTACATCCTCTCTGAGGAAATCACATTTATTTTTCAGTTGTACAGATGGAGATTTTCATAATCAGAAGAAATTGCTCCGGCACACTTCCTCAAAATTACCCTTTACTAACCTAAAAAAAACCACTCCAAACCCAAACCAAACTAGTAGTGCTCTGTGCTTCTTCCCTTAAGTACTCTTCATCCTTCCCAGGCTAATACCATGGTGTTCCACAGGAGCTCTCCACCTCACTTGCCAGAGTTGGCTCAGTTCCCTGGGGCTGAATCCAAGCCTCTGTGACTGTGCAAGCTTGCAAACAACTTAAGATAGCAATTTTATACTATGAACCCATTCTTAATTTGTGAATAATTATTATCTTAATCAATATCTTGGTAATTAAAATCCTGCCTGATCAATTTTCTGGCCTTCCTACAGGCCTCTCTAATTAAAAAAAAAACCAAAAACAAAACAAAACAACAACAAAAAAAAAACCCCCAACCAAACAAACAAAAAAAACCCCCACATTTCCCAGTCCCCTAACTCTACACTGATGTTAGCTGTTCCAAGAATCACCAAGCTTTCTCCTTTCTCTGCTTTTAAATTCTAAAGAGACTGCCCTTGGCCACGTCAGCTGATTTATTTTCTAAGACTTCTCATTACAAATTTAATAATATCATCCACCAATATTGTACTGCTTCATTCTGCTTATTCTTCACTAAATACATTAATAAATCCCCACTCATTTTCTTTACCCAGTTTTACCTCTGTTATTACAGCAATAATACTATCATTTCTCTGAAGTGATTCTACCTACTGTCAATAGTCTTAAGCTCAAACCCTACTTCTCACTAAATGTATGGTGTAACACCCATTTTAAGAATTCAAGACAGGAAAATAGTTCTTACTCTTGAGCACATAGTCAAACCTTAACACAGGGCCACAATCACAGTGATGGTTGCAGAGTTACTGATATTTTAATTGCAAAGTCTCTACATCTAATAATCAAGAACCATGAAATCTGTCAAAAAATTAATGTAAAGAAGTACACAGAAAATTACTTCAAGATTTCCAGCTGGAGAACATAGACAATTCATATTCTGCCTTTATTTAAATAAGTAAGCATTTCTGTCTCTTGAAGCGAATAGGAACTTTGACCCTTCTCTTTCCTACTCCTCCATTTGTTCCTCCCTAAAGAGAATAGCATGAGGTCACTACCAGCCCTCACCCAGCTATTAAAAGGATTGCAGCTCTTTAACAGTCCAAGCATTTAAACCAAGTGCTGACATAAGTGTCACAAATTAATTTTGTCCTGTTACAGCAACTATAAAAGCAGAAAGATTCCAAGTATATTTAGATTTCTGTTTTCCTAAGCTAAATGGGTTTGTTGTTTTTGTTTCTGTTTGCTTGTGTGGGGTGTGTGTATGTATGTGTTTGGTTATTTGGTTGGGTTTAGGTTTTTAATCTGTGAGCTATACAGGGCAAAGAAATATTCCATGATATGTGTTTGTACAGTGCTCCATGCTATGGGTTTCTTTGATTGCCAAAGAAATAAAATATTAATAAACAAATAATAATTCCAGGCTTCTAAATTTATTACAACTACCAGCAACTCATCCTAGTCAACACCAGCAAGCAAAAATTTATATTTATTTTTTACTTGTTTTCTAAGCAAAGGGTCTCAACTTTCGAGTATCTCTGGTTTTATGTTTTTAAGTATATTATTGATATCCATATGCAATGCTGCAGCATAACTTTTCTTGCTTTTCCAGACTGTCATGTCAACAAACTCAGTCAGAGAGCAAAAGTTATATGCTCTGCTGGTGAAAATTAACCAGCACAGTCATATGGACCATTGTGGACCAATTCACACTATCTGAAGTTTGGGCCTGAAGGCAGCATCATCCCTTAAAAAAAACCAAAACAAACAAAACAAACAACAAAAAAATTGAAAGAGAGAGAGAGAAAAATCAGCAATAAAACAATTAAAATATTAGATCATTCACTCCTTAATTAAGTGATCACATTCCTAATCAGATTTTCCCATGAAAATTGTTCAGTGCACCCCTGAACACTATAGGGAAAATAGCTAGCAGCTGCAGTACCTGCTGTTGAGATTTTTCCAAGGTCTCTGAGAGTTAGGTGCTGTCATGGAGCTGCAAGAGGGTTTCTGCCAATTCATTCAATAGGCCAGCAATTTTCAGCACTGTTTTTATGTTCACTAGGTCCGCATTAAGAAATATGAAATGACCACAGGGTCTATATCTGTTTCTCTGAATAACTAGCAAAGCACAATTATCATAAATTTCTGATTAAAACCACAGACCATTGCATTATTTACACCAATAGATGTTAAGGCTTCCTTATGAAATGGCACAGTTGAGAAGTCTTTTCCCTAGCAACACATACTTTTAAAGATACCTGTGCTGAGTACTGCACAAGCAGACTAACACACGAAACACCACATTTCCCAAACAGTAATGAAAGACATGTTTCACTCATTAATCTGCTTCATATGATTTCCATTACTCCTCTTGTATTCAAGAACAAGATCATGCAGCAAAGCTTCTTCCCCTTATGAAAATTTCTTACTGGCACTTGTATTCCCTCCTGTCTTGTACTCATATCAGCTCTTGTGGCACTCTTCAACTTCTAAGCCCACACAGCACCACAGGAACTTCTTGCTTGAGCCACAACACATCCCACAAATGAAACTCTTAGCTGGTCCTCCTGCCCACTGGATCTACTCCGCTTTCAGCTGTCACTGAATCCAAGAAAATCACAGAATGGTTGGAACTGAATAATCTTTAAGATCCCTTCCAGCTCAAACCCTTCTATAGTTCTGTGATGTCATGGGCAGGGACACCTTCCAGTAAACCAGGTTACTCCCATCTGGCTTTGAACACTTCTAGGGATGGAGCACCCACAACTTCTCTGACCACCCTCTTCCAGTGGCTCCCTGTCCCGACAGGAAAGAATTTCTTCCTAATACCTAA
Source organism: Regulus satrapa (assembly GCA_013396955.1). Classification (NCBI taxonomy): domain Eukaryota; kingdom Metazoa; phylum Chordata; class Aves; order Passeriformes; family Regulidae; genus Regulus; species Regulus satrapa. The sequence goes on from VWZN01000232.1 coordinate 183,522, forward strand.
TCTAAACATACTTTCTTTCAGTTTAAAGACATTTCCCCTTGTCATAACACTACAATCCATTGTAAAAAGTCCCTCTCCAGCCTTCTTCATGGCACTTCTCTGGACCGAATCCAACAGGTCCATTTCCGTCTTATGTTGGGGGCCCCAGAATTGGATGTGGATGGGCAGAATTGTCACCCTTGACCTGCTGGCCACACTGCTTTTGATGCAGCCCAGGATCTATTTGGCTTTCTGGGATACAAGTGCCCTGCTCACCTGTAATTCCTCTTCAGACTCAGGGCATCTCTTTCTGGCTCTGGCAACAAATTGTAGGAATGGAATAGATTGAGGATCCCCTCCCATGGTAACTTAAGTTTAAAAGCTGAACAAGGCTTCTCCTACTGCTTTAGTGTCCAAAAGCAGAACACTGTGCACCTGCTATATTGTGTTATTTAAATGTGTAATATTTTAATTAATATAGAACCTGATGTAATGAGCCTGTTGGGTCATTCATTGCTAGTTCTGCAAGGGGCTGAAGGGTCCAGTCAATGGAGCTCCAACAAGTTAGCTCAGCATTCACTTGTGAAAGTTATGGAATAACAGCCAGAAAACTATATGCAGGTAAGAACAAAAACGGCCATTTTCAAGCTCCAGAAATAGGCCTAAGCAACCAGTTTCCTATGGATCACTCTGTTTAAGACCTTTGCTTTAGAAAGACCTCGTAAATACCCTGTGTGTCTGTGGTGTCTACCCCCATCCACCTCTCCTTATTTCCCAGAATAATAGCTATGCAACTGATGCTGGATCTGCTGCAGAGCTGGCCTCCTCTCTTGTTGCACAGGGACCCTGTTCCCACACACCTGGTAGCACACGTGGCAGCACTGAGTGCTGAGGTCAGCTAGTGGGGCACAGGTTTGGTCCATCGACTTTGTGCAGCCATAAAGGGCCTTCTGTCTATTTGCCCTCTATTAGCATTTTGTGAAGTACAAGTGCTAAGCAGCACCCGCAGCACCCTCATTCCTGCCTTTAGCTGTAAAAGGTTAACAGCAGACTAAGGGAAGTAACTGATCCTTTGCAAACTTCATTCTTTTGAATTCAGCATTGAAGGCTCATCTCCATAGTTCACTGTGGGGTTAAGGCAGTGCTTAAAATCAAGTCACACATTTCCAATGTGAAGTGTAAAAGAGGAACAACTACTTTTGACATGGTGAAAAGTGGCCTGGAACACTCACACTAATACAAGGGGACAGAAACAAAGGGCAGAAAGGCATCACAGAGCATCCTTCTGTCTAGACCCACACACAGGGATGACATCAAGATAGTAAGTTTTTATCACATACTTATTGCTGCATGAACTTCTAATCCCACAATGTCAAAAACCTTTGAAAAAATAGCTTCTATCAAAGTAGCATTTCCTACATCTACATAGTGCTATTCAAGGTGCAGTATCCTACTTTACAAATTAAATTCTTTTTTTTCACCTACAAAAGATAAAACAGGCAAACAAACATTTAGCAACTGTGCATCATGTTAACATATCATCATGTTTGTTCTCTTCAGCTGTTTCTAGTGTGGAGGGGCGAGAGGCACATTTGCTTGGATAAGTCCCTCAAGTACAGTATTGCTTGGGCCAGCTCATTTCTCTCATGACTAGAGGTGGCTGGTACCATCAGCGTTGCATTATTACCAGAAGTGTTGTTTTGGCATTAAAGGGAAAAAGGGTTTTATGAAAATGTCATATTTCACAAGAGAAAGAATGACCAAGCTTTTAAGCCCATGAAAAACTATTTTTTATTTGATCCCTTTCTTTTTTTATCTGGCAGTAAGTATTTGCAGTCAAGTTCAAAGAGATTTTTTTATACCTCCATTTTAAAAATATATTTAAAACAGGACAAGATATCAGGGAATTTAAAGCAGAGAAGCACCTGCAAACTATTTATTTTGGAGGCACTGGATCTGCTGACATGGCATTTCAAAATAAAAAGCCTTTTGCTTCTGAAAAATCTTTCTTGGATTCCAAATGTTAAAGGCAAAAGATACTTCTACAGAAAAATAAGTAAACACTTATCAGTACAAAACAAATCCTTCCCTAGCAGGTTTTGGTTTTCATTCCAATGTTCTGTTAGGAGACTTGCCTCCAAAGTGATCATTTGGGACTTAAAACTGCATACACCAGGTTGCAAATGGTGTCTAAAGATAAAGTAGACCATACACATAATTTGCATATCCTCAGTAAAGAAAGATTTTTATTTTGCTAAGCTAGAAATAGAATTTGACAACAGGGGAAATTTAGACTTCTACTACATCAATTATGGACTTCTAAATTATTTTGAAGGATCACGATTCTGCCACATTTCAGGACTTTCTGAAAGATGCCAAGTGCCCATGTTCTCAGTTGCTCAGAGAAAGTCTTGGAAGCTGAGGTGTACTCAGTTCCGCACAAGAAACAAATCATGTCTTTAGGTCCTTGAAAGGAAGAGCTCCTCTGCTGTCTGCCAGCATTTTCAGGACCAAGCCATCTCTTGACCATTGAGCAAAGATGAGTTCTCCATCTCCATCTCCAGCAAAAATCCAGAGAACAAGTTTCTGCTCTTCGTCATTAAACTTGTCCTGGTTTTGGAGGAATGCCTATTAACAGTAGGTGAAAGAAGTTATTACAAAATCACTGCCTATCACACCTATGCTGTTGCACTATTTTCTTGGATTCAGACAGCTTTGTCATCAGCTCTGGTATGTAAAAGGTGACTCCCCTCATGGTAGAAAACATGCTTTGATCCCATGTTTGTACAGAACCTCACACAACAGTCACGGTCTGCAGCTGGACGTTTTAACCACATTATACAATAAATGATCTAAAGTTTTTCCACATTTATCACACATATCTGGTTTTGGTTTCTTGTAACAAAGGAAAAAGCTCATCTCTACAGGAATTTAGTCTTACCACAAACATTTTGACAGTTTGAAAAATGAAAAAGAGAGGTGGTCAGAAGAGGTGATGGTATTTTGAGAAGAGATATGAATAAGAGATTAGAATAAAGAGCATTTTTTCTACAAGACATTTCTAGTCAGCACTGTGTCTGGCTGGGATGGATTTAAACTTCCCAATAGCCCGCATGGGGGTTTTGATTAGTGGCCAGACAATGCTGATAATATACAAATACTTTAGTTATTACTCAGAAGTGACTGCACAGAAGTAAGATCTTTCCTGTTTCCCACTCTGCCCTCCACAGCAATTAGGTTGGGGTGGGCAAAAGGTTTTGACAGGATGCAGCCAGGACATCTGATCCAGTTTGTCCAATGGGATATTCCATACCACCCAGGGTAATGCTGAGCTGTGTTGCCAAGCTGCCATTTCTTGGAGACCATCTAGGTATGGATCTGCTGGTGGAGAGTGATTGCTTTTTCTCTCTACCAGTGGATCACTTCTTTATTTGTATTTACAAATACACTTCTTAAACTGGTTTTGTCTTTATCCATAGGGGTTTTCCTTCTGCTTATCCAGTACTTTACTCCATGCCACAGCAGGGGAGCTGTGGGAACAAGACACAGCCTGGGGACTTAAACTATCAACTGGTGCCAACCCACAGAAGTCCTCTTTGGGCACACCACATAGGGCTCAATAAACTATACACTTTATCACAATGTGCTAGACTGAATTCACAGGTGTTACACAACTGCTCAGCCGTTGCTTGACAAGTTACCATTTGCTGTTGCTGGTCACAGTGTTGATATTCTTGTTCCCTTCACCAGTTTTCTCATTCCTTTACCTGCTCCCTTTATTGCTGTACACCACGCTTGAGGACTCAGTTTCAAGACTCAGGGTCTGCTTTTGGCTTTTCCAGTGCAACCAGTGCTACATGGCATAAGTGGTTAGCACTGACCATATGAAGGATTTGACTGGGGAAACCCAACCAGCCAGACTTTCAATAAGAGGTCATGGACTGAGCAGAAGGCAGATATTTTGGATACTGCCCAAGGAGGTGACTCATATCAAAATGGTGCCAACTATAAAATAAATTGCCAGAAAATGGGAATCAACATGCTCTGTTTACTGATGCATCCCATCATATTTTGGAAAACCAGAATATCAGAAACATCAGAAGTGGAAAAATGGTCAATGGATTCCCACATAACAAGTCTCAAAAACTGTGGAAGAAAAAGCCAGAACAAGCCATTTTGCAGTTGGCTCCAGATACGGCTGAATGAGAAGTGGCCAACATTCTCTCTCTATATTGACTCTTGGCTGGTGGCAAATGGTTGGGGTCCTACGGCAGCAGAGGTAAATCTGTTTGGGCAGCAAGACTGTGGCAAGACATTGCTGCCAAGGTTGAGGACCTTCCTGTAAAAGTACATCGCAGAGAGGATACACTGAATACCCAAATGCCATGCCAATGGAGAGTGCCAAAACTACAAGCAGGTGAACCAGCCTGCTAGAAAAGGAAATGAGTACCATTATCTGAAAAAAAGAAAAAAGATGGCAAGCAAACACACATGAAGTTGCTTTGAGAATGGACATGTACAAGTGTCTAGGATAAAGGACATCCTTAGAAAGACTATTCTCCAGGCATGGCTAGACACACACCAGTTGTCTAGAGAAAGCATAACAAAGAGCATCAAAAATTTTGGAGTACAGAAGCAATGAGTTAGAAAAACACTTCGTACAGAGACTGCCTGAACCGTTCCCCTCAAACAGAATAAAAAAAGAAAAATTGCATCTTAGCCATATGCAGAAATGCGTTGAGGACTATGTCTTTTGGGGATTCAAGGCTGTATCTACACTGAAATACTAAGACGGAAGAACCAGCCCAGAGACAATTACTTCCCAGGACCAGACCAGTTTTCTCTCAGCCTTGTCTCTAACAGAATTTCCCAGTTTACCTAGAGGAGACCTTGAGGTAAGCACACTTGAGCTCTTCTCCTCAAGAACACTTCAGAAAACTCTATGCTGAGCAAACACTTGCACATGATCAATATGAATGTTAGATGAATTGGGACTTGAGAATTCAGGCTCTCCCAGCACAGTCAATGTCAGGAGCACATAACTGATAGGCTGAATTCTATGTTTAATACTGAAGCTCCCAGTTTAAGGTCAAGCCTGAAAACCTAAGAAAATCACTTTGTACAATGAGATAGTGAAATTCAAATAAGGTATCCTTTAATACTAATGTGTTATATTCATACATAGTGTTAATTAGTCATCTTTTTAGTACACAATGGAGTTTTCGATCACTTTTTTTGGTAATTTTTTGTTCTCTTTTCATTATGCAAGGCTGAGCTTTTTTAAACAACTTATGATTAACAGAAATAAAAAAAGAAATGGGCACTTTCTCTTGTTTTTCTTCACGTCAGAACAATGCTCTTGTCAGGCAAGCAGAATTCCTTAAAGAAAGAATTAATACAAAAAGTGCTATCAAAACACTCCATCACCTCTTCTTCAGAGTAAACAATGATGAATAAAGTTTCAGAGATCACTGTACCTCAAACTAAAAAACATGCATTAGAAGTAATTCCTGACAGTATTGAAGATATGCTGTTGTGGACAAGAGGTAGCTTCCTTCACAAAGTTCTACAGGAACCAGATGGAGAAAATACTCTGAATTCCTGAATTAGAAGGACCATATTGGCAACCAGCCTTTAGGTGCCTGGACTTCATACACAAATTAGTTTGAAAATGGTCTAATTGTAAACGGCTCCAAAAGAAAAACAAAAAAAAAAAAAAAAGAAAGAAGTTACTCACAAAACCCTACAACTTATTTTTTCAAATTTATCTCCTGCCTTTCAATGAGGTAATTTCTTCTTCTGATGTGTGTGTTGCAATGCTCTACTATGTATTTTTTTGGTTTTGTTTGATTGTTTGTTTTTTGAGTTTTTTTAATACCCATTAGTGCTACAGAGGCAATCAAGCTAGGACAGCATACATAGTCACACATATTATAGTTCAATTTCAGTTAGTCACTTAAAGCTCTAGATAGTTCTGGATTTTGTATATTTGAATCAACTGCTAATCTACAGAACCATTACTGCTGGTGGTAATAGAGGAAAAAAATATCCAGGATATAGTTACAAGTTTAATCAATATTTAAAATTGTATGTACGCATCGATTTTGCTTGAGCAGTACATAGAGTCAATACAGAAATTATTGTGATAACACACAAACCCTTGAAATGAGGCTTTTTGCAGCTACTTCTCATACTGAAATGGCATATATAAATTATTCAATGTAACACCAGAAGTTTAACCAAAAAAATAAACAAAAGCAACTCTTTCCCTCTCTTCCTCCCCCTATTTCTTCCTCACTCTTTTGCTACAGTGCTCAAAATATAACAGTTTCTGCCACCTCTGCAAATTCAGGTAAGTAGCATCAACACACAGGGAAACAGGCAAGGCACACTGCAGATGTAGCTATTGCTAAACAAGAAACAAACATCGTTCATTTCAGCTTCATTCAAAAAAACCCAAAAAAAACCAAAAAAACAAACCCACAAAGCATTTCACCTGATCTTGCAAATGGAAGTTTTTATAAATTAAAGGGATTTATTTCATTTGTAACAGTTTTTTAGTTTCTTCCAGCATGCATACTCCAAACACAAAGATATGTCATAAAAATTTTTTTTTTTTTTTAACCTCGGTTTATCTATGATTTTTTACATAGAAATAGGACTTTTATGTTTCAAGCTCTTAAACATCTGGCATGGTATGATTACTGTTAGTGGTACATAAAAAATGACACTCCTTTATTGAAGCTGTGCAAGGCAGCTTGTAAGAGATACCTGTATGGATACTGGGTTTGAAGTACACACCCTACATACTCTTCTGTTGCTATGATTTGTGTTTAGCAAAGAATGTAAAGATATCCAAAATTGACAAGATCTCGTTTAGTCACACCTTAGATTTGAAATGTTCCCATTTTTGTGTTATCAGTCTGATTTAGTTTACAAAAAAAGAAATGGGTGATTCTTAGTTTGAGATTTGTTACTGTAAAGAAACATAGTGCAGTACAAAGCTGTAACACATGCTGTTCATCTACTGTTTGAAAGAGAAGTACTGTACTGAAAGAGAAGCCTTATCTTTCTAACTTAGATCAACAACTGAGAGAAGGCAAAGTAAATACACGAAAATAGGAAGCCCAGTAAAATAGTTAAACTGTTGAACTAGACCTTGGAGAATCAGGTTTGAGCCTCTACTTCGCCACAAACTTCTGTGTGATAAACCAATCACTTAGCCTTATGAAAGGGGAGTCAAGACATATATTTAAAACCTTAACTTGGTGTCCTGAATGGTCCTTTTCTTCCTCTTTTCTGGTTCCCTCAAACAGTGGCTTAACCAGGAGCAGGGAAATAAGGAATTCAGTACTTCCTCACAAAAATGTTTCTGTGTATTATATTAGCCATAACAGAGAGAAATTGCAAACCTCACCTAATCAGTTAGCTGGTGTCACACTCTTCC
>VWZN01000232.1:195737-234244 GCA_013396955.1 Regulus satrapa
TTTTTTTTTTTTTTTTTTTTTTTTTGTGGAAGCCTGATCTGGGCACTGAACTGAGCTGGGGTACAATGAAGATCTGGAGCCACTGCAGCAAGAGGTTTCATTATGCATTTCTTGCCTGGGCACCTCTGTGAACATCCTAGTCAGCCTGCATGGGGATTGCAGCCACAGTGCCTATGCTGTTCTAACAGCTGGGAAGCTCCCTTCATCAGCCTCTGCTCCCAGCTGATCCAGCATGATCCTTCTCACTGCTCTCCCCATGCTGAGAGAACATTAAAAAATAAAAAATAAATAAAAAAAAAAACTTTAAAAAAAAAAGGTAAGAGAAGAGGAAGGAATACTTTTCAACTTACTAGACAAGTTACTCAGGAACTGAGGTAGAAGACACAGAACAGGGAGGACACAGGACCCCAGGGCAAGGAGTAAAGGAAAGAAAAGATTAAATGGGTGAAGAAGAAGCTCCTTGACAGTGCTGAGACATTCAGCTGCCTTGGCTTCTGACCAAACCTGAGTTCTTTGCTAGGCTGCAAGGCCTGCTACTGCTACCAAGACAAGCTGGTTCTGAAGGAATCTCAGGAATGTCTCAACACAATGCAGTTAGTCCTAACAGAACCAACAACACTGGGTAGATCTAAGCTATCTGATGGAAACCCTAAATTTTGATATTGGATGTTTGCCACACTGCTCTAATCCTGTTTTCTCTTGGCAGTGCTACTGAGAGGTACTTGAGTGCTAAGAGCAGACAGGTAACTGTTCTGCCCCAGGAATGGACTGGGGAATAGGATAGATCAAAAAAGCTCTGTTAAGCCCCATGTATTGCAATGTGCACAGGATAACTCTGAGGATGGAATCAGAATGTTCCATCTCTTGAAGACAAGAAGGAAAATTGCTGGGCACAGCCTCATCCAGTCAGCTAATTATCAAATCCAAGTTTATTCAGTGTCCTTGGTCTACCAGTAGCTAAGGACTTTGGAAAAGAATGCCCCTCATGAACTGTGTATACAAGAAATTGGTGTGACAGATAGATAAATCCAGATACTTGAGCAAAGTATGTTTGCTGCCTGCAGGGCACAATGACAAGGAGAAAATTATAGCCTGTATTGGGTTTTGCTGGAACATAAAATGCACATGAAATCTTTTTATGCCCTCACGCTCCGGTTTCCTCTGCCTGACTGACAAGGTGCACCAACACATTGATATCAGTTTACACATCTTTTTTTGCAGAGAGGAATCCAGTGCCACACGGCACATGTTTCCTGCTGAGGCGCTTTCCCACCACACCTGCAATTCTGCAGCCCAGCTAGCAACCACTGACTTACTGCCTCTAAAAAACTGGTCAGTGATCATTCCTTCCCCTTCCTTGACATGCTGACATGTGCTGCAGCGACTATTACCTAGCATTGTACAAAACCACAGCACAAAAGGTTATGTGTACTGTACTGCAGGCACAATTTTCATCCAGCCTTTGAAACTTCCCCTCCTTCCTGAGGCTTGAGGTAGAAAACAGGGCATTACAGTACTGGGTGAACAAAGGCTGAGAGTCTGTTAAGAGCCTCAGGAAGTCAGGGTGCCCAACATACCACCTTGGCAAAGCACTAATTAAACAAAATATTTATCATAAGAATAATGAGGGAGAAGAGAGGAAAAACTGCTAAGCAATCACGTTTTCACAATCCTGGTTTCTGGAGTTTGCAGTTCTCCTGGCATAAGCCAGATGGGCTAGTGGGGAGTCATGGCCTCACTGGAGGCTGTATTGCATGATTTCCCTCAGTGTTGCTGCTCTGGACCCACTGCTGTACAACCTCCCTTAAGAGGACAGTCAAGCTCAAAACCCTCCAGGGCAAATTCTTCAGTGACTGGTACTGTGTTTCTTACAAACCCTGAAAGCTTCCTGCTGCAGCAGGAAACAGATGCCATGGTGGAGCACCTCAAGTCTTGGATAGCCCGAGGCAGGGAACATCCCACCCCTGTAATAAGTACTCGGCCCACCTTCCTGCTGTGAGAGGTCTAGCCATACTCTCCAGGGCAGTCCACATGGGAAACAGAGAGCAGTTATTTTCTGGCACAGCTCCTAAGTAACTTGAATGACATTTTTCAAGGATGCTAGCAAGCAGACCAGGCTTTGTTTTTACTATGTTTTTTTTTTGTTTTTTTGTTTTTTTTTTTAATCTGACCTGTCTCCTTGTCCAGTATCAATATATTAGTGATTATACATGACACTTACATAACATTCTTCATCTGAACTGCTTCACTGCTCTGCAGAAAAAAAAGGAACAGTCTCTGTCCCTTCATTGCTAAGGGGGAAGGTAAAGGGGAAAGGTGTGCTGACTGCAGCAAGAGAGCAGAGCTCCTGAGTACACCAAGGAACAGCACTCACAGCCAGTCCTGAGTCTTAACTCTGCATTTCTCCCATTCCATCTGACATCCAAAATTTTCCTCATAATCTCCCTTTCCCCGGAACTTCTCTTTTGTTTCCCCAGGAAAAATTTTCCCACATTTATGTTATTGTTACTGATTTATCTACTGCTTTCTTCTTCAACCACACAATACACAGCCAATATATGTCAACCCTTCATTAACTCTTCTCCACAGGACTGAGGCAGTCTTTTGCTGATGCTTGACACAGAGAAAAAAAAACAAACTGACAATGCATAAGGCAGCAGGAGCTGGATGTATCTTCCTGCCTGGCTGGACATTCCTCACTGCAAGCTGCTCTGAAAAGCACAGGGAAAAAAAAGAGTATGTGTAGTGGCAAAAAAACCCAAAACAAAACAAAAAAACCATTTGAAATCATTTAACATGTTCCAAACTATCTTGCTTGTCTGATAGACCCATTGAAAAATTTCTGTTTAATAGAATGATAAGATGACAGAAGTGGGGCCATGGGGCTGTGAGGCTAGTGGGGGAGTTTCCCCACTAGCAGAAGAAAGTTTCCCCTTGTGACTAACATAGGTCACAAGGCAACAGATTTCCATAGCATATGACTGAAGTGCAGCTGAACAATGGTCCTTCTACAGTGATAGCACACCAGTCAAAGCATTATAATGTCTTAGTACAGATCCCACTAGAACATGTATTGACTTGGGTGAAGCATGAATATGACTGCTGGCAGCCAAATAATTTTGTTCATTACCAGGCAGAAAGCTCTCAGAATTTCATCTTTTATTCTCTTATACTGGAGAAAAGTAAGTATCCAACTTCTGCAGGCTCTTTTGCAAAAAATCTTTTAAGTACAGTCTCAGATTTTGTTTGGATACAGACAGAACAGTGTTTTGGAAAATCATCTAAAAGAGACTTTTGTAGGTGTTTTCTTCATCTCAGAATAGTCCACACAATGAGATTTCTGTCAAAGAGTCACAGTATAGCTCAGGTTCCCTTGAACACACAGAAGATCAGCTAGCGTGTTCAGCTAACTTGTTAGTCAGTTTTTATTTGCAAAGGACAGCATCTGGTACTTAATCTCCAGAGTAGAAGGAACCATTTACACAGATCTGAGATCACTTTGTGGCAGGTGCCAAAGAGTAATTTCCAAAGGCTTGTGAGCTGACCATATGCTACTTCTTTCCCAAGTTGGATTGAAGGCATTCAGCCATCATAAAATTCATTAGCATCATAGGATAAATAGATAAATTAGTGATGAAATCACACTAAATATATACTAGGTATATTTATGTCTCAAGCAAACTAAGCAAAACTAATTACAATGCCAAAAGTATGGTTCAGGGTTTGATTCCAAGAACATGTAAAGATCAAACTGAATATTTGGTTTTGCAATACATTAAAAAAAATGATGCATCACAATACCACTTCTTTATCATAGTCTGTGATCAGTATATTACCACCCAAACAGGACTGAAACCTTATTTATAGAAAATTCTTTACCATGATGTGACTGAAAGATGAGAACAGAATGGGACGAATTCTCTGAATAATCACTGTAAATAATAATAAAATCAGCAAATTATTCAATAATCAAAGTGTTTTCAGTCTGATTTAACTAAGTTCATGTCCCAAGACTGAACTACCAGAAGGAGAACAGGAGTCTGGATACTAAAGTTTTATTTATGGGAAGTGATGAGTAGGATCACACAAAAACCAGTCATGAGATTTTTCGCAATCACCATTTTTGTGGAAAAATTCTGAACTGAGATACAGAAATTTTTCAGGCCTTAAGTTTTTCAAGTCTGACCTTAGAAGTNGTTGTAAAAATCCTGCAGTGCTTATATATCTTGGCAGCTGTTTCTATCACTTTTTCAGAGGCACTGCTTAGGATAGGAAACTTTTCTACATTTCTCAGAAGATCTGGAGAAAAAGGGAAAGGATTGAGGGGTCTCCTGGGCGAGAAAGAAAAGTCCTGCTTCTCATGATTGATGCTACACAAATGCCATTTCGCACACTTTGTAATCTCTACTTCTTACTCCAAAGACTAATGTAAACTGGAAGAGTCCTTTCTACCACAGGTGGGCAGTGACAATGGGATGGAGCAGGTAAGGAGTAGTTCAGAGTAACCAAGCAAGCAGTCTATCCAGAGTCATTTGCTACAAAAAGGCTCTTCAGGATCTGGACTGTGTAACCAGCACAAGCCTAGCACTGACAGGTTCAGCCATCATTAATTTCCAGCCATTTGGGAAAAGGTGGTTATTTGACAGTAAGATGTGATCTGAGAGAGGTGCTATTAAAATGTGGAGAGAGCTGCTATTCTTGCACTGCAGCAGTGATCTAATACAATGGCAGAGCAGTGTGACTGGTAAAATTCACAGGGGAGCAGGCTTCTTCCCAGGGCTCAAATTATCAGCACATTTTCATTGCTGCCTCCAGAAAGAGACATGTAATGCTGTCAGAGGATCTTTGAGTTGGGAGTTTTTAAAAAGAGATGGAAGTGTATGCATTAAAGAAACCAATATTTACACAAGGACATTTCTCTCATGAAATATAAATGCTGGAATTCTGCTAGTTACATTCCTTATTTTGAGCTTTTACATGAGGGCAATAAACTGAAGAGGATGCAATGCCCCTTCCCACTCACCATTTTGATTATCATATATGAATTTTAAAGGGGTTGGGTAAAATCCAATCAAAGCTTCATTTATAGATGCTTGTACTTTATACTGCTGTCCTTGGTACACACTCATCCTCAGTCCAAGGAAAATAATTCCAATTCAGGCAACAGTTCCTGAAAAGGAATGTGACTTTAATGAAATAAAAGACTCATCATGACAAGTCCAGGTTGAGAAATACACCCTATCCTGTTGCCATTACAGACAGAGACAGAAATATATCAAAGTCGCCTCAGCACTTGAAAGAGAATGGCAAATAAAAGGGACATGTCCAAGCAGTGCTGATGGCAGGTGTCGGAAAGTGAACATCAGCAGGATCAAATAGGAGATCTTTTCTCTGTTGCTTCTTGAAAGGGAATAAAAACCCCAAGACCCATAGAATTTTATTAAATACAAAGGAAAATTAGATTAAGGCAACACTAAAGGAAGAGCCTTGGGTTCCTGCAGCATGGGCTTCCAGAGCTTGCCTTACTTGCCTCCCAGAACTCAGTACAAAGGCAGAGTATTTGGCAGCATGTCTTTGCTAGCATTTCTTCATGGACTGCCTCAACAAGCTTCTGGGTGGTCTGAGAGATCTGTGAAAGCAGTTCAAGGTGCATGAGGAACTTTTTATTCCCCTCCCCTTGATACAGCCCATTTGTGATGCTTCACTGAAGAAGAGCAGATGTACATGCCAGGGACATCAAGATTCCCCATCAGCTGGACCAGGCTGGGCTCTAAGAATGCTCACCTGCTGTGATGTCAAGCATGGTGCTCCCATCCCTGCTCTGGAAGGAGACGATTCAACTTCCACAGTTAAAGAACTAAACCACAGCTCAGAAAAACTGTTTTCATCTCTCAGCTCTGCCATGCGTGCTTCATGTGACTTTAGCCAGATCCCCGAGGTCACATGAATGTCACTTGTGTGTCAGATGTGGGCTGGCACCACCTGTAGCTGACACCTTTGGTGTGCACACAGCACAGAGCCCAGGGCCAGAAGTGATTCATTCACAATACCGATTTTAACTGTTTCAGTAGGTGAAATTACCAGCTTGGTTCTGAGACAGCTTGGAAATCCCTGCATTGTGCTCCACTGATCCAGAAATATATGTCTGCACTTTAATGGGTGATCAAGCTCGTACCATTTATTATACTCATTAATATTGCCAAATTGCGTACCCTCCTATGAGTCCCTTGACTCAGCTGCCTCCAAACTTTACCCAATTTAACTTGTTTGGCAGAAATTTTTCCTGCCCATTATCTGTGCAGTTATTTATATATTTTTCTGCAGAATTTAAGGCAATGCTTTTCAGTCATTTCCCAGGAAAAAAAAAGCTAATGAGAAAATACATTATCATCTTCATGACAATACTTTCCTTGGAATTCTCTCCTGAAATTGAGCATTAGGCAAAGACCATAAATTTGTCTTGGGAGAAAAAGGAACAAATCAGGGTTGTGCCTATATGAAAATTAGTCCAAATGTAGCCAAGTTAAAAGCCTCTGAATAATTGGTGTTCATGCATATCTACGATAGGCTGCTTTGATTTTAGCAGCTGAATTCCCCAAAGAGTCTTCACAGGATATGCTGGAAATTTTCACAACTCCTGTGCTTGAAGGAAGCATTGCCTGTACTACTAAGCAGAGAACAAGGGAGTGTGTTCAAGCCAAGGGTCATAGGTATGGTTTTCCTCTCTAATGACTGCTTTGATTCAGATACACGGGATTGTCTTTCCTGTGCTGTTGGTGCCCCTACTGCTGGCACCCAAGTAGCCTGGGGAATATAGCTGGTGTATCAAGGAGATGAGTGAAAAGGGAGAAAAAGAAGACAGCTCTGACACAGAGTTGGTACAGAATGCAAGGGGAAGCAAAAGTGAAGAAGGGTACCAGGAAAAGATTGAGTAGGAGAAGGACTTTATGAGTGGTACAGAGGAAGCCTAATTGCACATGGTATAACCATGTTCATTTTATAAACATAGAACTGATATAAATGCTTATCCCACATATAGAAAGTTTTAATCCTGAAATTTCTTAAAGTTTGAAACACATAGGTTTCAAATTTCAATTTCAATTTGAAAAAAAAAAAAAAGAAAAAGTATCATTTTGTGTATTCATTGTCCAAAATTTATCTAAATAAACCCTAAACAATAAGAAAGACAATAAAACATACACAGACATAACTTTCATTATCTGGAGCGTTCCCAAAACACATGCAGGTAATCAGCAGAGTTGAAAGCTTTTCTATCAGCACACAGATTTTGCCACTGAGCTAATGGGGAGACCACTTGCATTAATAGATTGCTGCCCTCCTTGTGGGCATATGCTGAAGGGGGATGCAACACCCCATTCTGGTCGATGGCTCCAGGCAGAGCAGGAGCATTCAGGGATCAAGATATCTGCTCAGATGTGTTCATAAGCTACCTATCTCAGAAAGAGAGTGTGCCAAGGCAGCTCAGACACATCTACTACTACTACTCATAAGCATGGAGGTTTTTTCTCATTAAACCAATCCACAGAAGCCTGATCTTGCCCCTTCCTTGCCTTTGGCTCCTGGGCCAGTCATGTACTTGGCTGGGATCTCATGGCCCCTTCAACCTGCCTGCCCACCAAGCCTTCATCTCACTGGATGAACAGCCTCTGATTTCTAGACCTAGAGTCCCATTGCTCTTCCTATGCCATATTCAGCTTCCCCATTCCCAGTCTATTCACTGTTCTTCATCGCCCAGCACCACATGTGCTCTCAGTGAGGCCTGCCAACCCTTGTCTTGAGCTTGTAAATCAGATGTCTCTTCTTCTCTCCTTCTCACCTTAGTTAGATCTGTCCTCCCTTCTGTCTCACCTTACCTCAGCCCTACCAAATCTCTGTCCTACCCTCCCAACCCATGCAGTTTTGTCTTCCTCCCACATGCCCAGGCCTTGTTCACTATCCCCAGTCATCACTCCTTTTAGCAAGAACGGATTTTAATGTCCTGCCATAAAGATGGTGACGTCATGCCTGACACAAAGGCTAAAATACCCTGAGGAATTTCTGGGATTGGAAACTTTGAGCCTCCTAAAACTTCTTTAGCACAGTCTAAACAAAAGGTTTCGATCAAGTTCATTTCTCCAAAAGAGTATCTTCAGAGCCATTTCAATACTACAAAAATTTGGCCTCTAGTTAAAAGACAATAAACAGAAATCATTGCAATGTTCAGTCACTCTTGCTAAATGACAGCCATGGGACAGGGTTGGTCAACCCTAAAATCAACTAATGTCATCAAACACACATTCACTAAAAGCAACTGCAAATAGAGTTGTATAGTGTAAGATAAATTGTACTGAAGTCAATATGAAAAACAAGCAACTAGTCTTTCAATATAAATGCCCTTTGAATTTCCTAGGTCAAGGAGCTTGAAGTCCAGACATTTATGTGCAGCTAATACATTCAGTGAACTGCAATAGTTATTTGTTTGGTGTGATTCATGTAATTTATGTAATTTAGCTGACCACTCATCATTTAGCACGATCATAAAACTGGGAATAGCTGTATATTAAAAATATCAACAACAACAAAACAAAAAAACCAAAAAACCCAACAAAAAACCCCTCCATTCAAGGGCTGAATGTAAACCTGCAGCTGGAAAATTATAATCTTGCAACCAAAAACCTTTTCACAAAAGAAAAAAAAAATCATTAAATATGCAATTTCTTACAAATGAGTTATTCAGATCCATTATTAATTGGACTAACTTTGGCTACTTAGTGGTTTTGATTGCTTTTGATAGTGTTTATTTTATGATGTTTTAATTATTGTTGTTTATTTATTACAGTAATTGCATTTTAATTGTCTTTGGAGCAGCACCCTGACTGTCTTGGCAGGGAGTCACTAAATAAATAAAAGCATTATTATTATAAACATAATTGATGATAATAGTTTTTCACTGTTATTGCTAGCAATGCATAAAGAAAGAAAGAAAAAAAAAATATATATATATATAGTCTGTAAGAAAGAAACAGTAATCAGAATCTCAAGGTTATATATCCAGCTCTGCCACTGATTATATCTGTGACTTTGAAAAGTCACTTAGACTCCTTCTTATCTCAATTTATTCATCTGTGAAAAGATTATCATAACACTGTTGAATCTCCCAGGATTAGCGTAAGAATTAGCTAATGTCTTGAAGCATTTTGATCTCCTCAAATGAAAAGTGAAAAAAAGCTTTAATCTTTAGATTATTAATGGTAGAACAGAAAAACTGGTATAATCTACTAAACTGGAAAGTTACTCTAGTATTAATATTTTTAATCCATAATTGGTGCATTTATATTGTCCATACATTTAAAAATAAATCATTCTGCTACTAGCTACTACTAATAAAGGCAAGAATGCATTCTTAAGAAAGAAAACAAAAGTGGCTTCCCAAGTTTCCAAGCTGAAAAAAAAAAAAGAGGGAAGCAGTGATTTGTGGTACATAAAATGTTTTCTCCTCCCTATTTCTACATCCAGACCCTTTTCAGAAAAAGGAAAGGAAAGGAAAGGAAAGGAAAGGAAAGGAAAGGAAAGGAAAGGAAAGGAAAGGAAAGGAAAGGAAAGGAAAGGAAAGGAAAGGAAAAGAAAAGAAAAGAAAAGAAAAGAAAAGAAAAGAAAAGAAAAGAAAAGAAAAGAAAAGAAAAGAAAAGAGAAAAGAGAAAAGAAAAGAGAAAAGAAAATGCGGCACACTATAATTCAGAGAACAAATCCAAGCTTTAAAAACAGAGTCACTCAGAAACTTATAGAAAAAGAAAAGTTTGACAAATTGTGCAGGAGAGGGATATATAAAGATTTCATTGAAATTTTTTAAAGTTTCAAATATTTGGACTTCATTTAAACTAAGTCTTATTGTTCTAGGCTCTGAATCATTATGATGGGGTTTCACTGAATTACCTTGTTTGGATTTTTTTTTTTCAAGTAGCTTGTCAGAAACTGCTTCAATTAGTGAGAGTAGCAGAAAGAAACTTTTGGCTACAGTAGCGTACCCACTTGCTGGGTCTCTAACCTGTGGCGACCTATCTGCTCTTTTTTCTCCATATTCCCACCCAAATTCTTACATGCTTTTTTACTGTGTAATTAACAGAGAGTTCGGCAGAAATGCAGTAAAATCTCAAACAAAATGTATTCACTTTTGGTATGAAAAGTTCACTCGACCTCACCAAGATTCATTTTTCTTCTTATTATAGAGGGCTCTACCCTAAGGTGTAATTTGTCCATGAGGGGTTTTGTTCCAGAAACTGCTGACCTGTCTTTCACAGTGGCATGGTTTGCATTATCCTCCTCCCAACGATCTTTGCCTTGCCATGCTTCACTCACATACATCAATACTGATGCTTGTTGACAGTCAAATCCCTGTTCATACTCCTATTAATTAAAAATTTATACAGCTAATAATTTGTTAACACTGAGAATATTGTAGCTATTATGAATGATATTTGGTTTCCCATCTTTTTCTCCCTCTGGTGCTATTTGCAATGTTATTGATGACTGCAACAGGACATCATCGAAACACTTACTAAACGAAATTCTGTTTTTTAGTAGACTGTCTTACTTGAGCAAAAAATTATCTAAAAATCTGTAAATAATAAATTCATACTTAGACTGTGAATAGGAAATTAATACTTCACACATATAGCATCTCCAATGCAAGGATTTAATGTTATTTATGCTTCATGTTGAGACACCTGTGTTTAGCAGATATCACAATCACAATCGATTTTGTATTGAAAGATTAGTCACTGTCAGATCATTAAAAAATTTTTAGAGAGGGCTCAGAATACCTCAGGTGAGCCAGATAAGCCTTATATGCCAGAAGTACCAAGCCCTAGGTAACAGTCAGGGTCGATCAAAACTGCAGTACCGAAGCACCTCTCCAAGCCAGACCTCAGATTACTTGAGCTGGGCATCCAAAACCCCAGGAACCCAAAAACAATGACAGTTTTCAGCAACTTGCTGAGGTAATGGAACAAAACCCTGGCAGAGCTAGGAGTGTACTCCAGTTCCCTGCTGCTCAAATTGCTGCTGTAGCTACTGTGGTATCTACTCTTCTAAGAAGATCCATGTTTAATGTGTCAAGTTGGTCTACCAAGCCCTGTGTCAGAGCACTCTGCACACACAGGCAGAGGGATCTCACCTCATCTGATCCCTGCATTTGACTCCGATTAATTTTCAACAATAGCTTAAGTGTTTTAGAATTAAGGGCCAGGCAAAGGGTGTGCTATATACAACTGCCCGGGATCCCATGATCACTTTGGTTTCTATCTGTCAACATCCTTTCTGGACAGCATCCATGGACCCCTGGTTCACCTGTCATTGCAAGATAAATTTAAAAACTCAGTTCTCCAAGATCCTACAATGACAGCATCCCCATCAGTTTTCTTAGTGCTTTCATGATGAGAGTGCATTTATTTTCCAGTCACTAGACAGTCTGTAACCACTTTTTGATATCTATGAGCTGCTGGAACCTCACACCCTCAAAAAATGGGTATCCCTATCACATAATCAGCCCCTTTACCCCTTTCCATCTCAGTTGCTTACCTAAGTCTGCACAGGTCTCTTCTCAGTCCATAGACACCTAAAGAGTTTTGCAGGACAAGTTAAAGCATAAATTTGCAGTACATAGACCTCCTTTCTCTGCATTCTTAAACTTATGATTAATGCATCATTTTTTATACTTTCTCTTCTTTCACAGAAGGATGAAATACCTCAGGTTACTTTACAATTACCATGGCACAAGGGTATACATGCAAAAATGTTACCATGGAGCTGCTGAAACACTGCAAATTCCCAGCTTCACTTCCTCTTTAGAAACTTATTTGGGTGTCCTTACCCACAGCTTATTTGCACAAGTTCTCAGAGAGACCTGAGTCTGGCACTGAGAGAATCAAACCTCCCTGCTTATTATGGTGAATGGGAGTTGCATATGTTGGAGTCTGTGGGGCTCTTCTTGTCTGTGAATAGATGCCATTAACATTTATGGGAGGTATGCATATTGAGGAAAGAAGAGAATGGGCACCCACTGAGAAGAGAGCAGACTCCAGCAATTCTATTCTTATCACATTGTGTGCTTTAGTCTTCACTAATCTCAGCAAAGTATCCTCATGCAAGTCTTCTGAATTATTTTTTTCTTTTTATCTCCATGGAAATTGTATTTTTTTAATAAGAAAGGTGATGAACAGTTAGCTTATGCTCCAGTAAATCCACAGAGTAAAATTATCTCATTTAAATATCTATTCAACTCTCAAAACAAATATCAAAGTTCAGACTTTGCAGATTCATTCTTTGTCAGAATAAGTAGGAAACTCTCCTTAATACCTGCTCAGGCTACTTCGGGGTCTGCTTATTCCCTCATATACACCTGTGTTCTTCTGTAAACATTTTAACCTGTCAAATGAAGGTCTTTTCCCTTGTCATAGGGCCAAGAGACTTTCACAATATGAGCTGTTTCTCAAAACCTCTGCAGCACTACAGCCAACAGCAGAGTTTCACCACAGGGAGGATAAGCACAGGCTAGGCAGTGACAGGATTTTTACTCTTGCCTGCTCTGAGCAAGATTAAAATGCCAGCAGCTAGTCCCAGTTAGCCCCTCTAACTGTTGTTATCACCAAGAGAGGTGAATCAGTGCTGTGCAAACGCTTGGAAATCTAATGAAAAATGTTAGTGCCAGCAGAAGAACAGAGGCTTAACTGAAGTGCTGATAGAGAATTCTTTGGACAGCAAGAACTGATAGTTGCGTACAGAGAGAAAAACCCTTCAGAGCTTGCCTTTTCTTCTTCAAAAGCATGCATGAAAATTTTCATTTAGCTAAGATTTAAATTAAGGTTTTGATTTTTAAAAGTTTTACAGTTCTTTCTAGTCAGCGACCAAGGAACGCTGGTGTGAGTACATCAATATCAAATGTAAAAGCAAATAGTTTCTTCTCTCTACTTCACACTCACAAATGATAAAAAAAAACCTGCCTGAACTAGAACAGACTTTTCCCCCTTTGATTCAGAAATCCCATGTTTCTTTCCTATAATACCAACTATCAAATGGAAAAACATTTAGGGTCTCCTCAGATTTAGCTGACATTTGAATTCTTACAAACTTGGGAAGCAATAAATGTGCAAGATTAATGTCTGCTAGAAATCAGTCCGCTTCCTATGAGGTTACACCAGAAAGTCTCAGCACCACAGAATTAGTGATTGACATAGGACAAAGGACAAGCTTGGACTTCAGCCACTCATCTTGTGTAATCTTCTCCCAAAATAAGAAACAGAAAATGAGGTTCAGGAGCTTACTGAAAGCAACAGAAATCCAACCTGGCAGGGCAATATCAGTTTCTCATTTGTCTGGCCCCTTGGAAGAAGCCTTCAGGAGAAGATGCAGGAGAGCATTCCCTATCAAAGAACAGCCCCATAGAGATAATTTTGAGCCATGAATTGCAACTCAACACACACAGATTGGTTAAGCATCTTATTTAATGAGAAGACATCCAAGCACACAGAAGTGCTTGCAATGATGCAGGTGCTGTGAGGTACTGTGGATTAACTTAACTACACTTGTTCTATTGGGTCATTAAATCTTATTCGTTCTTCAGAGACCTTTCCTGTCTACCAGTCAGTGCTACGGAAATGAGAATGAAAACCTCTTATGGCACAGCACTACCCTGCTCGGCAGAACAGGTGATGATGCCTAAAGCTATGATTGAACAAAACAGAACTAAGTTTTGGAAGGAACATTTGGTACAGTCTCCTCATTAGAAATATTTAGTCTCTTGACAGAGTTGAGTGATAAATATATTTTCCTTTATTTTAGAATGTTAATTGTATCACAAACCACAGAACTTCAGTGGCATAGCTGAAAATTCATAACTGCTAGTTCCCTGACCTGCTGTCTTCTCTAGATGAGAAAAAGCTCAAAATCAGTTACTGTATCGAGGTAATAGGAATATTGCAACCAATTAGGGATATAAACAACTTGATCAAGCAACTTGTTCCAGCCTGTGATAAACAACGATTTTGTGTCACTATAAGTGTTCTCTATTGTCCTGGTGTCCAGGCTCTATTGCCTGTTTTCCTTTTTATGAGTGCTCTCAATGGCTTCTGTAGTCTTGTAAACCAACCAGGTGCCTATGCCACATGACACCAAATTTCTTCCATGTTTCCCTTCAAAATACAGGTTTTTCCCCCAGCCTACCACAGTCCTGATAGATGCTTTTCTGTATGAAGTTCCCATAAGGACTGTAGGTTACTGCATCTTCTCATTTCTGTACTATGCAGTTTAGCATGCAGAGCAGCGCAAAACAGGCACGTCACTGTAACTGAGAGCAGCTCCAGCTTTTTCTTAGCAGCCAAGGCCTTAACCAGTAAGTAGCAAATAAAAGGTGCCATGCAAAAGGAACTGTAATTAGACCCAAAACAGACTGGTAACACCGACAGAGACAGATGACCTTGAGATGGATAGGTGATCAATAGATAGATAGTCTGGTTCTTTTGTTTTTAAATCGTTATTGATAGTACATCTTAAATTAATCCATTATTCTGTAAATCTTCAACTCTTTTAGAACAAAAGCCTTCTGGAAGTTTAATTCTTTTTTTTGTTTGTTTGTTTTTGGGTTTTTCCTTCTTTTTTTTTTTTTAAAAAAACAAACTAAGACATACACTAAGCAGCAACTGAAAAACAAAAAAATCAAGTCCAGAGCAAACCAGTTGTACTCAAACATTTTTAATTAAGCATGATAACCAATTACAGAAATACCTGGAATAGTTCCTGATTCACTCTCATATCAGAGGTTTCCTAATCAATTTGAAATAACTAGACACTGCTACAGAAAATAAGCAAGATCACAGCATTTGCTAATGAGTCTCAAAAATGGATTTCATTGTCGGGAGAAAGCCTGTGTTCCCTGAATCTTTAGGGTCATTTCCATTTGCATTCAACTAGAGAAAAGTCCTTTGTTCTTTTCTTCCTTCTCACATCCTCTACAATTCTACACTTTTTTCCCCCTCTCTCCCTCTGTGAGTTGGTGTTTTTTATCAATGTGCTACACTAACCGCTAAAAATACATCTGAATAAGACCCTTTGTGATGAAGTAGCTTAAATCTACTTCAATTATTACCTAATTTCTATATTTTGCTCTGATCACCATGAATATAAATTTGGAGATGTGTAATTTCTGAAAAATTATATGGCAGAAGATGCAACAGCATAACTCTGAAGCACACACCAGGGTAGTGTATTATGTTATGAATAATGCCACTTAAACATTTGTAAAACGTAAAGCTTTTCTGAGCTCTTCTCCTTCCCCTGAGACTTGAACTCTTGTTGAACAAGCTGTTCAAAGCTCACCACTCTGATAAAATCCTACCCCAACAAAAGAGTGACAGTAACTTTTTTTTCATTATTTTTATTTTTAAATCACTGTTTCATGTTGCAAATTTCTTGGTCTTTCTGCAACAAAAATACCCCCAACAGGTATCCATTTCACCCACTTGTCCCTAACTCAGCAATGTTTGGAGCAAAATGAAATCTGATGATAATGAACTTTTCTTGAAAAAGGAATTGCAAACTATGTCCCAGACCCTGCAATCAATTATTCATGTGAGCAACTTTGAACTCAGCAGGAGCACCCACAGGCATAAACCTTCTTACAGGGGAACAGTTGGCAGGATCAAGACCCACCTCAGGAGGAAGACACACAACACAACATTTGAACCCTTTGTGACTCTTTTTATTTTATTATTTTTTTCCCCTTTTTGTCCTTGTTATTGTTCAATTTCATATGCTAGTATATTTCCCACTTCCAGCTGGGAGTAGAAGTGAAGATGCCAAACTAAAAAGACAAAAGCTGTTGTTATGCTCAGCTGGAAGAAAAAGTCCTAGAAATCTCCCCAGGGGAAAAAAAAAAAACCCAAAAAAACAAAACAAAACAAAACAAACCCAAACAAACAAACAAAATAAACAAACAAACAAAAAAAAAAAGCATACAGATTTTCAGACTAATTTTTAACTCCCCAAGGGCACCCTGATAGTTCAAAGAAATTTTGTAAAATTCGTAATGGAAAGCAAAAGAAGAAAGGCAAGTTACTGGTGTGTTGCAAATGTCCTGCCTAACTTTCCTCACCATAATTTTTCTTCAAGACATTAACAGTCCCTACCCAGATGATGCTGCAGAGCCCTCTAGATGCAGAAACACCCAGGTCCACATGCTATGTAATCCTCAAGCTGACAACAACAAGAGAAAAGACATCTCTCATGATCCTCCTCCCAAAGAAAAGGGGCTCGGATAGCCCTGGGAATATAAGATGTCACTCTTAGAAAAACTCTCTGCTTTAAAACAAGTATTTCCTTGTTTTTCAGCTCAACAAACTCAGAAAGGGAATGAGATGACTGGCTGTTGATAAAACAAAGCTTAATTGCATAAGAGCCATTTTTGTACACTCAAATCTTTTATTCCCAAATGCAGAAACTTGGACAGAAAGAGTAAATTACTGAGTCAGATTAATTAATGTCTCACTTTCAGGTTAAAGCTGGTAAAAAGGAAAAATCCAAAGAAATGAAGGACCTAACCTTGTAGGACAAGGTTATAAAACAAATGAGGAACAGGTAATGTTAGGACTGTTGGCGTTCCTGAGGAGTAGCAAGCATAAGACATCTCAAGCTTGAAGCCCTTGAAGTAGACATCATAATTAATGTCATAGAGGGGGAAACAAGAGAGCACCTGTGAGCTTCTGCAAGGTGATTAATCTAGGATAACTATTACTAACATACTTAAGTGCACAACTGTACAAGAACTGCTCAGAAGAGCTGGAATATGTGGTAAACTAGAAAGGGAAGACATTTTCCTGTACAGAGGTGTTCCAAGAGTGCTGAAAAGCAAATACACACTATTCATGGCACTAGCCACATGTTTTTACAAGCCATGAAATGCCTCATGAAACACGTAAGTACTCTATTCAAGCTGTGTGATAGCCACTAACAGTTTCCAGTATTCAGCTCCATCAAAATCCTCTGTTAAACAAAATCTATTCTTCGTGCTGCTGCTGGGTAAATAAGTAAGAGGATCTCAGCTGAGATACAGGTATAGGATACAGGTATTTTGTACTGTGTGAGACCACAGACAGAATACTGTCCTGTTCAAATCTCCTTACTACAGTGGGATGACACTAAATTGACAAAGGCTATGAGAAGAGCTGCTTGGATGTTTATATTCACTGAAACACACGCCCTATAGTGACATGTCAGCCTTATGACGAGGGAATACAGGTATGATACGATCAAATGCAGGGGAGAACTACCTGAGTCCCCTTTATAAATGTCTCTTCATTATCTAAACTTAGCAAACAAAAGCAGAAGAAAAGTCAAAGTCTGAAAGTCAGAATTAGACAAAATTCAAGCTAGCCATAAGGCAGGCTTTTTTAACAGGTAGGATAATTAACTACCAGAGTGTTAGAAATATTACAGAGTGGAATCTCCATCACAGGAAGTGTTTCAGAGTAAGGGTGGGATGTCTTTTTTTTTTTTTTCTGACAAGCTTAGATGATAAGTCAATTAGGAAATTCCTGTGGCCTGCATGATTATTGAGGTCAGAAGAAGTGGCTGACAGTGGTTCCTCTGGCTGTGCATTTTGCATGCTGAATGCAAGAAAAAAATCCTCCTGCAAAAGTTCACAGTGTATAACTGAATGCCATCTGTAACTCTGGGTTTGTTTTCCTTTCATCCATTGTTTTCCTTTCATCTGCTGAGCATGTCCTAAAGACTGCCAGTGGTTAGGCTTTATATGGTGCTTAACAGCAGCATTCCCACCATGTCCTAATTATCAGAGCTTTAGAAAATATGAAGGAGATCAGTCATTCTCACCAGCATACAGAAGCTTTAAAAAGAAGAGTACTCATAACTGTACATTATTCTCATTTTAGCTCTTATGCTGGATTGAAGTAAAAAGAAACGCTCCAAATCACTCTGCATCTTTGGTGCTGTGGTATCAATATGTATCTTTGGGATCACAAATAGTTCCTTTGTCAGGGAGAAATTAACTCAAAAATTAACTTGATTTATGGGTCCATATGAACCAAATAGAGCCACAGTCAGTCCTGTAGCAGAGCCTGTAGATACAAGGAGGCTTACACATTCCACTAGCAGCAAGAAAACATCTTCATTTTGGAAGCTCATTTCAACCTCTGGGAAGAGACTGTAATCTCCTCAAAAGAAGAGTTTCTAACATATCACTAGCTAACGGAAATTGCAAGTGATGCAGTAATGAAGATCATTTCAAAACCAGACTTCAGGATTGTGACTATCAATAGTGATTATTGTCACTATTGTGACTATCTTTTCTTTGGGAGTTGAGTCTCCCAGGCAGGCATGGAAGCTAAGGTCCTGATGGTTGTAGCCTTTATGACTTTAAGCATTGGTGAATGAGGGACTAAAGAAATAAATAGTTTTGCATCCCTGACAACTGTTGTATTCTAAGGTATTGGAAATGCTTGTATGACAGAAATGTAGCATACTCTCTAGTAGCAGAAAAAAAAAATCTTCATAAAGGCTAATAAAAAGTTGGCATCTCTATGTGAAACATTTAAATTTATACCAGGATCATGCCAAAACTGTATGAAGAGAAAACCCTGAATCAAGTGAGGTAATAGCTTAGAAAATGTGCAAGAAAATTAATACATTATATTTCATTTTGCTTTAACCAAAAATAATAGAAAGCATAGAAAAGCAGATAGATAAGCTCATAGTATACAGACTAAAACAAAAGCGTATGTTCACCTTTGGTTAAGTTCTTCATGGCTGTCCATATAAAAAGCCTGGAAAGAATACCTGAGAGCAGGACTGCATTTCACAGAAATAGACCTTACTGTGAGAAAAATGGTAAATCCCAAAGCAGCAATGGCTTACCAGTGGAGTTTTATTTAAACTCTAACTATATAACCCCCAGGCTCTCCGATGGGTTCAATGAGGCCAAAAGAGCAGTATCTCACCTCTGACTGAGCAAGAGGTAACAATATGTGTTACTCAGGCTAAGGAAGAGATCCTGCTGACTCTGCATGCTGGAAGCTCATTTCCTTGATAAATTATGACGTAATCATTCTTGCCAGAGCCTCAGTCGTCAGTTGGAAGAAGTTACAACTCAAATTATTCACGTAAATCAGGTCAGATTCATTTCATGTCAGGTTTGGACAGACCACCCCAGGCCATTCATTGAAACAAGTACAATTTCACAGCACTCACAGGAGCCTTTGGGAGCCTTTTTGCTAGATTCTTTCCTTAGATTTGGCTGGGATGTTCCCATAATTTCTTAATGGCATACAGTTTGGTGACCAATGTCGATTAGCAAGGATTAGGCTGCTTCACACTCACTCTTCCTGCTTGTGTGCTTCCTTGCCTCGTTACAAAGGCGGGACCACTTCATCCAATTGGCTGAGTCAGCACTAGTACCACTAAAATGAGCAGCTGTGGGGAGTGCAATGTAGAGGTAAAAGTGACCGTATAAAACGTCAGCAGCAACAGACTGCTTATTTGGACCCCAATTCTTGAGCTCAGAAAGCTCAGTGTCCAAACTGTTGAACAGTTTGGCTTTTTGCCTGGATATGGGATTAGAAACAACAGGACTTTGGTGGAATTTCCAATAGCTGTTTTGAGTGCCAGGTGAATTTATATATCTAGGAATTGCGATTTCTGGAAATTTAAAACAAATGCTTGAGTTGTCATACCAATCACAGATAAATGAGCTTTATCTCCACAAAATTTCATAAAAGTCCTGCTTCAGAGAAATTGTTGCCCAGACAGATGACATGTTCAAGCCACTCCATTACTATGCTCCACAAACCACACAAACCAAAGTAGCTTTTTCTAATATACTGTGGCACTATTTTCAAATCTGTTTTTCAAAGTACTACTGCTGTTTGTGGGGATATTCATCTCTCAAAGATCTTGTTCTTAGTATGACTTTTGAACTCATTGGCCAAATTTAGAAAAGCTGAACAAAAGGCCAGAGGCAGTAATTGTCTTGAATTCCTGTGAGTTTGATGGAAAGAGATGACAGGATAAGAAGATCAGAATAGATCACTGAAAGGCTGTGACCTAACCATAAGATCCTTCTCCCACCTCAAACCCACCACTTCTAAGAAAGAAGGCTTACTTCTAATGCGCATGAGCTACTTTCCTTCTAGAAGAGGGAAATGTGCATGTATCTACATTAAACAGATTTTACCTACCAGCTGAGAATCAGTAGCTACGATTCCCAGATATGAGGTAGCATTATGATTCCTTTTTAGCTAGTTCAAAACATAGCCTTCTGAACTACCCTTAATAAAGCAAAACAAAACAAAAAAAATCTTAGAAAGAAAATGCTGTGGAATTTTGTATATGCCAAGCATTATGGTGGGTGTTGGGCCCTGACACTGCTCACTGCACAGCAAGAACTTGGTCCACTGAAATCCTTCCCGTTGGCACCAGCAGGTCTCCAGGTATGGCCTGAAGACATTGCAGCTTCACCCATGGCTTCAAAACAGTGTGGAGAAACTTAATCAAGTTTCCACCCAATTAGTTTGAGTACCAGGCACAATAAACTTAACACAGCCACATGGAAGTTAGCGTGGTTTATTCGTTTACACTGAGTTGACTGTAACCCACACTAGTCTTTTCATGAAAACTTTTCAGATGTAGTCAGAAGCAGTAGACTAGAAGTTCTGAATATAGTCTGAGTATAAATCCACATGCTTTCATTCTCTGTCTCTCATCCATTATCTCTAATCCAGAGTTTGGCAATACTGAGATACACCACTGCAGTGCACATACACCCACATGGGCCAACCTGCACGTAATGAGCTATCATAGCCTAGAAGGGCTTCAGCAAAGCATGCTTCCCACCTGTCTGGGATTGGAATACTCACCTCAGGTGGCAACACTCTATATTAAACATATCTGAAAACAATCAGAATCTGCACACCTGCAGCAGCGTTAGCAGAGACACCAATGTTGCATTCTAACCTCCAGTGTCACTGCAAGACTATCCACTGCATCCTTCTCTCTCTCTCGCCTGTTCTTTTTCCCTTTCCTTTTCAGCTGCTAGCCACTTCTGCATTAGAAATCACTGGGAAAAATGAGAATACAAGCACTGTATGAACATATTTCGCTCTTCCTCCTTTGTAATGCATAGTATTTTGATACCCAAAACATGCTTGTTTTGGAGTACTTGAACACGTAACGTAGGGAAAAAGCACAAAAACAGAAAGTAAGTTGCTCCTTGGCTGAAAATCCAGCAGTCCATCACTGCAAACTGACAGACATATATTGAAATAGCACAGTTTGCACAGAGTAATTCCACAGAATCACACAAGTTGGTCAAGTTGGAAGGGACCACAGTGGGTCATCTGGTCTTACTTCTCTGCTAAAGCAGGGTCATCCTAGAGCACATGGCACAGAATTGTGTCAAGATGTTTTTTGAATATCTCCAGTGAGGGTGACACCAAAACATTCCTGGGCAATCTGTTCAGTGCATGGTCACCCACAGAGTAAAGCTCTGCCTCATGTTCAGGAACTTCCTGTGCATCGGTTTCTGCCCATTGACTCTTTGCCTGCTGTTTGGTACTACCGAGAAGAGCCTCCCTTAGATAGGGAGGCCTTGATAGACTGATCAAATTTCTTCTCAGTTGTGTCTTCTCAAGACTGTCTTCTCTCAGCCTTCTCTCACAAGAGAAATGCTCCAGTCTCTTAATCACCTTTGTTGCCCTCCTCCAGCCCCATGTTAGGAGCTCCCTGTCTCTCTTGTACTGAGGAGGCCAGAACTGGACACACCAGGACTGAGCAGAGGGGCAGCATCACCTCCCTCTACCAGCTGGCAACAATGCTCTTTCCAGTGCACCCCAGGATACCTTTGTCCTTTTGGGCCACAAGGACACTCTGCTGACTCATGGACAGCTTGTTGTCCATCAGGACCCCCAGGTCCTTCTCCAAAGAGCTGCTTTCCAGCAGGTCAGATCATGCTGGTCAATGTGGTTATTCTCCTCCAGGGGCAGGACCCTGCATTTTACTTTGCTAAATTTCAGAAGGTTCCACTGCCCATCTCTCCAATCTGTTGAGGTTCCTCTGAGGAACTGCACGGCCCTCTGGGGTCTCGGCCACTCCTCCCAGCTTTGTGCCATCAGTGAACTTGCTTATCTGGAAGCAGTTTCTCTCATTAGAGGAGGGCTTGTAAACTTGTATCACACCTATGCAATTTCCTACAAATTTTTTCTTTTCTTCTGATTTTGTCCATACCACTGTAGTTTATGGAAGGGTTTGTTTTAAATATTTTTAGTGTGAAAAAAAGGGAGGGAATCACAATGAGCAAGGCATTTCAGAGTGCTCTACCTACATCTTTAACCAAAGAACCCCCTCTAAAATTAAAAATGCTCTGTAGGCTTTAAACTTAATTTTGATTAGAACATAAACTAAGACAAATAACTTTCAAACATACAGGAAATCTCCTGTATGTGTAAATTAGGACCTCTTGAGGAGCAGTTAGCAAAATAAATCGTTCCCTGGTAGAAGTGATGCACACCTTCAGTGAATCCCACTTCAGAGCAGAATAAGAATTTTTCTGATGAAGTTACAGTGAACTGAGAAAATTCATAGTACTTCTAAAGTGCTCAGATATTATGATATTACCCATGCAAATAATTAAATAGATAGATTAATTTTTTTTTTTTNAGAGAAAATAAAAAAAAAAAATTATTTTTTTTTTTTTTTTTTTTTTTTTTTTTTTTTTGCAATTGAGATCCCTGTTTAGCTCACAATTATTTTTACTTCAGTCAATAACTTTTAAACCACTTCACTTTTAGTAGTCTCTTATCCTTAAAATTTCCAATTAAATTTATGGTTGGAAATTATAGAGCTGTATAAAAAAAAAAAGAAGAAGACTATATTGTTCAGCTCACTCTACAGTGTAATTCCACTGGCATCCTACATCCTGATTCCTCTGAGATCCTTGGACAGGGGAACAGGGGAAGCATTTCCCTATCTCATATGAATAGGCAAAAGCAGAAAGATAATGGCATCTGTTGAAGTACTTTGCACTGCACTCTTTAGGCAGATATCACTCCTGCCACAGAGGCATTACTTGTTCATTTTCCTGCTGTGGAGTAGCACCAGCAGCTGGAAAGGCAGCTGGGTAACTGTTGCCACTCCACCGCTCTCCAGGAGTATGTAAAACTGCATATTCTCTACAATAAATATTTCTGTTTAAATGTGCAACTTCACCCTTTGTTCATACATCTTGACTATTGGTAATGGCCTGAAGTGGAACTAGCAAGAGCCCATGGAACTGGAGAAATCTTGACATTTGTTTAAACTTTGTTGCAGAGTTGAAATGCCTTGATATGAATGCAGTGACAGGGCAGGAGGGAAAACAGAGTTGTCCTGGGAAATGACAGAAATGTTTCTTAGATTATCATCTTTCAGGGGCAATGTTTTGAATTAAGTTATTTTGCATAATTACAGATTGCTCATGCCTGGTTAAATAGGAGAATAACCAAATCAAAGAATCACAGAATGATAGAATAGTTGATTGAGGCTGGAAGGGACCTCTGGATGTCATTGGGTCGAAGTCTCCTGCTTAAGCAGGATCACCTGGGGACAGTTGTCCAGGGCCACATCTACAGTACTGCTGGTGCGGTCTCACAAGCGCTGAATAAAGAGGAAGGATCACATCCCTCTATACCCTGGCAATACTTTGCTGAAAGTAGCCCAGGATAACGTTAGCCTTCTTAGTTACTAGGGCATGTTGCTGGATCAACTTGGTCTTCAGCAGGACCTCCAGGTGTTTTTCTGCAAAGATGCAGCTGGGGGGTGCACAGCGTATATTGGTGCATGGGGTCCTTTCTCTCCAGATCCAGGATTTGAATTTTCTGAGATTTCTGTCAGCCCATTTCTCCAGCCTGTCTAGGTCCCTCTAGCTGGCAGCATGACTTCCTGACCTATCAGGCACTCTTACACTCATTAATATCAATATCAATAAACAAATTGGTACACTTGAATTTTCTTTTAATTCATAGGTAGAGATGAAAAAAACCTAAACAAAACACTGTACAGGTAGACTGTCATGAGCATCTTATAGGGCAGAGTCAGAAATGGGATAGGAAATAACTGATGCAAGTGATAATCTTTCAAACTATAATAAAAATTGCTAATAAAATAAGTAGGATGACTATTTTACAAAGCAAGATAGGGTTTGCATTTTGTTTTCTTGTTTGTCTGGATTTTTTTTTTTTTTTTGAGATTTAAAAACATCTATATAATATCAGCAGGACTTAACAGATACATAGCAGAGATATGGCTTTGCACTTTATTAGTGAGACTAATAGTGTTCCAGAAAATGCACATATTTCTGCAAACAGAATGAGTAAGATAATATGGAAAGACAGAAAATGATTTTGTTCTTCATTACAAAGTAGTAATGACAAGTTTTTGTTTTCTGCGATTACAAACCAAATAAAGCAAAAAGTGCCTTTCAGCCCAAGAACGTTTTGGAGACAACAATAGATCATGGGCATGGATAGGTAGCAATGTATCCACCAAACACATAGTAATAGGGGACAAAACACTGAAAAGTAGAGATAAAGAAAGTTTGTCTACTTCACAACTTTCTAGTCATATAAATAAATAATTAGAAAATATCACATTTGTCGTTTTGAGCTTTTGTCTGCTCCACACCATATCTTTCATCCCTCTTCTTGGATAACTCAGTATTTCAAAATGAAGTCTAAAAACCCAGTGAGTTTCTCTTGATTAAAGGACCATGAGGATCCAACTTCAAAGCTTCATGCAAACAAAATAAACAGAGTCACTGTGTGAGGCAACTGCCACCATGCTGGGCTTATGACTCTGGCAGCTACTTCTAATATTAAGGAGGAGGAAACAGGATGACAAAGGCCTTTCTCTACATACCAGAGAGATACTTCAAGCTTTTTGTTAGCATTCAGAGGAGTTTCTCTGTGGTCTCAGAGGAGAGAACAAACAAGAATAGTATTTCTTTTGCAAGTACATCAGTTGATGATGATGACAGAGAAACAGGAAAGGAAGAGTGACCTTACCTCCTCTGCCTTCTGCTCATCCACAGTACAAAGGCCTAGAAAGACAGAGAGAAGTATAACATGAGAAATTCACATAACTACAATCAGATCTAAAGAAAAAAAGAGGTATCTTTTTAGCCTGTGTCCCATCAGGCAAAGTTTTATTAAGTACTATTCATATGCACTGTATCTGAAATGTAGTATGCTAAAACACATCAGAAAATATGAGTACATTTATTATTCCAATTAGTTTCTGTGCCTCCCCTGGAAGATATTAATTTGAGATCTAATGAAAAAATGTGATAAACAATTCTTTTGTTGAAAGGACAATGAACAAGACCGGTATAAACTTGATTAAAATAAATAGAAATTGCTGCTTTTTAATCTGGGATTTTGGCTAATTCAGTGGGACACTGAACACCCATTTTACAATCTTTTTAGCCCCAAGCAGGAGACATGAGAGAGAAAATCTCCAGCAGGGGGTAATGTAATGTGACCTCATTGGGACGTTCCTACAGAGATGATAACAGAAGGTTTTGATCCTGACAGGACACCCTGCAAATGCACTGGTTAGCTGGGATTTGGTAAAAATTTTATGTGTGTGGCTTTTTTTGTTACATAAGTGCCATTTTATGGAGTTGTATAGCAATACTAGTGAGAGAATTATATATTTACCTGATCCCTAAAATATAAGAACCATTCACAAAATAAAAGAGGAAAAAATGTGCCTAAAATCCTGTCATTAATTTTAAAGGAAGAAAAAATATTACCACCCAAATGCCACTGAAAAGTACAAGCAGTTTAGCATCCAAGACTTAATGTTGTCTCAGTCTGACTAGGCTTAGTGTTTATGTGCAGTTACATGCTCTTTTAATTGAAGAGAAACTGGAAGAGTCATAGATGAGCCTGAATGGCAAATTAAATACAACAGGGCTAATTTGCTGCATCTAGAGTTTTTGTTTTAGTGTAAACAAACATCTTTTAGCCTGCTCTATTTTAAGATGAAGACTGTACAGTGAGAAGTGGCTGTTCCTAGGATACTCATACCTCTGGGAGCAGTGCTGCAAAATATACACCATATTCTTCAACTCTGACACGGAGGGATTGCCAGAGAGCTCAGAGTGGTTGGGTCAGTGCAGTTATCCACTCTGCCTCTCACTTCACACTGCAGCCTTACCCGTCCTGATGAGCCACAGCAACTGTTTATCTGACTGTTCTGTAAACCAGATCACTCATATGCTTGGGGTTAAAAGTAACCCTGAGAAGTTACAGCAAAATAACTTCAGTGACCTTGCTCAGTGGTTCAGCTCTCATTGAGCTGCGTCAGCAGAGCTGGAGGAGTTGGGATGGTGAACTGCAATGCAGTCTTCAGCATTTCCCAAGCATCCTTCCCAAATCTAACACGTAATTACACCCTCCTCAGCTCTGCAGCCCTAAGAGCTGGATGCCTCTTACCAAAAATCCCAAAAATAACAAGGTTGTGTTTTGGCAATATAGTACATTTGGCTTCAGAGTTCACCATAGATTGTGGATGCAATGCATTAATTCATTCTGCCGGTGGTGACAGGTGAATTTTTACCAGTTGGCTGTATCAGCAGTGGTCTGTTGCCCTATAGCCAGCATGCAGCCACTGTACCAACACATCATCATTCATTCATGAATCTATGCTCTGTTCAACAACCAAAGAAAAAAACAACTGAGAGCCAGTTCTTGATCCAGGCCAGATGTCTGTTTTGCAGCAACCCAGCCCACAGATCCACTGCTTGGGACTGTGGAATTACAGGCTGGGCAAGGCTGGTGTGAAGGCAGCCTCACTCCCACCCTCATGCCTGGCTTGCCCCAGCTCTGTGCCAGGAGAATGGGCCCACGCAAAGAACCCCAGCAGCTTTCACCTGGTATCACATTAGCTCGGCCACAGGAGCTCTCAGTACTACTGTGGCAATAGATTCATTGCCGTGCAAGCTTGGGAAATTATTTTCATCCAGCTCTAACAGCATTTTCCTTTAAAAATTTGCCCGCTGTGTAAGAGAGTGAAAGCAGTGATGGATTGCTTTCTACCTGGCAGCTGACATAGTCGGTGAAGGCCAACTGGAAAGGCCTTCTTGAGGCGGGAGGGCTGATGTGCCATTCCAAAAGCTGTACTGGAAGAGGAACTTTTCCATAAAAGGTAATGCCGCAGCTTGGATATTTTGCAGGGAGATGTTGCAATGTGTCTAGGGCAGCTTCTGCGACAATCAGTTTCCAGTTCCAAACCAATCCTGGTAATGAGCACAGCTTAAGTTCAGATGACTGGTTCAGAAGTAAGAGGACAAACCTTTCCCAAAGCCCTTTGGTCATCTTGTGACACATGCTAAACTGTGGTGGGATTACTTTGCGCTTTCAGAAGCAGTATTCAGTTCCTTAACGGATATGGAGCCTTTGTACGTGTCACTTTTCATTTCAAGATTTTGAATAAAGCTCACCTGTCTTTTCACTATAAGATTTTTTTCTTTCTGTTGACTATTCCCCTACTCCTTGCAGATTTCAGAGGGCCAGGCTTTATCTTGCAAACTACCCAAGAAAAGAAATAGAAGTATCTTGTAAATCCCAAACCAAGTCAGCATAAGCTAGTGAGTGAAAAGAATTGAAAGAACCATAATATTCTGGACATGAAATACAAGAGTAAGAAAGGACTCTGTGTGTGTTCTTGCCTCCTTATGTGCATTAGAGATTCATTGCAGCCTTTAATTGCTGGTGCGGGTGGATAAAATAGAAGGGTTGAAGAAGAGAGCCAAGAAAAAATATTGGAAACCTGACCAGTGACAGGAGCTGATTACTGTTGGCAGACTGTATAGGTTTCAAATTCATGCTGTGACTTAGGAAATAAGTCCTGGCTGGGATGCATTTTTCTGGAATATCCCTAAGGAATATCTATCACTGATTCATCTAAGCAGCCACTGGATATCATTACCACTCTACCCAAAATGAGGATAAAATAACAATCTGGAAGAAATGAAAGAAACAAGTGCCCCAGATTTTCTCTCCAGTTGTAGTAAAGAGATCATAAGGGTGGGTAAAGAAAGGAGGGGGGATGAGGAAAGAGCTGAACTTTTCATCTGCATGTCCTCAGTTTGCCTTTAAGCTGTGCACATCTAGTTTACTCTTGTCAGAAGCTACCACCACTGTATGTTTTAGCTCTCAAAGAAAGAGATAATTGCCTTTTTTTCCAGTCACATGCTTACTAATAAAGAACTTTTTTTCTTTTTCCTAGCCTAACACAGTAGGACCTCCATCATTCAAAATAGCATAAGCTTTGCTAGAGATGTTAATGCACCATCCAGAGCAAATACAATGCACAGGCTTTGACAGGTTCACATTTTGAAGTCCTTTTTTGAACTCACAGTTTCTCTCTTTTTTGTCCGATGAACAGTGGCCAATTATAAATTATGGCTCTTTCCTAAGGCCCCATCCCAACAGCTTCTATGAGTTATGCTCCTACTGGGTGTGTGTTACATTAGGCTGATTTTATGTCTCCAGGTATTTGCTGGGCATTTTCTCTGCTGTGGTGGTTAGCTAATATATAACTAATCATATGGGAGAAAATAGAAGGGGAAATGAATTCTAGTAAAAAAGAACCTTATAATGTTTTGGTTCTTTGTTTGTTTTGTTTTTGTAGGTTTTGTTTGTTTGTTTGTTTTGTTTTTGTGGGATTTTCTGTTTGCTTGATTGGTTTGGTTGGGGGTTTTTTGTTGCTTGGTTTTTTTTAGGTTTTTGTTTTGTTTTGTTTTGTTTTTTTGTCAAGGACATGCCAAGAAACCTATTTTTATCCATAGCATCAGATATTCTGCTGGACCTCAAACAACAGTTCACTAATTTATGTCAGATGTCCCATAGGGTCTATTTGATTTGCAAGTTTAAGTAGAAGACTGTTATTGAAATCAGTGTTCTTATATATGAATATATAGCCGATCCAAAGAGAATGTAAATATCTACCACAAACCAAATTCACCCTAGATTCTCTGAACCTTGCAGGAATTAACTGCAAGAATTACACTTTGGAGCTTTTAAAACAAGAGATAATTGCCTCTTTTTTTCTGTCATGGGTTTACTAATACAGGACTTTAGATTTTACCAATCCTCCACAGTGGGACTTTCATAAGTCAAAGTAATGTAAACTGTGTGAGAGATGCTAATATTAAGCACTACAAAAATATTCAAATAGGCTATACAGTATTTCAAGTGTGAAACAAAGCCTATGGGTTCAGGAAATATTTCCTCACCCAATTCAAGGAGAACATGTAAACAGGATTTTTTAACTCCTCATAGTCTGCAGTGGAGCTTTACTGTAGTGCTAATTCCCATAGTACCTTGAGCCCTGATTCAAGAAATATGTAGGGTGAACACTCCAGGCTTGGATGGACTACTCTGGGGCCCAACGTTTAGTCTGTTTCTATTAACTCACGGAGCTATAGCCCCGGTCAATAAACTAGGATTTCCATCAAGAATCCAAAAGCAGTTACTGTCTTCCCCTGCATTGTCATGGGTCCTTACTAGTATACTTATTTTCATTCACCTTCAAGGTGCGGGGTTTTTTTCCCTACAAGAATTCACCTGCTAAAATGTTTCATACCCTAAGAGAAGGCCAGCTGAATAAAAGGTTAGAAGGAGGATCTAGTAAAGGATGTTTAGCTTTTTCCTTTTCAGTATAGTACCTATTAACAGGATCTAGGTGTATCCCACAGCGTTACAGTTCCTGAAATAGCTACAGGAAAAGGAGACAGTGAAATGCAGAAGGCAGTGTGTTAATTCTCTTGTGAATTACTATCACAGTTTGCTACTAATTGAGAAAGTAAATAAAAAAGGTCCTGACAATATGTTTTTTCCTAGTGGGGACTATTCTCATTAAATGCAAAATTAAAGGCTGCCTCTTCTCTTTCTGACTGGAAATCCTTAACAGAGGCAAGAATACTTCATTCAGGAAAAAATGGCCCAAAATTATATTAATACCAGGCTGAGTATCCAGCTGCATTATACAGTTTCAATATTTCCTTTGCATTTCATGGAAACCATTAGTGAGCTGCCTCATCCTTAGGGACTTTACTTCTAATGCCACACATAGGGTAGTTGTGCAATTACATTTGAGGGGAATAATAAAAAATTCTGCCAAGAATTTGGTTCCTGGTTTCTACAAGTTCTTTGAGAGTACCAGGGCTTAAGGATGCAGGATACAGGATGACTGGGCAACCATGTAAGTAAACCTGGAGGATTAGGATGAGGGGTTACAAATTACCAGCATGGGAGCAGATGAGGTGGAAATCTTTTACATTTTGCAGCCTTCTAAGGAAAGCAAATGTATTCATAGACACTGTATGGATATTTGTACATTTTCAGCTGCAATCACACCTTCGTCTTAAATTCAGACACCCACTTAAATTCAAAATACCCCTGCCTTCTTCTGATGTAGACTTAATGGGAGTCAGTCACACTGTCAGTCTCCCACAGTAGCAAGTGTTACAGTCACAAGAGATAGGGACAAAAGAGTTATGAAAATTTCCTGGTCACTGGACTGCATAAACTGGAATCACAAAGTTGGCCTGATGGCTTCAAAGAAAGACATAAGGAGATGCGATTTCCACTCTTCAGATGAAGGTTTTTGTGACAAAGCAGATGAGAGGAATTCCGAAAAGAAGAAGGATGGGGAGAAAAACATACCTATTGTAGGGAAGAATAAAATAGCCCATGTGAAAACATCATTAAAAATTTGCTAGGCTCCTGCCTTCAGCCAAACATCAGAAACATCAAATTATGTTCTTAAATAAAACAACAAAGAATGCACAAAGATGTAGTGGAAAGGGTGTTTGTTTCTTCAGGGATAACAGTATCAGTTGTCAAGTAGAAAGACAGCAGCAGATTCATTGATTACTTCAAGTAAACGCTAATACAAAACTCTAGGTTGCTTCAAATTCTGTACATAGCTAGAGAACAATCTTTCACAAGAGTCCTGGGGATTTTTCATCATTTTTATTAGTGTGCTGCTACACAGCTTGTCCTGAAAAGGGAATGTATCTCTTATGTGTAATATGACACTACGTTTTTTCCAGTGACACTGTAATTTAAGAAATTTCCCCCAACCACCACTCTCCTACACATACACAGAGGTGCAGTAGTTCATGATCCACTCAGATTTTCCACTGCAACAGGTGACTCAAATAGTCCAAATTACAAAACTAACTTTTTCAATGATCATTTTTAAGCATATTGATTTCTATGACCAGGTTACAGCACATCTCACTAATGGTTTTGATGACAAAACTGGAGAGACGTGAGGGGGAGCAGAGGCAGGAATGATGAGCCCACAGGTTGAGGAGGGGGAAATTACTTAAACTGCTTTGTGAAGAAAAATGCAATGTGCATTCGCAACCTTAGTGTAAGGGAAGTTTGTGAGTGGGTGGGATGTGGGTGTGTTGCAGAATTCAGTGCTGGTGTAACCCCACAGGTCACTGCAACCACCCAAGGAACATCCTTGGGTCTATATGAATCAAAAAGTGGAGGAGATGGGGGAAAGCAATGCACCACTTTTTAGAAAACTACTCAAAAATATCTATTATTCATTGTGTTGAATTGACCTAGCCTAACAGACAGAAAAGTGTATGTGTCAACATTGTTATCAGGAAATACGAAGATTTGGACTGAGTCCTAATCCTAAGAAGGAGGAACTGATCAGCCTGGGGGAAAAGAGTGACCCGGGGTTCTCAGCAATACTTATCTGAAAAATGAGAAAGATATGCCTGGATTGAAACCTTTGGTAGGGACCACCCATGACAGGCACTCTGAATAAGAGAATAAAATAATCGTTTGAGCTAGAGCAGAGTAGAAGGTTTGAATTTTATCCCCAGATCTAAACTGACCCACTGCATGAAACTTAACTCACTTCATCTCCTCATTTTCTTTTTTAGCATTTGCCTTTCATCTCTATTTAGCTGAAAAAAAATCTTTGGGCCAGGAAATCTGCAAATGGATGTGTGTATGAGCACACTAGAGCAAAACACAGTGTGGTTTTGATGTATTAATTATTTGTATGACTTTTTAATGCTTTTTCTCCCATTGTACTAGGTACTGTGCAAGCTGAGGTAGAAAAGACAGTTATTTCTCCAGAGGTTATTAAAATACAAAGTATGTTCATGTCAGACACAAGCAAGTTATTACTGCACAGTGAGTAGCCTACATCAGCTGAAGCATAGTACCTGTTCGTAAAGGCACTCTTAGTCAGGAACAAATGGAAGATAATTCTTTTTAGCCCAGTCCACAGTGAAAAAGGATTGACAAAATCAAATTACATGGTGTTCTCTACCATCTGAGAGTACATACAGACAGTCACTGTGGCTCAGGCAGTGAGAAGTAACTGGTTAAACCATGGTAAATTACACAGAAACTCTGAGCCCTTAGAGAAGAGAGAATCAATGGATACAAACAGATAGGAGACTGGTAAGAATGTTAGCTTCACACAAATAAATGACAGGTTTCATGGCCAAAGTGGGGTTTTGTGACAAAAAATGCAATCATGTAGAAGAGTTCTGCAGGTTACACAATAAATTAAAAGTTGTTTTTTTTTTTTTTTTACAGCAAATAAAGTATTTATTGAAAAAATGTTTATATTTTTCAATAATATTCCCAAAGTTTCCAAAACTTTGACTGATATGGAAAAATGCATTACCTTCTAATTTTGCTGCAATAAAATTATGTGTGGAAAAGGGTAGCATCTCCAGATTCTGACTAGTGCCCATGACTAACTCCTACAAGAACGGCATCAGATTATCACTGATAACCTTTTTGTATCAGTTCCAGCTGATACAAGCTATCAAGATTCTAACTGCAGCTGAATGACATACAGTGAAATTTGGTCATGAACTGATTCTATTGTATAATGATTATTCCGCTAGAGGAATAGAATAGAGGAATAGAATCTGATTTTTCATTTGCTGCCATCCCATGTATGCAGATGTGTGCTGGCTCCTCATTTATCCTAATGATGTAAGCTCTCATTTTAAAGACCATACTGGTTGTTTTTTAGTTGATCTCCATAGTGTTTTGCACAGAAGAAGTCTCAGTCCTTTCAGGCCTTTTCTGTGGCAAGTTAAAGTGCTGGCTGCTTTGTAGGAATGCTGATTAGTGCAATTATAACTTCATGTACCTGTTGTGCCAATGAAACTCCCCAGGTATTAGCTGCTATTTACCCATCCTATTTGTTACACTGACATTTTTATGCTTCTATCAGGAACGATCATTCCAACATATTGGGAATGCAAAAGGTGAAGGTTGCTGAGGGTTTTGGGGTTTTTTTTGTTTTTCTTTTCTTTTTTTGTTTGTTTGTTTTGCTTTTGGTTTGTTTTTTTTTAACAGCAGAGTTTCTTGGTTGCTTGCCATGAGCGAGGGGTGAACCCTGAAATACAAAGGTTTGGTTCAGCTGAACCTATTTAAACTATCTGTGTGTGAAACTTAACTGCCACCCTTCTGCTTGTTCCTTTCACAACACAATTCTGTAATAACTGACTCCACAAGCAACATAACAACAGCTGTTATTGTGATATTTTAATACCACTGGAATTAGGAGAGCTAAGAAATTCAGAGGTATATGACAGTTTTGAAAATATCTGTTTCAGTATGAGTTTAATCCAAAATGAATTTTTTTTGCCATCCTTAGGCAAAAAACAC
Source organism: Regulus satrapa (assembly GCA_013396955.1). Classification (NCBI taxonomy): domain Eukaryota; kingdom Metazoa; phylum Chordata; class Aves; order Passeriformes; family Regulidae; genus Regulus; species Regulus satrapa. The sequence continues at coordinate 229,505 of VWZN01000232.1, forward strand.
GTGGACTAAACACTGAAGGAAAAACTGGTGAGGGACCATGATGGCCAGGTTTATTTAACTCAGAAGTAAATCTATTCCTTAAAGAAAGTCTGTGTTTCTTTGAAACAGTTTACATATACCCAGAGAAGCAGAGGAATAGCTACCATGGTAGTTGACTGGAAAATCAAATTTCCAGGATAGTTTTGAAAATAAATTTTCATCTTCAATCTATATAAGAAGACTGAAGTTCCAGTTTGCTCAGAGAAACTGCAGTATTAATAAATACAGCTACTTCAAGATAAGCCATAAATGTTATTATTGTTTTCTAATTACCACAATTCCCTGATTTTCACCACTGAAATGGGGAAACACAGACACTCAAGAAACCATGAAACTGCAAGAATTTGCAGTATCAGATTCCCTACTTGGGAAGCAGCTGAGAGGTTCAGACAATTAGCTAAGAAAAACAAGGCAGATTTCATAATGTTTCCACAAAATCAGCAAGCTCTGATTCACATTTTGCTTCTTTGTTCTTTTGTATCTCACAGCGGGAATCTTTTTCACCCTAAAATATCTATGGAATAGGCAGAAATTGAGTAGTTCCTCATGTGGCTTATGAACGAACCAATCAAACCATCTGCTGTTTTTCTTCATCACTTCTAGAAAGGGCTAAAACATGTAACCAACTCAAATTAGAACAAGGCATTCAGATTCACTGGCATAATATTCTTCAACAATTTTGGGGGGCCTCACTGGAAGAAGGACATTGACAAAGAACAAAACTATTCAGAGACTGAGAACAAATATGCTAAAATATGCTATGCAGGACTGCATACAATCACTGGGATACATTGGGTAAACCATTACTCTTCCAGTGACCAAACAGATCAGGAGGAATTGACAGAAGACGGGAAAGCGGTTTGTGCTACACTCTTTCTTAGGTATTTGCAGCAGACCAGGACTAGGAAGACACCAGGGCTATTTCAGTGCCATGAGAAGCGTCTCTTGCTCAAAGAATGGTAAAATGTAATATTATTTCAGTCTTTACAATTGCCTGGCTAATCCTCCATCACTCCATATAGATCTACAGGCCTGGGCTTAAAGACTTGAAAGATGTGGCATTCAAGATTGAGAAAGCAAGGCTCCCCACTCCTAGGAAAAGAGAAAAAAAACCCAAACAAAACAACAAAGGGTGAAGAGAAACTCTCTTAGACTGAAGTTTCCCCTTTATTATTCAGAGTTCCCTTTATTATTCCCCTTTATAAATTCAGAGTAAGGTCCCTCCTTATTTTTGGAAGAGGCTGGAAACCCTGAAGTGCAGAGTTACGAAGTAAGACATTCAGATTGTTGTGTAGATACTACAGCTCATAGTGAACTATAAGTGGGTGTTTAGTCTTTAAATCCCGCATCTTCTATTGTTTGGAAATAGTATTTAGCATAAATAGCTTAGAGAATACCTTGATGTATACCTAGCTCACACTGTATTTAGTTTTTGTGCTGGTGAATGAGATTCATGGACATTTTGGTCACAGTTGGAAGCGTTTGGGCATTCCACAGAGACTGCAGAGGCAGAAGTTGCCCCTTGGGATCTTCATTCTGGCTGATTCTTGTCAGTCCATGAGCAGGAATGCTTGCTTAAGAGAAGAGCAACAGACAAGATAGGCCTTGAGACAGTATGTTTTACCTTGAGTACTCATTCTGATTTCCAAATACGAGCTTGGAACAAGATCTGCAAACAATGTTTGTTTCCTTTCTAGTCCTGGAGTCTTATACTTGTGAACATTCAGTTCTTCTTTGAAACCTTCTTTTATCCTCCACCTCATGGCAGGGAAGTTGTTTTCAGCCAATCTTGATCAATTTTCACAATCCTAGAGCCTTTCACTCAGCTAATGTATCAGGTATACAGAACTATTCATTGGCTAATGATGTGATCTAATCTGCTAATTCTATTATCATGATAGCTGTCAATAGAAGAGGGCTGAGGAAAAAAAGCACTATTGTGACAATATCTTTCAAAAAGGAATGAAATTTTCTTCATGCAGCTATGGACTTCCAACTTGTGAACTACAAATTCATATAATTGATTAGAAGATAAATATCTTACGCACATGTTATGGAGAACACATAGTTCCTGCACTAACTTTTCTTTTTTTACAAAAATACAGAAGTCCCTCTTGAATATTATTAATTCCACTCTAGCTGAAAAATTAAAATAAAATAAAATAAAATAAAATAAAATAAAATAAAATAAGCAGCTTTACTAAAGTTAATCAGATTATGATGCATCTAGGAATGAATAATGCCCAAGGAGACCTCAGGGTTAGAGTGGGCAGTGAATCGACAATGCAATATGGCAGGGAACAAGAAAGCCTGCAAATGTAGTCTGTCATAAGAGAGATAGACTGTGTCCAGAAAGCTCCCATGAGAATGCTCTGCAAATATTCACTGAGTTCCTGACCTGTCATTGCTGAAAAAAAAAGAAAATAATGAGGGAACTAGGGGAAGTTCAAAGAAGAGCAACCAGAATGATCTGCAGGCTGAAAAAACTCAGCTGTGGAAAGACTAAAATGGCCAGATAATGGCAGTGGTACCGAAGTGAGTTTTCAGGGTGATTTGCTTGACTTCACAAATATATGGAAAACAGAATCCAGTTTCTTTACACTGCTTTGCCTTTTGTAGTATCATACAGAGTCCTCAAAAGAATAATTCTGCCAACACAGTGGCTGTGGGAAATAGCCTGAAGGCTTTCTTAAGGAGCCTGTTGTCCACAAAAATCTGATTCATTACCTGGTGTGCAACAAGGCAATAATTACACACTCAAGAGAGACATTGATTATTTATTCCACAGGTGCACAAGTTTGGGCGTTTGGTGGTATTCCACAAATCAAGCACACCAGCTATCAAATTTTTACTATTCATACATTTCAGCAAACAAAGGAATTAGTGTTCATTGGCAACAAGTTAAAGAGTTCTCTATTAGTATCCTATCTTCTATTGGTTAATGATTCTCTTGCTTCTCATGCTAATTAATCTTTATGCTCAGTCTTTCTCTTAAGTTGTTGGGTTTCTTTGGGTCGATGGTCCATGAGTCGGCAGTCATGGCCTCTCCCTGCCAGAACTACCTTTCATCCAGTTAGAGCTGATGTCACCATAATTGCTGAGTTAGCTTTATTAGTTTTTTCCTTACCTTGGGAGTTCTGCCAGTTGTCCTTATGGCTCACAAACTCTGCATTCTTTGAGTCCACTATCAACGGAACACCCTTCTTCCCAAGCTCTGGTAACCTCCCACTAGGTCTGAGATCACTCTAGCATGTCAGGTCCTAAGCCTTAACAAGGCAATTCTACCAACGAGTAATTTGTTTTTCTAACACCTGGACATCACTTAGAGCTTGCTTGTTAGATGTGTTTCATGGATTAAATCTCCTTCCTTGTTGACTAATCTTGAGAGTACACAAAGATCAAATATTAAAGAGCATCCTTCCTTAAGAAAATTTTACATATTCCACATTTTACAAGAAGCCCAGCACCCAGTTTCAGCTGTGCTATGGACACTGTGCTGCAGTACTGTAGAAATTACAGCACAAGCAGCAAGATTGCTACCTGAATTCCTGGTGCTCAGGGTACTTAAATTATACTAAAAGCCTTGAAATAGTCCAGAAACAGGACACAAAGATGGCTTAGAGCCAGCCTTAAGACATACTGCATGCAGAAATTATGAAAGGTGGGTAGGAGCAAGGGAAGAAAAAAGGAATAGAAAAAGAAAGAAAAACAAGATGACATTAGATTTAGTAGCAGGGAAAAAAAATTATAAAGGTCAAACCTAAGACTGTGGAGATGAAAGAGGCAAATGGCAGAAAGCTTCACTTCTTGCAACATTTGCTATGAATCTTAAGGGGACACTGCGCAGCTGAATTGGAGTGTACTCTTGTCAGGTAAATAATAAACTGGCTGGCAATTTCCACCTTGTAATTTAATATATAGATTAGGAAAATGTAAAGCCTTATTTCAGGCTGTATTTATGTGGTTGGGGGAGGTGGGGGGAGAGGTTGTACAAAATGCATGCCTGCAGAGGGGCTCAATGCGTCCCAGAGCAAAAGCTGAGATTTCAGTCCCTTCTGCATTAAGATGAGTCATAACCTCCTGAATGGGGAGCCCTCCGGGAAGAGAGGGACCAAGCAAAGGCAGGCACCTGGAAAATCCCCCTCCGCTGATTTCCATTCACATAGAAACCGCCACATGCGACCACGAAGTGTCATCTCCCTTAATAATTCCCCGAAATATCTTGATTCATCAAGTCCAGGAACTTCCTGGGAAGTGTGGGGAAAGACCAGCCGGGCATCTCAGATGTCGAGAGAAGGACTTAAGACCAGCTCGGAGGATGAGAAGCCGCGCAGCACAAACACACAGTTCACAAACAGAGCAGCAGCGTGCCTCTGCCTGCTCTTTATCCCCCCTCCCCCGATTTTATTCCGCTTTAGCTATCGCTACCAAACGATTGGGAAGAAGCTGGCTGCTCTCCACCTCAAGCACGGAGCTGCTCTCGGGGGGAAGGGGGGCTCCCCGGCACAACCCTCCCCCTCTGCCCTCCCACCGCATTCAGTTGCAAATCGCTGCCCGCCCGGAGGAGCCGGCTCCGCGCCCGCTCCGCGCCCCCCCGGCCCCAGTGCGGCAGCTCCGGCGGCCCCGGTAGCCGCAGCGCCGGCGCCAGGGGTGCGGGTGCGCGTATGTGCGGGGGTGTGCGCGCCTGCCAGGGAGCCAAGC